>OX276385.1:11223239-11813239 GCA_946251855.1 Alsophila aescularia
TTAAATATAAAAATATAAATAAAACGGCTAAAAACTCATGAAAAAGAAGATCGGAAATACTCCGACCAGTTTCGGACTATAATAATAAATAATAATAATAATAAAATTAATAATAATAAAATAATAAGAATAATAAATAATATTAATAAAATATTATTATTAATAATATTTTCTTAATTTTGCTGGTAACACTCGTTCGTCATGTTCGTTGCTGTTCCGTGATGTCAGGTGGAGTCAAATTCTCCTCATGAACACTGTTTTCACATGTTTAACAAACACATCTTTGTCACATTTTTAATCAGGATAAAACATTTGATCGATATAATAAATCACATAATATTGGTTATTAACCAATTTTATGTGATTTATTGTTTAACATGTGAAAACATGTTTAACACATGTAAAGTAAATAACATGTGTTAAACAGAACTGTTTTTTTTTTTCAAAGTAAATAATGGCGCCAAAATCCAGTCCACAGTGAATTGGCGCGCAAACGGTCTAACACGCACCGCCATAGATAATGAAAGACGAAAACCCTCGTAGGTGCGGAGCCTACCAGTACTTTATCGGTCAAAAATACATATTATAAACATTATTTAGTTCAAAAAAAACAGTGTGATAATATTTTTTTTCGTATTAGGAACGTGCCGTGCGTAATGTATAGGTATCATTATGGCACCATTTTTGAGTTCATAATCTGGATTTTACGATATGAGTGTAGATAAAAGCTTTTACATATTGGTTCAGTTCCAATGACAATGCGTTTTTATGTTAAGCAAGACCTGAATCGATATCCAGGATTAGCTCCAGATAAAGGAACTCTGCAACGGTCAACAGTATAGACACGACATTTTGTGTACGCATTTTATTATGATAGTCGGTGTTAAGTTTTACTATGACTTGGTTGCCGCACTCAAGGTTGGGTCCTGACTAACTAACTCCTCAACGGTTAACAGCACAGACTCGAAATGTTGTATACTTATTTAATTGTGATAGCCCGGTCTAAGTATAACCATGACAAGGCTACTGCATAATAGTATTTTTTTAATGTTTTTAAAAAAACTTATTTATCTAAATCTTTGGGACTAACGAAAAATCCATCAAAGCAAGATATTAAAAATAATACCTTCGTTTGAATACTTAATTTTATTTATAACCAACTATACCAAGATAATCACGTAACACAATTTTGAAGTTTAAATGCTCTTAGTAGGTTTTTCATGAATGAAGTGTAAAAACATATTTTGTTTGAGGTTATAAAAGAATAAGAGGGTATGAATGCTTGAATCTTTTTTCCAGCTAAAATTGCAACATTAGTCTACTAGTGACGGAACTAGTGAAACAAAAGGAATTAAAGTTATTTTATCGATAGAGTATTGGTCACTTTGCAACATTTGAAAGGATCTTTGAGAATATTCTCAAAGGAAAGGATTCACCAGTCGGCGAGCACGAAAATCTATGTATCGTCATGACTGTCGTATTTCATAAAATTGACGCTTAGTCGGTTTACGCAGATACCCTCGAAATGCTACAACAGCTGCCGGCAACGAAAGTGAATTTACAATATCTAACGCTTGCACGGTAGTGACGGTAGCTAACGGAACTCTATATTGAGTTTTCACAAGTCAGCAGCGATTAGTTGTGGTCCAGAGAACTCGGTGTGCGAAGCTGGAAAATTACTTGCTGTAAGCATTGTTATTGTGAAGCTTGATTGAGGTCTTGATAAGTAAGGAAAGTAAATTCTAAACGTATTATAAATATTATAAATACTCAAGTCTATGTGTATGTTTTTACCAGTAAACTCCGTACCGGGTGAATGAATTTTGGTGAAACTTGGTATAAAGATACTTTATCGGAATAACACCTAGTATATATAGTACGAACCAAGCTTAATGGTGGCTGTGAAGTTGGCGCGGAGCGCTGCGCAACAGTAAATATTACGTATGCGCGGGCGTTGGAGGGGTGAGGGGATGCGCGATACCGCGCTAGCAGCGCACTTCACAGCCGCCATTAAGTTTGGTTCGTACTATAGGTATACATTTTATCCCGGAATAATGCCCACTAGGGAAAAGCCGCGGGGAACTGCTATTATTATAAGTACGGAGCGAAGGAAATGAGCACATAACAGAAAAGGCAATGGTGCGAAGCCGAGGACCGAACCGAGTATCGGTAGATTCTTACGTGCACTAGTACACCGTTTTGCTACCATCGCATATAAGTCCATATCGTAAGAAATATTTGGTGTTTTTTATTATTTGTTCATTATTTTTTGAGTTTATCCATTACAAACAAACACACATACATACATACATACAAACAAACAAACATACAAAAAAAAACAAATCTTTTCTCTTCATAATACAAATATTATGACATAATTAATGTCTACTACTAAAGCTGGATTCGACCAAACGAGGGTATATTTTATTCTTAGAATAGTGGCACAGTAATGACGGAATAACCGTCATTTGTCTATGCTACTATTCTAAGAATAAAATTTACCCTCGTTTGGTCGAATCTAGCTTATGACTTTTTGTTACTTACCTACTGCCACAGTACATGACATATATAGTCCTTATTGACCGAGAGAGCGCAAAGCGCGAGCGAAGCTTCTCCGTTTCGGCTTGGGCAAAAATGCTGTCCGGATCTCTGTTCTCCTCTACAGGTCGCATTTCTCAACCGATCTAGACGAAACTTAGTGTACAGGTTATACGAACTTTTAGAATTTTTTAGTCGTCGGGGATTTTTGATTGGGGGGTATTTTGATCGGGGGGTATTTCCCCCAAAAAGGGGCAAAAAGGGGGCTACTGAATATCTCCGCCTTATTATATCCGATTTCGATGGGTCTTTTTTTATTTCAAAGGTTTACTACCTTTCAAATAAAAAAAGAACTGGTCTCATAAAAGTTTGGTGAAGATTTGATGAAGATCTTCGGCGTGATGAGCAGACTAGCTCCTCAAAATGCAGTAAATTGCTCACTTTTAGGTTTCTACCATTGGAATCAGCCCTTTACCCACTACGTAGGGATTGAGAGCATCTTGGTTATTAATGTTAGTTTTACATTAAGGTAACTAGATGGCGTTACTGTGAGATCACCGCTAGATTGTTTGCAAAAAAGTTTGTACGCGCGAGGTCTACAGCTCACAGAGCCACTAGTATGTACTGTGCTACTGCTTTATCTACACTAAGTAGATAATGCAGTATTAACAAAAAGTCTATACAATGAAGAAAAAAATAAGGGTGTCCGTTTGTATGTTTATTCGCGCATCACGTAAAAACTACTAGACCGATTGTGACGCGGTTTTTACTGCTGGATAGCTTAGGGTATGACTTAAAACTGGTGTACTTGTTATCTTAATCCAACGAGTTGAAGCTGAGCGGAGTTGATGTCTGAACGAAGCGAAGTTTGGTATATTGTATTTTATAAGCATTTCTGATCCTGGAATATAACATAGGATACTATTTCCCCTTAAAAATGTTCACGCAGGCACAGCCGCGGGCACAGCTAGAGTAACATAAACAAGCTCCTTTAAAATAATAAGTTTGGTACAAAACTACCTATAGGTAACTTCCTATCTGACGACCGGTTGGTCTCGTGGCTAGAGATCCTAGGTACGAAATCGTACGGTCGCGGGTTCGAATCCTGCAAGGTGCAATCATTTGTGTGATGAGCAGAAATGTTTGTATCCGAGTCATGGATGTAATATTCTTATCTATGTATGTTTATCCGTTATCTAGTGTCCATAGCACAGGGTATCCTAGTTTGGGGCTAGATAATTGGTGTGGAAATGTCCCAAATATATTTATTTTATTTATTTTTTTATCTAGCCTGCCAGGAAATGCCTTGCAAGTAGTGTAGTACAGAAAGTGACGAGGACATAGCACTCCGTTCAAACAACTTGTTCTCTAGGAACCTGTTATTAAGGCTACCTTTTCAATTTCCCTTTGAGGTTACTGGCCTCTTCTGTTGAATAGTGGGGAGGCAGGTGGATTCAATGATTGTTTGATTGATTGTGGTAGATTGAATTGATCGGATCATCTTCTTTTATATATTACTAGTTGTCCTCGCGGCTTTGTCGGCGTGGTCATTTCTGTGGTTTATATATTACTAGTTGTCCTCGCGGCTTTGTCGGCGTGGTCATTTCTGTGGTTTATATGTTACTAGTGGTCCTCGCGGCTTTGTCGGCGTGGTCATTTCTGTGGTTTATATATTACTAGTTGTCCTCGCGGCTTTGTCGGCGTGGTCATTTCTGTGGTTTATATGTTACTAGTGGTCCTCGCGGCTTTGTCGGCGTGGTCATTTCTGTGGTTTATATATTACTAGTTGTCCTCGCGGCTTTGTCGGCGTGGTCATTTCTGTGGTTTATATGTTACTAGTTGTCCTCGCGGCTTTGTCGGCGTGGTCATTTCTGTGGTTTAAAAGTAACCTGTGTTATTCCAGGACCAAAAGTACCTTTAAAGTACAAAATACCAAATTTCGTTTAGCCGTCATATAGTTTTTATCGATTGCTCGGCTTATACTTATAGGACAGGGATGCCAAGTACAACAGTCTTCAAGTCTAACATAAGTTATCCAACAGTGAAAACCGCATTTAAGTCAGTCCAGTAGTTTTAACGTGATGCGCGAACATACAGAAAGATACCATTAATGCTATACTCTTGTTCAGTAGCTTATTTTAATGGCCTATTCAGACGTACCACAACCACACCACATTACAGCGACAAAAGGTGGTGAAGCAGTGGAGACGTACCACAACAACACCACATCGCAGCGACAAAAGGTGGTGAAGCAGTGGTTTCGTGTGAATATAGTGCCGCTGTGGCGGTTTGCAGTTGTGTCGTGGTAACTACAAAATGTCGATATGGTTCCGTTTTCGCTAGCAGTTGCGATGTGGTTACGTTGGGGCTATTGTTTGCAGACAGACAGATCGATTCTGGCTTACCTATAGGAAACACGCCTTGACTGAAGGAACTCCTGGACATCGGAGAGGAATCATTGTTGTTGCTATCAGAGGGAGGAAGCAGGCGGGACTTGTGCGCACAGTGTTGTTGCGTCAACGTTGTGTTTGCGATGTGGCCGGCGGCCGGCTGCTAGTACGCTGTGTCGCTGGTGCTGTGGTTGCGATGTGGTATGTATCGCCCGAACGTTTGAATTTGACGGCAAAATGTAGTCCGTTTGAAATTTTCATACAAATTAGCAACATCTGTTAAATTGCCTTTTTGTATAGGTTTTTTGTTACTTATGGCATTATTATAAGTATAGATAGAAGATGCCTATAAAACAATACAAACAATACGTGACTAGGGATTTATAATTTGGAGAAAATATTCAAGTGCACTAAGGCTATTTTAATTTCCATCCCTATAGAGGTACGCAGCTAGTTGACGATATTCTCTCTATAAGTGATAGGCGGCTGTTCGAAAGGTAGAGCCGAAGATCGGCCGCAGTGGCGTGCTTTGAGCCTATTACGGTGAAGTGGGTTGAATGAACGAATAAAAAAACTTCTCAATGGGTAAAACCATGAGTAACATGATCCAAATTGTTCCTTTAGAAAAATTATAAGTTTTTTCGCTAAGCAGGCGTCACTGATTTGCTTCCTTGTCGTACGAGGCTGGCCTCTGGTGTCAGAGTTTGTCAGGCGCCCGAGGCTTCTGACATGGCTTAACTGCTAAAATTCACATATTGTTTTTTTAAACGTTTTTTTTTGGATCTGTGTAATAGTTAAAGTAAAAGTACAAAGTTGAAAGCTATATGTATGTTGTTTCAGGTGGCTGTTGCGGCTCGACCACGAAGCGCACCATCGTGGGCGGCTGGGCGTGGGCGTGGTGGCTCGTCACCGACGTCCAGCGTATCTCCCTCGAGGTAAACATCACCTTTCATTACCTACTGTACTGTTGAGGCTCGACCACGAATCGCACCATCGTGGGTGGCTGGGCGTGGGCGTGGTGGCTCGTCACCGACGTCCAGCGTATCTCCCTCGAGGTAAACATCACCGTTCATTACCTACTGTACTGTTGAGGCTCTACCACGAATCGCACCATCGTGGGTGGCTGGGCGTGGGCGTGGTGGCTCGTCACCGACGTCCAGCATATCTCCCTCGAGGTAAACATCACCGTTCATTACCTACTGTACTGTTGAGGCTCGACTACGAATCGCACCATCGTGGGTGGCTGGGCGTGGGCGTGGTATCAATTCTTTCCCATAGTATTGATAACATTTTGAACAAAACTTTAATAAGGAGGAGGTTCTCAATTGGACGGTTTTTAATGCATCTCCAAGACTTCTGAGCCTGTTTGGATGTGTTTTTTTTGTCTCAAAGACCTCCAGGGAAGTCCCATTAAATTTCATGAAACAAATTCACTTTCAAATTCACTCAATTTCACAAAATAATGAATTGATACCTTTTCCTTGTGTTAACATTTTCCAAACAGCTGTTTTTTTTTGCTACTACTAACTACTACAATATAATGGGTGCCCTTTATGTGTGATATTGTTGAAATAAAGTACTTAGTGTTTTGCTACATCACTTTTGCATAATTTCCAAACATTTTTTTCTAAAGACTTTGACGAAGGAATCCTGCCCTAGACGAGGCCTGCCACACATTGGCTAGTTATTTACTAAACCAATTCGAATATCATTACTTCCAGGTTATGACGCTTAACCCGATGTGCGAGTACGTGGAAACCGCCCAAGGCGTCCCCCTGACAGTGACGGGTGTCGCCCAGTGCAAGATCATGAATGAAGACGAACTCCTCACGACTGCCTGCGAGCAGTTCCTCGGAAAGACCGTCAAAGAGATCAAGATGACCATACTGCAGACCTTGGAGGGACATTTGAGAGCAATACTTGGTAAGTGAAAATGACCCTTAAAACAATGCTTAAATTCAGTCTTACATAACTGTGTCGAAAACTGTTTGGAAGCTTCTGAATGATAACTTATTATATTATGAACTCAAAAATGGTTGCATAATGACATACATTACGCACGGCATGTCTCTAATAAGAAAAAAAATATATATTAACTAACACTGTTTTTTGAATTAAACTATGCTATAATATATATATTTTAACCATAAAAGCTCCAATTGGCTCCGTACTACGAGAGTTTTGGTCATTTATTCTCTATGGGGCGGCACGTGCTAGACAGTATGCGCGCGAATTAGCTGTGGACTACATTTTGGCGCCATCACTAACTTTACATTAGTACCAAACCAATTTAATGTGTATTTGTTTATTAAAAGATTTATCATGATTAAAAACGCTGTGTTAGTGAGAAGAATGTGACATAATAAACGAGCTTAAACCAGAAAATTCAAGAAAATATTACGTTTTCTTTTTATTAATGATAAGTTCCTATTGTATGAGTGTAGATAAAGTAGTGAATGAAACGGCGCACAACAACGGTGAACACTCAACACTCGAGAGATACTATTTAAACTCACTGAACTCACTCTCGTGTTTTGATAGTCCTCATTATGCAACCGATTCATAAACTACTATTATTTTATATCGGATGGCCTAGTAAGTACCTTTAATAAACAATTGTGTTGCATGCATGACACCATAAAAGGTATTGGCAGTATTGCATTTTTAGAATAAAATTTTATTTCTTTAAGCGCCATCTACTGGCATTGGGCGCTCTCTGTTGAATACAACGTAACCAGTTAGCCAACGTTTTAAATGTTTAGTTCGAATAGTATTGTAGATGGCGCTATGTCTAATAGAATCGTAATCGTAGATTTAGGTTTAAAAAATCTGATGAAAGAATCAGGCTCTATCACCTACAAGTCCATCCCTGAGGGCCTCTACCTATAGCAATTAGACTCACAATATTCAAGAGGCACGATTTTTGCAAACTAAAGATCATGTTGTAAAAAAGACTAGCCTATCATTATTGGAAACCTCCGCGTACCTATACGTATTATCTATACTTAATACTCAATTAACTTTCAGTTACATCGCTCCGTAATTGTAGGTAATAATAGTCGTATTCAGCAGGTAATTTTTACACGACTGCCCAAATAAAGAAGTGTATGATTTAGGATTCATGTATGTTTTTATGTATGTATGTTTGTATGTATGTTTGTATGTTTGTATGTTTGTATGTATGTATGTATGTATGTATGTATGTATGTATGTATGTATGAATGTATGTATGTATGTTTGTATGTATTTTTGTATGTATGTATGTTTGTATATGTTTGTGTGTATGTGAGTTTCTTTATTCCACCATAACTTTTAAATTCCTGAACAGATTTAGACATATGGGGTATCATTATAATCCTTACAACCCCCCGAGTACCATAGCCTATTTCTTTTTTGAAAACATTCAGTGTGGCGGCAATATGGCTCCATATTCAAAGGCGAAAAAAAAACTTCGGGTTTTACAATATGGGTATCAAATTGAAGGCCTTGATAAGCATATTCTAACAGTATATAATTTATTGGCTTAAGTTATTTTTTGGCAGAGCAGGCGTGTTTTTTTTTTTGTTTTAAGCTGGTTAAGTCAAAGGTGATCAAAATCAAGGCTCAATTCATTGAGAGTTATTTTATTAAGGATCTATAATTAATTAGATCAGTCGTACATTGTACAGTACACTTTCGGTTGTTAATGGTTCGTCTCAATAAGGTCTTAGCAATGGCAGGGTAGTGTAAATTGCTACCGTAATTCGATACTCTTCAGAAGTCTCTCAAGAAAGGATGAAAGTTATCTGTTTATATACACAAAGAAACAAGCAGCTAATGTAGATTATAAAGTAATCTAAAAACTTTTTTTTTTGCCTGTTTAAATTGTCATCGAGTTGTGAGCTACTCTGAAAGTTTCAGCCGGATAGCTAATTCGAAAGGGCTCGAAATTTGAGTTGCAAGATTCCACCTTTAAATACAGACAAACAAGAAAAAACGTTTTAAAAAGAGGTTTGTGCTCCTTTTTTATGTTCTGTGGTCTGAGAGGTCGACATGAGTGCAGAGATGGCAGTTGGAGAAGAATTTTACGGAATAATTTCCAAAAGGGGGCATAAATCACATTCAATTCGATATCTATTTATGTTGACGATACTAGAAGGTCGAGGGAAACACTTAAACAGATTTATTTGAGCACAAGAGGGAAGAGGCCTGTGCCCAACAGTGGGTAATCCACACCAATATATAAAAGTGAAACGTTGTCTGTTTGTTTATTTGCTTGTTTGGGGAGCTTATACACGCGATAACGGATGGACGGATTTTGATCATATTTGGAATGCAGAAAGCTTATACCCTGGAATAAAACATAGGATACTTTTTATCCCGGAAAATTGTAAGTTTCCACGGGAAAAATGGAAAAATGTTGATTACTCACTGTAAGGAACGGTTGACATGGAAACGAAATAACAAGTCTGTCAAAAAAATATCAATAGCATTGGTGCTATACCTACTTTTGTATTGATTTCTAATATCGTAGAAGAAAATAGGATGCTTTTTTTCGCGATAAACAGTAGTCCGCACGTACGAAGTCGCGGGCGGGACGCTAGTAACTAATAAGTAATAGCTGGCACCAGGGCACCGATTCTGTAAGCTATTGAACCGCGATAACGTAAGTCGATCGCTTGAAATTTTTTGAGAAATTTTCTTATTTACCGCTTAAAAGTGCTAGAAGTTTTTTTTTTTTGGAAATATTCAAATGTAAAAAAAATGAAAATAAAAAAACAAAAATAATTTGGCAAAATTTTTGCTTCCAGCACTTTTAAGTGGTAAATAAGAAAATTTCTCAAAAAATCTCAAGCGATCGACTTGCGTTATCGCGCTTCAATAGCTTACAGAATCGGGGCCCTGAGGTGATAACAAGCTTAAAAGCTAAAAAAAAGAGCTTTTGTCAATAAGTTATTTATTGTTGGAATGTGATTATCAAGGGCTTCAATAAGATACCCACATTGTAAAATTCGAAGTTTTTTTTCGCCTTACTGCCGCCATATTGAACGTTTTCAAAAAAATATATTGCCTATGTTACTCGGGAGGATGTAAGAATTCTAACGATACCCCATACGTCTAAATCTGTTCAGAAATTTAAAAGTTATGGTGTAATAAAGAAACGCCCATACAAACATCATACATACATACATAGGTACATACATACATGAATGCTAAAAACAATACACTTCTTTTTTGGGCAGTCGTGTAATAATTAAAAAGATCTCTGAAGAGTGACAGGGTTACTAGCGATAACAAGATTAATTCTCCATTGACGAGTATCATTTTAAATTTACCACAGACGTTCTCCATGCTTTCTGAATGCCATAGCTTGTAAGGGTAGGCAGACATGTTTGATGGTTAACAATAAACTCTTGGATATGTGCATTCTCTGCTAAATGACCATAAACGATGACCTATATACTAGCCCTCTCTATTTCACATCTTACTAATTAGAACGCACACATGCATTTGTTCTTTTTTCACTAATGGTAATAGCGTACATAATAAATAACTAGACGTTCACGACGTAAGCGTTTGAGAACCTTAGCACTTTGTATATTAATTGCTAAACAAACATTTATTGACTCTCAGAGACTCTTTGACAATTAGAAATTATATAGGAAGGCCTTTATAATCCAAGGGTAACAGTTCCAATTACTACCCTTTTCCTAAGCTTCATCGTGTTGATTGATCCATAAATCAGGTCAGACAGCCTCCGCGTTGAATCCGCCCGCGTCGGCGACTCTTCCTGTTCCGCACCGTGTCGTGCCTTCGTAGAAACTGATATAGCACTGGACTTCTACTTACGTTCTAAATTGTTTATGGGTAGTAGTAAAACATTGTATGTGGTTTAGTTTTTGTTTCTATGCGGTTGTGCAGGCCAGGTGTTTAGCCAGTCAGACACGTATGTAGCCGTAATATAGTCATTGTACGCAGAGCAGACGCGTCGACGACATCGAACGGGAACCTGTTGGATTTTGAAAAGGAATAAGTTGGATCAAGCAACAAATGTACATTAAAAAACTTATCTAAAAACCAAGCTTTTTTATAGACTGCATTTTATTTAGAATGCTTTGGCGTCGCGTTGTGAGCTACCCTGAAAGTTTCAGGTCACGTCTGAACGAAGTTTGACGAATTTCGTACTTTTGGTTGAAAATATATATATATATTTAAAATTAACTAACTGTGCAAACTGTGCTAACTGTGAAAAATAACCACGAAGAAATAAAAAATAAAATAAAATAATTATATATATAATTAATAACTAATAAGTCATATAAGTCCATTTTTTATTTAATAAATATATATATATATATATAATATACATAATTTTTCAACCAAAAGTACGAAATTCGTCAAACTTCGTTCAGACGTCAAATGATTGTTTATCGATTGCTCGAATTCTACTTATCAGATTGCTGAGATACCAAGTACACCAGTTTTTAAGTCAAACTCAACAGTGAAAACCGCATCGCAATCGGCCTAGTAGTTTTTACGTTATGCGCGAACAAACATACAGTCAAACATACTAACAGACAAACAGACCATTTAAAAAATGTTATATTCTTGTTTCTTGTTCTTGTTATTCTTGTTGTATATATATATAAATAAAAAATGGACTTATATGACTTATTAGTTATTAATGATATATATAATTATTTTATTTTATTTTTTATTTCTGCGTGCAAAGCCGCGGGGCTTTGCACGCGTGGTTATTTTTCACAGTTAGTTAATTATAAAATTTCACCACTATTTTCATATTTTTTTCATTTTTCATTTGTATTTCATTTCATACATCGCATGCCGGTTGCGGGTGCAGAATCTAAGCCGCACACAAAAATCAATCATTTCTTGTTCGCTACTATCCATAGAATAGTACTACCTATTACTACTAGTATAGTAGAGCCGTGGGTTTTTTGTCTGTGGTATTACCAACTTGTCTTGTAGTAGGTACCATTTGGGAGATCCGTTCTTTCTTACCCATGGTACAACCTGTGGTACATGGGCATGGGCTATAATATTTTAAACTCGAGATGTGACCGAAATAGTAACTAAAATAAATTAAATATGGCAAGCGCATTATTCACAGGTCACACATATAAGACAAGTCATCGCTACATATGAGTCTACTAACCATTCTACCTATTGATCCAAATACTTACCCGTAGTCGTGTACCTAATGTATCATAATTCATAATCAAGTGGTCGGTTGCACTTGACCGAGCGATTATGCACGATTCCGGTCCGGGTCAGCGTTCGGAGCGTTTCAATCGCATTTCGAAACTTAATATTAATTTATCACACGCTGTAGTCACGTAATTTACCATATTGGTAATTATAATAACTAACTAATATAACTGATACGAGTTTAGTTTTTTCTACTAGAATACAGTACCGTGACATACCGACGGACGGACAATACACAGTCTAAACCGGACCTAGAATTTGAAATTTTAGGATTTATTCATTGAGTACCCCTGGGTGCACTAAGAAGAGTTTTTTGAAATTCCGTAATAGGGGGTGAACGAGGGTGGCAGCACGCGGGCAAAGCCGCGGGGCGCAGCTGCTTGCCACAAAGTACATAAAACATGCCTTTTTTTAGTTTTGTTCGCAGTCGTTTTTTTTTTTAGTTTATATTTATTAGAATTAGTGAGAATGGTTGGTAAACAACTTTAAATCCTTATAGATCCTAAATGGTCATTCTAATTAAAAAATAATAAGAGAAACCTAAAGATGATTTTCAAATACCTATTCAAGATATCCCACTTGACATAGTTTGTACTTTTTTTTTTCTTTTTCATTATATGGTGTCAGGTTGTCGCCATATTGAATGTTGATTAATGTCATGTATAGCACTCGCGAGATTAAGACAAATCGATTGACATAAAAATCATCAAAATCGGTCCACGCGTTTGGTCTATGCAGTGCCACAAAGGAACAGACACTACATACTACATTGTATAGGCTGGCAAACACATTACCAGGCCTTTGTGTTGCGCAGTGTTGTAAGAAAGGGTCGTGCGGTCGTTAAATATTAAGGGACTGAACGACATTACTAGGACTTGGTAATTTAAAGTTGCTAGGTTGTATTTCAATTGTTTTGAGCTTTAGTTGCACTTATCTTCAAGCGATGGTGGCCTAATGGTTCTATAGTGCAATTTAGAATCCAACGATACCGGGTTCAAAACCTAGGCTCCCGCACCAATGACTTTTCGAAGTTATGTGCGGTTTTCCATCGCTCCGTGCTTCGGAGGGCACGTTAAGCTGTCGGTCCCGGCTGTTATTGGTTAATAGCAGTCGTTAAGCCATGTCAGAGGCCCTCGGGCGGCCTGGCAAACTCTGACATCAGAGGCCAGCACTCATACGACAAACAAACAAACATCTTCAAGCGATTTAAAATGTATTTAAAGTTGTAGAAAAAAATTGCGATGATTATCGACATTTTAGTTGGTACAGTCAGTGGCAGGAGTCGCTGAACATGTCCTATAGTCGATGATCGTAATGTCACATCTATACTTATAATAAAGCAATAAGAACGAAAAAGTCTGTACAAAGATTAAAAAAAAAATGGTTTTGGGTATTTAAAATAAGCTATTGAACAAAATAAGTAGTTTTTGTCTGTTTGTTTGTTTGTTGGTTTGTCTGTATGTTTGTTCGCGCAGCACGTAAAAACTACTGGAACGATTGCGATGCGGTTTTCACTGTTGGGTAGCTTAGGGTGGCTTCGTGGCTCCACGAGCATTTATTCTGAATATTAATTAAAAAATATAAGCTTGTACATTTGTTCCACTTCACTCCACAAAAAAAACAATAAGGTCAGCAAGTAAAGCTTAAACAAAAATTGGTTCAAAAATGTGGTTATGAGGTTTCGTATGTTTCGTGCAAACGAACATAAATATGTAAAATTTAAAAAATAAACTAGTAAAACGGCTTTTTAATGAATGTCACTTCTTATTTTCTTTTTTTTAATTGCATTGTCACTTTTTACTTTTTTACTCTATTTTATTTTATTCTTTTCATATTTTATTTTTTTTGTTTTCATGTTTTGTTTATTGCCTTGTCATCGGTTGGTGAGCTACCCTGAAAGTTTAATTAGCTATCCGGCCTGGATAGCTTATCGGGAAGTGCTCAAAATTTGAATTGCAAGATTCAAGGATACATAGATACATAAATACCTACATACAAGTGAAATATAAGATCAAAAACGGAAAATTTAAAATATCAACGTATTTAATCTAATTAGTTGTAAACAAATCACAGGTTTCAGTTTGGATGATAATCAAGTATTTAAAAACAGAAAATTTAAAAAAAGTAAGTTAAAAAGTACAAGCTGTTAAAAGCATATTTTTTCTAAATTATAATTTTTAAGGAGCTACTTTTATTTAAACAAGATTATGATTTCATTTATACACTCGAGAGCAATGAATCCGGGTCACTTAAAAACCTATAAATCTCGGAAACTAAGAATGCTAGCTTAATGAAATAAATTAATAAACACACTCACAATTAATACTCATTTACACAAATAATTTAGTACAGAAACTCAAACAAAAATTATACACTTGCCAACTTTGGACTTTCCATTATTAAATGCCCAAAAAACTTGTGCCGACGAGCCCTAATGTAGTTATCAGGAACAGCTATCGGTATACGCTCCAGAACAGATGGAATGCTCGTACTGCCAACCATAATACACCAGATGTATTCCATCAGTGAGACGGCTCGTCTCACTTCCAAGCTGTTGTACCCAACCATACCGAGGAGAAACTCACTGGGATACAGATATGGATACCCAACGTAATAACCATATTGTTTATGATAAAGCCATCTCACAAATTTCCTTTGTATTTTTTCCACCATTTGAATGTATTTGGCTTCATAGGGATTCCATATAATGTCACAATTCTCCAGCTTACAGCAACAAACGCGTTGTAAATTGCTTTGATAGCAGCAACGCTATCCAAATGACGTGCTTGACGCAAAACAAATCCAAGGCTTCTGAACGCTTGGGCACAGATCTTGTTAATGTGCAACCGAAACGATAGATCGTCGCTCAGAATAACTCCCAGATCCCGCATAGCCTTGGCTCTTGGGATTATACGTCACCAAGACTATAGTCCACCATGAATGGCTCTTTTGACCGAGTAAACGTAACAATCGAGCACTTTTTATCATTAAAAAAGAGCTTATTACGTTTACTCCATCGTAGTACACTATCTATGTCCTGTTGAAAGATATCGCTGTCATTACTGTCACGAATTCTCAAAAAAAGTTTCAAGTCATCCGCAAATAACAAACACCGAGCAGTGCTGACAACTTCCGGCAAATCATTTATCATCAGCAAAAACTCCAAGGGCCCTAAGTTACTACCTTGACTCACGCCTGAGTAAGTGTAGTATGGCTCTGAAACATGACCTTTATATTGCACATATTGTCTGCGGTTACGTAAATACTCACTAAAAAAACGGAGCAGATGCGGCGTAAATCCCACCCTTGAAAGTTTCTGCAGAAGAACGTCATTATCTACAGTGTCGAATGCTTTACGGAAATCAAAATAGGCGGCGTCTACCTGCACACCAGAGTCAACGGCATCTACAGTATATGACCAAAACGAAAGTAGATTAGAAGAAGTAGAATGACCGGCTCTAAAGCCGTGCTGAACTTCTGGCAACTGCCTACTTCAACCTGCCTACTTATTCGACACTGTAGAATTGACTCAAATAACTTACCAAAAACTGACAGCACAGCCACAGGTCTATAGTCATTAACGTTTGACCCGAAACTCTTTGGAACGGGAACTACCCGCGAGAGCTTCCACACATCCGGATAAAACGCGCCCTCAAAGCACTGTTTAAACAAATAGTGCATCGGTTTTGCCAGTACCACACCACAATCCTTTACTAGATAAGGAGGGTCGCCATCTGGACCTACCGAACGCTTACGCTTAAGAGCTTTGATTGCGAGCTTTACATCTTTTTCTAATAAAGTGGAAATGTATATCCGAGCACTTCCACAGACAATCGGCATTATTGCTTCTTCCGCGTCCAACTGGGGAGGGTTTGGCGAATGAACAGAATGGAAATATTTAGCAAAACAAGCAGCAGCTTCATAATCCATTACCACATAACCATTATGCACCAACTTCTTAGCAGCTTTCCCAGTAGGTCGTTTTGAAGCTACGTAGCCCCAAAATGTGGATGGATCTCGCTTTAAATCCATCTCCATACGGTCCTTAAAACATTTGAAGTCATCTTTTAGATTGACCTTCACCCTCGCTCTCCACTCCATAAAATCTTTCCTACAGGACGAAGTTCCTGTCTTTTTAAAGACACGATGGTAGTGTGCTTTCTTCCGAATATGACCTATTGTACGCGGTACTACTGGGCTGTACAAATAAACTAGACCCCATCGGCACAAATCGGTTAATACACTCATTTAAAATGCTGTAAAAATAATTAACTGCTTGTTGCGGATCTTTTTTAGTATACAACGGTTCCCAATCAATACACCTTATACTATCGTACAGTTCACTAAAATTAGCTTTCGTAAAATTCCATACCTCCTCCTCTTTGAATTTTGATTAGGTCTTGAAGCTTCAAGTTGCAACTGAATTGCCAGTGGTGGATGATAGCCATCCGGGGAAACAAGCCACTCGTCTTCTTTATAGACAGAGACCTGACATAACCCTGCACTGACCAGCACCAAGTCCAAGATCTGATTCCTGTTATTCACCACTTTATTTACCTGAATGAGTTCACAAAACGACAATAGATATTCCAACCTAGTGCTTACACTATCAGCACTCGAACACAAATTAAAATCTCCACATACAATTACATATTGATAATCAACACAGACAGCGTCTAGAGCATCAAATATTTTTGCATAAGAATTTTCATTTGTACTAGGTGGAATGTAAATGCAAACAGCTACTATAACTAAATTATAACCACGATATACACCCGCGCAAACCATTTCACATCCAGTATCAACTGTTTCTATTGGAGCCTGAATTTCTCTCAGTTGATAACCAGGGGCCACAGCAATAGCTACTCCTCCCCCACGTCTAGCGTTTAGTTTTAAAAGAATGACCACGCGGGGAAAGCCGCGGGCACAGCTAGTGTTTATATATTCAGCTATAAAAATCTTGATGTGCCGCCAGGGCCATATTGTCTTTTATCTCTATCACAATGGAAGAGGGAAGACAGCCAACATTAGAAAGCATGAAAATCAGTGTACCGCACGCGATGGCTGTATCAACGAGAGGCCTCTCCTTACAGCACCATGCCATCATATTTACATTAGTCTATTGTATCCATTTATGTGCCATTATTTGTTATTCAAATATTTTAGTATGTTATGTTTTCTCTCGAAGAGATTCCGATGTATTGCCAAGCTTTAGTTGATGCCCTATGCTCCAGTGTTCCGGTGCGAATTGCGACAACCTAGATGGAAACGGTAAGACCAACCGTTTCCTTCTGGGTTGTCGCAATTCTTTTCTAGATACTTACCTAAATCATTTTTCAGATATATTTTTATTCCCTTGGTCTGAGCTTGGACCGGCTTGGATTCTAGATGGATTCGGGTTACAGTTCAGTCACTTTTAATACACTGTACTTTGTTTTTAGTTTTGAATTCTAGTAAAGTCGTGAAGGAACTGCCTCAAATGAAGGTTAAATCTGTTAACAAGGTCATCGCAAAAGTTATTAATGCATTATAACGCACTATACCTCGCGATCAAGCCTATCTTCCTCAACACGCTATAAATACGTGAGTGTCTAATTAAAACGGGACTTAATCGCGATAAAACATTACTTCCTCTACTTTTACCTCAACTTTTCAATCAAGTTGCTTTAGTCGTGCTCACGAGAAGACTGAAGGTATCAGCTTCAAGAAGTGCAAGCGTTGTTTCCAATTACTCTTACTATTGTCCAGTCTATATAATACTTATGTTTTGTATCGAAAAGTTTAAAGTAACGCTATAAATGTTGAAACTGTAAATTTCGTGCTCATTTCAAAAGCTAACCTCTAATGACGCCTACAAAGGGCCGAGCAAAGAAAGACTTTTCTTCCGCTTCGTGCATCACTGTCAGAGAACGTGACTAATTATACTACTTCAATTATGCTTCGAGTACAACCGTTAGTACTATTATTTCTTCTGTGGTATACTTTCACGTTACGTTTTGTTTTGTTGAGCTGTTGACGTGAAAAGGTGACAAATCAGTTGTCATAGTTTCGTCATGCGAAGGGAAAAGGGCTTGCTTAATATTTCAACAGCGTATTTCGACAGTATATTTCGTCACACGGCTTTTTTTAGGGAGGTTGTGCTCGTGTTTTCCTTTGACACAATTTTGTTCGTGATGTATGGTTACGTAGACACTTGGATATTAAGATTATAGACATAATGGTGGATACTTGGCCAGATGGATTGAAATTCTTAAAGCTGACACACATGGTAGAGGAATGTTAGCCCGGATCACGACGATGTGGATACCACAGAATTTGATGTTGCTAACTAACGCGAGTGAAATTAATAGTAAAATTATAATTAAAACGGCTACACGAAAAAGAAGATCGATAATACCCCGACTCGTTTGATCTTCTTATCGTGAGTTTTTAGCCGTTTTATTTATATTTTTAATACCACAGAATGACAGAAATCATCACGGCCAAGATTAGATAAGACAAGCTGGATTCCTTGTTCAAAGAAGGGACCAGAAAAAAGGCTCAAAGAGGGGAACTGAATAAACGAAGAGAAGCTTTTATTTAGAAGTGAGTTAGACTACCTCTGAAAATAATTTGATTAATTAATGCAATCGTAGATGCTCGAACATGACCTCAAAAAATCTGACCATCATGCGATTCGGAAACACAAAATAAGTAATGCACCTAGTAACATACCGGAAAAGCGCTTCCTCTGATGGTCAAAGCTTGTGGACCTTATCCAAGGAGACAGGTGTTCTATACCCTATCATTAGAATGCATGAGCCGGCGTGTACTTCCGAGTCACGAGCACAAGCTACGAGCTTTGTACCACGGTTGGTACAGATCGACCAACTTATCTATGAACTGAAAGGTGGCGTGTGTGTTCCAGTCAATAGAAAGCAGACCAATCAAACAAGTAAAATTGTTATAAAAATACAAAAACCCGACTGCGAACAACATTATTGAATACGAGTTGACCGCCCGCAAAAATAATCACACTAATATTATAAAGGCGAATGTTTGTGTGTGTATGTTTGTTGTTTCTTTTGGTACTGCTTATACCCTGGATTAACACATAGGCTACTTTTTATCCCGGAAAAATATTTGGTTCCTGAGGGGACGCGGGTGATACCGCGGGGCGCAGCTAATAATGTTTTTTTTTTTATTTACAAACTTTTCTTTAATAGTTGCAATTGCAACATATAGTATTTACATTAACTTGAATAATCTAAAATTGAAAATTTTGTAAGAAGCTTAAAAGAAATTTGCTCCTGTTTAGTTATAAAAATTATATATTTTTGAAATAGTTTTTTTAAAGACCTGTATTTTGATACCTCACTCGATAGGTTTTGGTAATTTTTTGTTCCGTCGGTAATACAATACGGCAACTGTAAGCCGCCATATTAGTTTTCTTGACACTTTGCTCGTGATCTAGACGAATCCAATGATACCTCATTTATCAAAATCCATCAAGCCGTTTAGGCTGTAGGACGCGCCAAAGAAACGTACAAACAATCTAAACCCAGAACCCTCCTTAGTCGGCTAAAAATAGAAAAATACAGAAAATGTGAACCTCATTCGTGGCGGCTGTAATTCCTTTTTTTTGCTATTTCACACATAAGTGGTCGATCTGTTTACCTGTTTTAGGGTAGGGGAGTGCACATCAGCTGCCAGGTTCTCCGTTGGTAAGGAAAAAAACAGAGAAGTTTGTTTTTTGTTGACCGTGGCACATACCGTGGTTTGTTGTCGTGTCCCTAGCTGTTCATTCGGTACGTTTTTGTAGAGATTCCAAAAATTATTAGATTGAACATATTATTTTGATGTGTCAGTGGTAGGTTTTATCAAAAAACAGGCTGTATAACTCTTACACGCTTAATTATCTTATTTTTTTAAGGGAAAAGTTTTGATCTTTGACGGGGCTGCGGAACCCGCATCTTACACCCTTGTGTTTTCCCATGGTAACACATAAATGTGGTGGTAGGCATGTAGGTAACTCTATTTTTTTGCGAATCTCTATAACTTATTACAATACCATATTCTATGCTAAATTTTGGGCCCCGTGATATTAAAATAAGGAGTTATTTGAACTACACTACTACATCAACCAGAACCATCAAACTTCCGAGAACGACGTTCACTGAACTTGCCACATGTGGGCGCTCACCACAAAAAAAATATGAAATTACCATACAACTTCATACAAGCCATTCAACTCTATTTACTTTTCACCAGACAGGCGCCAGACAGGTTTTGTATTCATTTGCATTTATTTACTATGAATTGTTGTCTTGACTGGACTGTCTGCAAGCAATGAGCTACAATGTGACACAAGACACAAATCTTGTGACGCTACCTTCGATCACAAGACTTTTACTAAATTGCCTTGTTATGTCAAATTCAAATTAATTTATTGTAATGTGAGACCAATTAAACATTATTACACAATAACTTACCAAAAAATTCATTAACATATTTCAATGAATTTTTTTAACATACAGTATTACAAATAAAATAATCAAATGACAAAAAGCTTAAAAATCAAATATAAATTATAAATTACATGTCAGCAGATGTCAGGTCAAAATTAATATAAATTACAAAATTAAACATGTTCACAAAAAGACAAACAAATGGACAGAACAGTTTTCCAATTGTCAAAAAAAAACTTTGTAAGAGACAGGACTAAGTCTTATGTAGATTTTGTGATTATTTATGTCGATATTGTAATTCTAAAAATTATTGTCAAATCAAAGCGAGATCTCCCTATCAACTTTGACGAATCGGCGTGTATGTGTTTTTATGTTCGACAATAACTTTAGAAACTTAATCTTCATGAAATTAGGTTTAGTTAGGTTATAATAATAAAATTTTAAGTTCATTTGTGCTGAACTGTACATAACGAAAATAAGAGATTTTATTTTATTATCGCCTGTGTTGGTCAGCACTCGGGTAAAACCGACTCATTGCATACACCCCCTTTCGCGTATCATAACAATTTAAACAAGGAATTACCAAGCATGTAAATATGACTCATTATCTACTACCTAGTTGAACACACCCAAGAAGCGAATGGGGTTTAAAGTACGGGTAAACCCGTTGGACACTTTCACAGGGCCCGTTGCTAAACAGTACAGGCGCGCTCGGGTTTTATATAAGTCATTCAATGACAGAAGGGTGTGCTACGATGTGTAGCGAAATGTGTGCAGTCAGTGACCTTTTTGTACGGACAGCAAAATCATTTTGAAGTGAATAAATTCATTCCTCATCAGCCTTTACTTGTCCACTGCTGGACACAACTTTGCGCTACAAGTAACAGAGACAGGTCCTTCTCTACATTGCGTCGTGTTAAAACGTGGTTGAGGTCAACGATGGCAGAGAACCGTTGTTTTTTTATGGCCGTTTAAAAAATTGTAAAGTAAAATAAGGATAAAATTAAAAGTGAAGTGTTGAAACGATTTTGTGAAGAACCTCGCAGACTACTGTTCTTGTAAATAAAAGCTGGTTCCTAGTGTATATTTCTTCTTCATTTGTTACGTAGCCTGTCTTACTGTTTTTGCAGCATGTACCTATGTATTTTTGACTTTTCTTCGCCTACCCCCCTTAACAGAATCCTGGCTACGCCCTTGTAGAGTGTACTACAAATGCGTGGTGCCCATTTTGACGATACATTTCATCATCTTCAGTTGGAATTGGCATACTTACTTAGAACCTTTTTGCGGACGCTACCCATTTTCAGTGCATACGTGCAGGCGATCACGTAGTCAATCGAACCTCAGCCACAGAATAAATTAAATTCAAGCCTCAGAAGGGCTTTTGCTCGGAAGCGAATCCACTACACTATACCATACCTTAGTTGCTTATTAGTTGTTAGAGGTTATTTCGCTGCTACCCAGCGAAAACAGATTCAGAGACTACATTATTTTATTCCTTTGTCGTTGCTATATTTTATATATACTTTTTTATTTATTTATTTATTTATCTATGTTTATTTAAATTACTTATATGTAATTATTATTATTATTATATATATATGTATATTTATAAATGTATTCATATTTAATTTCATTTTTTATACTCATATGTTTATTTTTTCCGCTCCCTCTGGGCTTTAGCTGAAAACCAGCGCTGCGTGCCTTCGGCAAACAGCCTAATGCTGAGTTAAGGCCCATTCATCACCACTTTAATTATCTACTTTTACCTTTTCTTTGTTTTCCTTTTCTATTGTTCCTACTTAATTTTTCTAAATATTTGTATCTTTTATTTTTGTGTGTGTTGAATAAATGTATTTTCTTTCTTTCTTTCTTTCTTATACCTGTTACCTACTATTACTAGCTAGCAAGATCAGCAAGAGATACTGTTATCGTTCTACTGTACTATCTAGTCATAGGTAGCTTGTTATTTCTTACTATTAGTCTGAAATGTCCCAATCGAAATGTTGCTAAAGGTAACCCCATAGTTTCTAGGCTTCGCGAATATCTTGATATACCTAGAACGCATTTGAAGCGATGATACTGCTCAGTGGATTGTGTAGTCGGTCGCCAGGGTGAATGGCGTGAGTTCGATCGAAACTATACTGTACAAAATGAGCATGAGCGTTTGGTGAAGAAAAACATGATGATGATGATGATGATGATGATATCCGCGACTTGCGTCGGTCACATCTCAAGTAGCCTTCAAGTAGCGCAGAACAGCTCGCCCGCGGTATTTGTAGCTTTGGGAGGGCTAGGGTCGGGTCTTGTGAATTACCCGTTCTACGTTCAGGTAGAACCACAGGTAGAACCACAGGTAGAACCACAGGTAGAACTCCGAAAGGCGGCTATTTTGAAAGCTTGTAACAACTCTTTTTTCACGACTGCCCAAAAAAAGGAGTGTAATGTTCTTAGGATTCATGTATGTTGTATGTATGTATGTATGTATGTATGTGAGTTTCTTCATTCCACCATAACTTTTAAATGCCTGAACAGATTTAGACTTATGGGGTATCGTTAGAATCCTTACATCCCTCCGAGTAACATAGGCTATATGTATTTACTCATTACCTACCTATTCACCTATTCGACCGACCTATACACTCATTAGATATGTAATCAATTTTAAACATTCCCAGGAACTCCCATCGTAATTTGTCTCGTCAGATATAATACTGAATAAATAAGACCACCCAAAATGGACTATTCTCTGAAAAAATATGTTTTGTTATGGTAACTGTTTTGTAGACAGCGACGCGGCGAGGGGCGACTGACATCTGACTGGATCCCATCTCCGTTTAAGATTTTCATTTAGATGAACGATTGGATAAGAGTAGCAATCAATGTTTCATTTCAATTTAGATATTGGACATTGCAATTGAGTTGATACTTTAGGTAAAGCTTAAATGTAGGCTTAAATACAGTCATTCGTCGACTAGACACCAATGTCTATGCGTTTTGAAATTAGAATACACACAATAATGAATTTCTGACGACGGAAAAAAAATTGGTAGTTTTAACTGGCCAAGTTGCGAGTCGTGCCTCGCATATTCAAAGTACTTCAAAATTCTTAATTCTAAAGCCGTAAGACTAATTTCGGCATATTTACGTTGTTTAAATTAAGTTTTTTTTTATATTAACCACAATATCTTCAGTAGGCATTTTTTACACGACTGCCCAAGAACTGATGAATGTTACAAACACGAATGTTACAAACACGGAGTATTTGTAACATTCATGTATGTGAGTTTTTTTATTCCACTATAACTTTTAAATGCCTGAACAGATGTAGATGTATGGGGTATCGTTAGAAACTTTACATTCGCCCTAGTAACATAGGCTATATAATTTTTTGAAAACATTCGATATGGCGGCAGTATGGCTCCATTTTCAAATACGAAAAACAAAACTTCGAATTTTACAATATGGGTATCAAATTGAAGGCTTTGATAAGCACATTCCAACAGTACCTATATAATTTATTGGCAAAGCTCTTTTTTGGCAGGGCAGGCGTGTTTTTTTAGCTTTTAAGCTAGTCATTGTGTAAATATAATGTATGATAGTATGATACATTATTGATTTCAACCGTATACATATACATATATATATATATATATATATATATATATATATATATATACATATACATATATATATATATATATATATATATATATGTATATATACGGTTGAAATCTATTTCAACCGCATGTATGATGATGATGATGATGATGATGATCCTATGATACTTTGCGGTCCTTAATGTATTCCTATGCAAAAATCACGTCAATCCGGCGCTTAGTTGCTGCGAGACAGACTAACAAAGAAATCAACAAACAAACACACGCATTTATTGATTAAAAAAGAATCGAACATAATTAAGTTGTGCTACAAATTGATTGAAAAGTCGGGAAAAGCGTAGTGCGTTTCAAAAATTGCTAATTATTGACCGAGGGAGTGCGAAGAGCGAGCGAAGCGTCTCCGTTTTAGCTTGGGCAAAAATGCTTTCGTATGTCCGGCTGTCCGGCTATTCTCCTCTATAGGTCGCATTCTCAACCGATTCTCGTGAAAATTTGTGAGCAGGTTTTTGATTTAAATTATGTAAAGGGAACGAGACTATTAATGAAACTTGTGTTTTCCCTGTAGCATTGGGTGACACCTGGCGTGGTTATTGTGGTTATGTTACTCTTGTTTCCTTCAGTGACTCAGAGCTACGATGCAAGAACTTTACTGAACTAGAAATCAGACCCCGTTACAAAAATAAGGATTAATATTGAATCAACAACAACACTTTTCATTAGGTCCCCATATCCATATCCATAAATTGCAAAGATCATTTGTACTTAAAATCTTATTAATTAATAGCTGTACCCGCGGCTTCGCACGCGTGGTTATTTCTTTAGGTTAAAAGTACTATTTTGAGCTATTCCAGGACCTAACATACCAATTTACCAACATTTGATCAAAATGCCTTCAGCCGTAAAAAATATTTTTAGTGATTGCTCGGCTTCTACTCATCGGATTGAGATACCAATTACACCAGTCTTTAGGTCAAACCCTAAGCTATCCAACAGTGAACCGCAATCGGTCCAGAAGTTTTACGTGATGCGCGAACAAACAAACATACAAACACGATTTTTTAAATCTTGTTTTTTGTTCAGTAGCATATTTTAAGTACCCATGACTATTTTTTTTATTATCTTCTTTGTACAGAATTTTTCGTACTTATTGCTCTATTATTAGTATAGATGTGTACAAAAAGTATATTATCCTGAAATAAGAATTCGATTAGCGTTTATGGATATGAATAACTTGTATGCTTAGCCTGCTAAGCAAAAAAGGAACGATTTTTGATCAAATGTTGGTATATTGGTATTTTAGGTCCTGGAATTAGCAAGTAGCGTAGTTTTAAGCTAGAGATATAACCTCGCGGTCATCAGCTAGTACTTATTATAAAGCAGTAAGTAATATAAAGTGTGAATAGAAAACTATTTAAAAAACTACTGACTGGTCGATAAACAAGTACAGTTTTCAATTTTGGATAGCTTAGGATTTGATTTCAAATCTGGTGTAAGTTCTTTGGGGTACTTCCCATCTGATCTCGATATCAGAATTTCTAATTAACTGATCTCGCTCGGCAAAATCCAATATTCATTTGAGTTGCAACGGATCTCGAGATCCGATGGGAACGCCGAGCGAGATCAGTTAATTAGAAATTCTGATATCGGGATCCGATGGGAAGTATCCGTTCTTTGTATCTCAAAAAGATGAGTAAAAGCTTAGCAATAGCATAGATAAATCATAGAAGATAATTTATCTATGGCAATAGATGAAAACTATTTGAGGGCTGAACGAATTTTGGAAACATTTTATATTTATACTTTAATTATTTCCTCATAAAAAGCCGCGGCTGCGCACCGCCTTAACCTTGTATGTTATATAATACAATCCACACCAGTATAATAGTGAAACGCTGTCTGTTTGTTTGTTTATGTGGGGAGCTTTCACGAGATAAGGGCTTTACGGATATTGATGACATTTGAAATGGAGATAGCTTATACCTTGGAATAACACATAAGATACTTTTCATCATCATCATCCATCACGCTGAAACCGCGGGGCTCAGCTAGTTCATCATAAATACCAGGAATGAACCGGATGAGACGTGCCCAAGATCGGAACAGATTGCACGATCGGCTTTAAACGGCTTTGCCCGTCGATCGCACTTGACGTCAGTCAACATTTCATTTAGTAATAGACCGAGCATGTGCCCGACTCGTTCAACTTATTAATTTTGTTCATGAGATAACTTTCTTCTCTACTCGTATCTACACGAATTGGCGCATCTCTATTTGATCTGAACACATACATAATTAATAAATATGATTATCGTGTCGTGCCATGTGCTAATGAGAAAGTGAGATGTATACCACAATAATAAAAAATAGTAAAAAAAATATATATTTAAAATCGTCTTCAAATAGTATTAAACTTAAAAGAAATAAATAGTTCATTTTATTTGAGGTCTGTGCGACGTCCGATCCGACTAAGTAGGTAGGCACAGACCTTAACAAATAATTATTTATTTCTTTTAAGTTTCATACCATTTGAAGTTTTTTTTGTCGTTTTTATTTGTTACTTTTTAGTTTAGTTAAAGTAGGCCTAAGAAAATGAAGAACTTGATTCCGTTCCGTAAGAAAAAAACCATACTGCAAGAAGCTAACAGTCCATATCTTGTAACCTACTGAACCGATTTTGATAAAACTTAAGCTAATCCCTAAATTGAAAGATACTAAAACTATTACAAAAAGAATTATTGCAATCGGACGTGTAGTTTCCGAGAAATACGTGGACACATATACATACATAAAATACATACATAAAATACATGCAGAACATACATACATACATTCGCGAAATTTGGTATATTTGTTCATCCATACCAATATATAAAAGTGAAACTTTGTCTGTTTGTTTGTTTTCTTTCAGCTTTCACGCGATAACGGCTGGGCGGATTTTTATGAAATTTGGAATGGACATAGGTTATACTCTGGAATAAAACATAGGATACTTTTAATTCCGGAAAATTGTAAAAATATAATTGTATAAATGAAAATGTTGATTACTGGCTGTAAGGAACGGTTATCATGGAAACGAAATAACAAGTGTCAAAAAACATCAAGAGCGTTGGCGTAATACCTACTTTTGCATTGGTTTTTAATATCCTAGAAGAACATAGCGTGTTTTTTTCGCGATAAACTGTAGTCCGTGCGGACGAATTCGCAGGCGGGAAAGCTAGTTTACTCATAAAGACTAACATATATTATATGAATGTTACGAATTTTTTGACAATATTACATACATACATACATCCACAAATTTGGTACATTTGCTTAGATACCCACATACTAACATATGAGAATATTACGCATTTTCAACAATTTTACATAACCAGCATAACAATATTACTTGAGAACATTCTTTTTTTAAGTCTATTAAAATTTCTGGGAACTAGCCCCCGCAAGTAGCACCCACTCACAAGTAGTACGACATGACATGTGCACCAGATTGAAAAGATACATTGAAATTAAACAATTCTGAAGTAAGTCTCTAATCCAACTTACTCATCTATTTCACTTGCCCGACAAAGTTCTGCAAGCAAGAGGTTTTTTTTAATGCTTTTCCGTTTAGATCTCATAACATATTATAGTCATTGCTTATTTACTTGACCCTTTTTACAGCAATGTTTTGAAGTGTTTTTTTACGATTGTATGGCTTAAAGGGATCCTTAGCATCATTAGTTGTCATTGGATTGTTTGTTAGCTATATAATAACTGTCTGTGCACGCGGCTTTGCCTGCGTGGTCATTTTTCTGGGATAGAAGTATCCCATGCCAATACCTATGTTATTCCCGGACCAAAAGTACCTACATGGTACAATATACCAATTTCTGTTCAGCTGTCAATTAGTTTTTTATCGATAACTCTGCTTCTAATCATCGAGTTGGGATAGCAAGTATACTAGGTTTTAGGTCAAACCCTAAACTATCCAACAGTGAAAAAAGCATAGCAATCAGTCCAGTACTTACAGACACCATTTCAAAAAAAAAACTGTTCAGTATGTTATTTTAAGTAACCTAGAACATAATATTTTAATTATCTTCATTGTACAGACTTTTTGTTACTCACTGTTTTATCTATATCTATTCTATAATATAATATTATAAAGAGGTAAAGTTTGTGAGTTTGTGAGGTTGTAGGGGGACTCTACCCAACTCTGGATCTACTAAACCGATTTTGAATATTCTTGTACCGATAGAAAGCCACGTTATTTGTGAGTGTTATAGGCTATATATTAAAATGACCACGCGTGCGAAGCCGCAGGCATCAGCTAATCATAAGTATAGGTATAGATAGATGAGCTGAGGAGAACTTCAATTTTATTATATGGAATTAAAAAAAAAGAAAAAAAAAAAGGATGTAATAAGTAGACTGTAAGTACTAGGACTAAGGATGAGAGGGACATAAAATACACTGACACCCGGCCTTAAAGAGCTGTGGGACATCACACCACAACGTTCGTTGGGGTAGACATGTTCTTGAATGAACCGCGACTTAAAGAGCTGTGGGACATCACACCACAACGTTCGTTGGGGTAGACATGTTCTTGAATG
This sequence comes from Alsophila aescularia, assembly GCA_946251855.1. NCBI lineage: Eukaryota > Metazoa > Arthropoda > Insecta > Lepidoptera > Geometridae > Alsophila > Alsophila aescularia. The sequence goes on from OX276385.1 coordinate 11,252,036, forward strand.
AACTGCGACTTAAAGAGCTGTGGGACATCACACCACAACGTTCGTTGGGGTAGACATGTTCTTGAATGAACCGCGACTTAAAGAGCTGTGGGACATCACACCACAACATTCGTTGGGGTAAACATGTTCTTGAATGAACGGCGACTCGCTTCCGTCGATACATGGATTTAATCCCGGCCAGGTAAAAAAACACGTACTTAGACTATCCTCAAGGTGGAATGTGCTAAACTAATAGCAGATCTATCGTCATCTGTGATTATAGATCAAGAAAAAGTTTAAATTTAGGTTGAACCGGTTAAACCAGTAGGTTTAACACACTTTAGCAATATTACAGCATAAGTAATAGTACAAGTGTCGTGTAATTTCGACCTTGAATTTGCTAATACCACGTGTACCAAGCGCGTAGTATTTTATAAAAACAACATTGTAATTGAATGCTTATCAAATAAACAACGTCCTTATCAAAAATGCTAATTAATTTATTTGTAACATAATTTTTGCGCGTTGTAACATAATTGCTGTTACTTTTATTATTAAATACAAATAATTAACAAATTAAGCTGACAGAAAACTGTACTATTATTAAAACAATCTATTATTTTGCTGTTTTATACATTTTTGTCCGACTTTGCTGATAAAAGTATCCTAGATATATGTTATTCCAGGACCATAAATGAATACATATAGTACAATTATTACAATATTTGAGCAAACGACCCTTTGACAGAGAAGAAAGAAAGATTCAAGAAAAAGTACCTTTCACAATTTTGACCATTCGCAGAAACGACCCTTCGAGGATGTAAGCATACGATGAATAGACTTCCAGGAATAGACATTCGCAAAAACGACTTTCGAAATTTCGTACGTATCTCAATATTACTACATTTGATCAAAATTCTTTACCGTCATATAGTTTTTTATCGATTGCACGGCTTCTACTCATCGGATTGAGAAATCAAGTGCACCGTCAAACCCTAAGCTATCCAACAGTGAACCAATCGGTACTACCGCATCGCAATCGGTACAATAGTTTTTACGTGATGCGCCAACACCCACGATTTTAAAATGTTATTTTGTTGTTCAGTAGCTTATTTTCAGTACAACAGGGTTTTTTTTAAATCTTTAATGTACAGACGTTTTGTAACTTCCTGCTTTACTATGTGACGATGTGAAACCTCTTTCATAAATTCTTAATTCTTTCATAATCCATTTCATTCCATTTGATAGTTTGTCATTATTAATTCTAAATTCAAATAACCTGTCATTCTCATATTGTCATTGGATTAACAAAAACTGGGATAATTTTACGGAATAATATGTTTTAAAAATATGTTTGTACCTAAATAAGTTTATTATATCTGGAGTCTTTTAAATATATATGATAATACCTTCGTTCGTGGTAGTTTTGATCCATATTGTTGAAGCACGAAAAGTCTGTGATAATAACAATACTAGAGCCCCAAGGGTACACTCATACTAAATATATTAAGTTGAGAGAACACTGAATAGAATAGTCGAGTGCAAGATCTCTGTTTATCAACATCTCCGTGTGCTCCTATTGTTCCTGTACTTTTATGTTATCCACTGAGGTTTGTTCCCTCATCCCTGGGCTAGTGGAACAAACCCAAACCCAAGGATCGGCTCGTGACAACTATAAGTGTAGATAATTTACATAGATATATATAGATACATAGTGAAATAAAATAACAACACAAATTCAGTTAAAACTAAATAATAAGCTGATGATTGCCCTTACCTAAATTTTCTTACGTCAAAGCTAATCTCTATACAAACAATAATATATACATATATATATATATTATGTTTAACCAAATAAATGTATAACAGTTATCGCAACACAGTTTCGTCATCACAACGTTGTAAACGCACAATGTAAACCGGAGTTTTGGAGTGGGGGGAAACTTTAAGTTTATATTGTAGTTGGACGCCCTAGCGCGCCACTCTTGCACTACCGGTGAAACCGACCGTTCGATCCAATTTTCTAACACATTCTATTGTAAAAAGAAATACGTGACAGAAAATAAAAAAATACTCTTCCAATAACATTATTCCATACTACAACAGTTGTAAAAAAAAGCTTTTCTTTCATTTACAAATTTTTGTGTATCAAGGCAATGGTGGTTTCTCGATACTGCCTTGCTCGTTCAACCGAACTGTGAATAGTGGTATGCCAGCAAATTAAAAAGTTTACGTTCAAATTCAGATTTTCTGAGGCAAAGGTAGAGTCTTCATTCGGCATTCCATTTTTTTCGTAGTAAAATAGTGCTGTTGTATGTAAAAGATCAGTGAAGTGCTAAGTTATGCGTTGTTTCGCATAGTGCAGTGGAACTCTTTACGTTGTCTCAGCAGCCATGTCTCTACTATGGATGAGTGCGTTTAATCTTGGATTAACTGCCGGATTAACTCTAGCCGTTGTTAAAAGGTAAGCCGTCTATTACAAGTTTACATTAATCATTGAAGTTCGAGAAGATTTTATTTCACTCCTCGTTTTCAAAGTCGGGGTAAATACGGTGCGTGCGTGACGATGTACTTCCTTTAGTGAATGTAAACAAAGCAGGCTCTGTATGTACGGTCGCGGTCTATTTTTTTTATCAGTTTTCAAATTAAATTATTTACCTCACGGTGTGCAGTCTAAAATGCTATATGTAGGTACTTATTACTTTTTAATAGTGTAGCATCGATTCTAATATAAAGAGTATTTAATGATTTTTCGAGATGTAATAATTTCTTGATTTTAAAATACTGATAATTTTACTCTTTGCATTAGTTAGAATGACGTTGTCACCTGGCAGTTGAGATAGAGGCAGAAGAAGAAGCGACTACTGTGGATATTTTTTTTTTCTTTTTGTGTTGGCAAGAGCGCTATATGTATATTGTCTTAAGAATTATGTCAACAAGCAACAATTATTATAGAAATACAAAAACCCGACTGTGTGACTGTACTGTGTGTGTCTATTGAATACAATTTTAAACAACTCACGTGCTATGTCGGGTTTTTGCATTTCAGCCGCGAGAGCGGACGGACACAATGCGATGCGATCTGACCTCCCGCAAAAGTATTAGTAAATGAATTTAATGTTTCTTAGTTACTTACATATATTATTTTACTTTACTTTAATAGTTGCAATTGCAACATTGGACTGTAGCCCTTACATGACCTGAATAACCTAAAATTGTTTTTTTTCTATGAAGCTTTAAAGACAGTTGCTGCTGTTTAGGTTCAATAATTATATATTTTTGGAATAGTCTTTTAAAGCCCTTCATATTGATACCACACTCGATAGGTTTTAGTATATTTTTATTCCATCGTAAATACAATATGGCAGCTGTAAGCCGCCATATTAGTTTTCTTGACACTTCATATATCCTATAGCACTTCGTGATTAAGACGAATCCAATGATACCACATTTATCAAAACTCATCAAGCCGTTTAGGCTGTAGGACGCGCATAAGAAACGTACAGACAAACAAACATACATACAACCCAAACACACAACCCTGCTCATTCAGTTAATCTTTTTGTTGAAACAATGATAAAATGTTAACTTCCAAACTTACGTTGAATTCCTATAATTGGAATCATACAGCTATAATTGGAATTCCACAGCTGTTTATTGTTTTGAAACAATAAACACAATCGACTGTCACAGGCTCATATGTCGGAAATAGTCCAGTTTTCCATTCCATCGCTCAGTTAAAGGTAGATAGGTTGTTTCATTGTGTTATTATTTACTGTAGTTTCATAATGGAGTAAAACTAAAACCTAAACTAAACTATGTAGCCTATAATTGCATGAAGTAAAAATATGACTAGATTGGTAGTTTCAGCCAGGCTTGGCTTTGAAAATAATATTTAATTTCAAAGTTATTTCATGCTTCGAGAATCGGTTAAAATCGGTTCGGTGATTTCTTCTGTTTACTGAACCAGTAAAGTTGTAAGTTACATTATTGAAAAGAAAGGAGAACAAAAACAATGAACAGTTCACTTCATTTTAATTTTCGGAAACGTGTTGATCGAATATAACATTCGAAAGAACACAATACAATGATTTGGATAAGTATTACAGTCTAGTATTATAAACGATTATCATTACTAAAGATTTTGCTATTACTACTAAGTCTATTATTATAAACGACTATAACTATCGTTAGTAATGATAGTTGCATGATAGTCGTTTATAATAATAGACCAGCAGTAGCCAAATCATGTTTTTAGTATTGTGTTCTTTCGAATCTATTCAGTACCATTATAAGTGCTTTAATTCTAACGTAGCGACAGCCTCGCAAAAACTGCAGTAATCTTTTTGCTATCAAGTCAAGGTTTGGACTTATGTTCCCTCTCTAATGTCGCAGTATTTCAAGGATGTTGAACTGAAACACGTTTGAACTTTTTGTCTATGGTCGGACGACATGCCTTGGAATGAAAACGAGCTGTTTAAAAATAAATAAAAAAGCGAGCCTTACAGTAGTAGCTCATCATGTGTAATATCAGACATCCGAGGGATGACGCGTGATGATGATGATGATGATGAAAAGTATCCTATATGTTATTGCAGGGTATAAGCTATCTCCATTCCAAATTTCATCAAAATCCGTTCAGCCGTTTGAGGGTGAAGTAAGATGATGATGTTAACGTTTTACACTGTTTACGCTTGTCATGAAATCACTCCAATAGATTGCAGAAAAGCGAGCGGAAATATATTACACATCAATAAACATAAGTGTGAAATATCTGAAACTCTCTGCATTTCTTTATACTCTTCTCCCTTTTTGTCACTCGAAGACTTCTCTTTGAGGATCTGATTGATCTAAGCTTTAAATTACCTGCGACCTTTTTACGAATTCTATGCGCTTGCCATTATAAGATTTAGCTGGACTCCCTATGCTAGGTGGTCTCTCTTTTATTATTGTGAAATGCCTACCCAAGGTAGGTACTGCTTATTTGGTTCCTGCTGCCCTGTCTTGTGAACTTCAATTTTAAAACGGAGATCTGAATTCGACTGTTTGTTTTTCCGTGTATCATGTCTCCGGAATTTTTTAACCGATTTGGATGACAATTTTTTTTTTATTTGTAGACTTTCTACATGAGCCCATATCAATTTCATGCAGATTGGTTCAGTAGTTTTTTAGTAGATAAATACATTTTCTGACAGTTTTCTGATTCAAATTACATTATAAACCTCCCGTAAAAGATATTGCTGTGCGTCCTGTTCAAACATTACGAAATAGACGTATTAAATTTTCCAAAAACGTCCCAGTAGGGTCAGGTGGGGTAATTATGAGACGAAATATACAACTTTTGAATTTCGAAGTTGTTAAAAATACTAAAAAAATATTTAGAACCTACAATATTGTGCACTACCAAACTATGCAATTTATATAAATGTGCTCGTAAATATCTAAAATAGTACTTTTTTAATACACAATATATGTCGCATTTTTTTCCGCTTAATGGGGTAAATATGAAACAGGGTAGGTTAAATATAAGACGGCTAATAACTTCTTTAGCTTAGAATGTTTTTTAAGCAAAGGGTACTTGTAAGACAGAGCGGGAAAACTGATACGAAACTTTTTTTAAAAGATTTAAAATTCTTTTATTTCTTAGATATTATTTTTGAAAACTTAAACAATTCTCATACTCATACAATTCTTTGCTTAACATTACATAATTTTTTGGGATGTAATTATTATGAATAAATTCAAAAATCACAGTCACACTCATATAAAATTAGCATAGAAATCACTTTAACCATTATTAAATGGAAAATTGTTTATAAAAATGAGAATAAAAATAAAAAAAAAACTAAATGCGTTTAAATATGAGACATTTCATAATTATATAATGTTGTATTTTTCCAGGTTAATGTAAAACATTAGATACTGCTTATACTGCTCTCCAATTTTTTTGCTTTGCTGATGCTGATTTCATGATAAATCTATTATATTTCTATATTTATAATTTTGATTTATAGTAATAAATTATAATAAATAGTACATAAATAATATCATAATAAATTATAATTATACATACATAACTATAAATAATAGTAGATTAGTAGCCAAGGGCTGTAAGGCATCAATTGCAGCCCGAGATATTATTTTATAGTTCGAGGGTGCAATTGATGCTTACACCCGAGCTAACTACTCTGCTTTACATCTCGATTGTGAGGTAAGTGAAAAAAACGGCATTACAAGAATAAAACATTTTATTAGATAAAATTTATAGTGAAATGAGAACAATTTTCAAATTTTAGGGACAGGTGTTTTTTGGGTATGTTAATAGTTTGAGATTGTAATATTTGTTGGTCATGGACAAAATCTGACGGGATGAAGCTTTCTTCAGCAGAAGTTGATGGTTGCGGATTATCTCTTGAGAAAGATGTTTCATTTTTTGAAAGCTGAATAGTTTCCGTTATTTGGTTGGTAATTTTACTTTTATTTTGTATGGAATCTTCGATTTAACCTTCAGCCACCTTACTGGATTTCCACCCACCGTGCCTTATTATAGTGGTTAAGTTAGCCCCAGCATCGGCTAAAAGTGTAGCCGATGTTATCCGGAAGCAATGACCTGTGTACAATTCCGGGTTATCTAACTTTGAATAACTTGCGATTTGCTTCGGCATACTTCTGATGGTATTTTTTCCAATAACTTGTTTGTAGCATTTGCCTTGGTGGTACTTCAAAAAAAATCGGTTGGTGTTTACATTTTCAGGACGAAGATTTCTGTATTTTTGTATGAATTAAGAGAATTCTTGAGGAACTACAAATGTTCGGTCAATTTTAGTTTTTGTGTTCGGTAGTTTAATTACTAACAACTGACCCTGTTGTTCTATGTTCTCTATTGTTATATTTGTCAATTCAATACCTCGGCATGCGCCAGTTATACCGAAGATAAGAACCACCTATGTTTTATAGGATTGTAAGAATTTAAAAGATAAATGATGAAGTATTACCATTATGTGATTTGTTATTTTACGTACCTTAACAGCTAAATATATGTCATCAGGGGCTTCATTTATGAATGTTTTCACGTCTTGCGCTGTAAAAACCTTTGACTTTTTGCGTTTGTGCCCAGCTGATTGTCTTTTTAGAAAAGATGATAATTTTGAAAAGTTCTTGATATTGATGTCGTGTTTAGCTCATAGTTGCTTTTAACATTGAATAAATGCACCACAAACTAGATGGCTGCAGCTTTTTTGATAGCTCACTAAAGTATGTTAAGAATACAGTCTCAGATAAAGACTTTACTCGTTTTTCTTTTCACCACTTCATGAATTCGACATAAGTTTTCAAATATCTCTCTTTAGAACTTTAAGGCAAAATATTGTTAATTGCTGCTTCAGCTTCCATTTTCATTGAATCGGGAGTGCAGTTTATATCTTCATCACTTGCAGAACTCATGTTTTTTTCGTAATTAGCACGTAATTATAAAAAAATCCCAAAAATAAACAATATTTAAAGTAAAAGTTTTCTATTCCCGCCTTTTTTCATCTTTTTTTAAATTATTTTTTTTAAAAACGAAATTGAGTTTCGCCGTTCGATATTTAAAATTGATGACTATTATACTCATACGAAGACAAGGCTGAATAGCGAAGCGACCTCTTTTGTCATTGGGCTGAATGCATGATGTCTATTGCCAGTATGATGGTTAGATGTACGCGAACTTTTTTAAAGAGTGAAGTTTTTTTTTAATTACTTACCGCCCTAGGGCTTTTCTAGCTACATTATTACCCTAGAGCGCTAATTGGTCATCTACAAGCTCCATTTGGGGGTAATAAGGACCTACTTACCGAATATGAGAGATGTAAAAAATATTAATAAATTAATCTTCTGTTTTAGCACGTTATCTTGCGGCACTTATTTTTATACTTCGCTGTGTTTTATATTTTCCCGCTGGCCTGTCTCCCTCAAAAACAAAGTGTCCTTGTCGTTCGATATCGAACAATACAGTAAAATCGCCACTCATCCGCGCAAGTTATCTCCAACTGCAGACGCAGGGTGACAGGCAGGCGTGCGCAGCGCCATCTCACGAGCGACCACTGCCAAAGTTCACTGACTCCGATGCAAATTTATCGCGTCCAAATTTTCAACCGGGAGCAAATTGTAATAAAATCAATTCAAAACATCGAGATAATAAGGCATAAATTTGTAAATTATTCATTTACTAATAAGAGTTGTTTTGAACTGAAATAAAGTTAACAGTTAAAGCTTTACTAGGGTTTTTTATATCTGTCTTATTTTTACACAAAATATCTAGTGTCTCATATTTACCCCATCGAACCCTACCTAAAAGTTTTGTTGTCACTCAAGTCCTCTAAAATCTTCCTCTATCTATACTATGTCCCATTCAATCAGTTACCATTGACCTCAATAATTATTGACGTAACGCCTGATCACGAAAGCCGTGAACTTGACTGCTTGCTGTGGCCTTTACACAAGGCGCTGGCGGCTTACGAGAATGCTACGTATAACGTATAGTAATGTATACTCAAAGGCTACGTTACTTTACGACTGACGGAAATCGGCTGGCTTGTTTATTATCTATCTTTGTGAAGCTTTTGGCTTTTTGGTGCCTTTCGCTTTTCACTCTACTCTATGTGGAATGTTTCACGCAAGTTTTTTAGCTTTGAGAATCCGCCCAAAGTTTTTGGTACCTGACAATGATGATTAAGTATTAAAAGAAACTCTTGAAATTATTTTGTAGTCTATATGCCATTACGCCTATATTATTCAGACTACGATATACATACAGACTACAAAATATATAGACAACTTGAGAACCTCCTCATTTTAGAAGTCGATTAAAATATTATATAATTATCTAACAACATCGATGTCTGTGAACATAGCTTTCAGAAGAACTACTTTACCGTGAACTAACTGTGGCCGCGGTTTTGCCCGTGTGGTCATTTATCTGGGTTAAAAGTATTCCGTGTTATTCCAGGAGCAAAAATCGTGGATCCGATCAGCCGTCAGGTAGTTTTTTTAATCGATTGCTCGCCTTGTAATTATCGGATTAAGATACCAAGCACTCCAGATTTTAAATTAAAATCTATGCTATCCAACAGTGAAAACCGCATCGTAATCGGTCCAGTAGTTGTTACGTGATGCGTGAACATACAGACAGACACCATTTTTTTATTGTTATATTCTTGTTCAGTAGCTTATTTTAAGTCTTCTAGACAAACTTTTTTTAAATTATCATCGATGAACAGACTTTTTGTAACTTACTTATTATAAGTATAGATAAAATGAACAGGTCAATATCACGGACAATGTCAAGAGCACACTTCATTAATTTAAATTTATCATTTATCCATCTAAAATACTTGTTTGATTATGCAGGCACATAACCTCCCGGAAGCTTCTGCGCCTACTGACCTACTGGAACGTTTTGATGGTACTGTTGAGTAAACATTGACATATATCTGTCAGTATAAACGGACATTTATATCTGTGACCTATAGCGTAAGGCCCACGGCTATCGAGTGACCCGACGGTTTACCACGGTATAGACAAGTATCTACATACTTGTCTATACCGTGGTAAACCGTCGGGTCACTCGATTTGGTTAAAATGTTACTTAATTAATCACGACCCGGAAGACGTCGTTGCAATAACCACGGTTGGTTCTCACAGCACTCGCGGGATGAGAAGAGGTGGACCTACATTAAGTGGGCCCACACGGCCAGCTTGATTGCAAATATCCAAATATCAATGTCTCCATGTGACGAGCGCAGCGCATTGCATTGCTGTGCGGAGAGACTTCCCGTCGGCCGCGTCGTCAGTACTGCGCTCAAATCGGCATTATAACAAGCCATAAGTTCAAACACTAAAACCCGGGTAAAAAAGCTTGTGACACTCTGGCGAGGAAGACGAATCGATTGATACCTCGCTTGTCAAAATCGAATCAAATAGGAGCGACGTCCATAGGTGGAACGTCCACATACCCACATACATACATAGACTGTTAAACTCATTACCCTTCCCTTGCTTCGCCGTAGTCGGGTAAAAATACCAATGTTCTAGGTGGAACAGCAATTGTCTTACCATCAAGTGCTAACCTGGATATAACAATTGTTGTTCCACCTAGAACATTGGTATTTTTACCTGTTTTTACCTGTTCGTCTTCCAATGCACATGTATAAAAATTACAATTATTTATTTATTTGCTAGTTAGGTATTGTTTTGCACCTAAATTGGGTTTCTCACTTATCAACATTCTGATAGCGTACCCATTAAGCGTCCGTGCTCGTATCGAAATATCGGCCGTGAACCCGGGGAATCCGGGGTATTTACTATATTTGCTACGGATGATATCGAACACCGATTCATTCCATTTATTGCGTATCGTTTCCTTCGTTATTATATTATGGGTTTTCCAAACAGTTAGCGAAGCGATAGTGTCGCGAACCTGGGTGGTTCCCATTTGATCCATGGAACATGACGTCATCGGTGAAAATGAGTCAATTTTTACTGATTTGTTCTATAGAACTATATACTAGCACTTCTTCAGACTTAACTTCTCAGTGACGTCATGGGACTAAATAAAAATCTAGTTCATCTCAAATTGTTCCACGTGATAAAAATCTTGCGTTATATGAAAAATCTTCATGTCACATTTGGCGTGAGTTTTATTTTGAGAATGTTAAAAAGAACGGCAAAAATGCTGAGTTTGGAAGAGTTTAGGAAGTGGAAAAAGGAGTGACTCTGTGATGACGTCACAAAACCAAATAGGTTTTAATGTTTGTTCTATATAACAGTATAGGAAAAAGAAGTTTTAATTTTTCTATGGAACAAATAAGTAAGAAATAGACTCATTTCGTCCGATGACGTCATGTTCCATGGAACAAATGGGAAGCACCCGCGAAACCTTTACAAAGCGTACACAGGTTCGCGTACATAGTTCTGTTAGAATTTAAAGAACCCTCTCCTGCTACACCAATCTATCTATACATAAAATAAAGCAATGAGTACGAAAGTCTGTATAAATAAGATAATTTAAAAAAAATGGTCTAGGGTACTTAAACTATTCTACTGAACAACAATATAACATTTTAAAATTTCGTTTCTGTCTGTCTGTTTGTCTATATATTTGTTTACGTGATGCGCGACATCACCTAAAAACTACTGAACCGACTGCAATGCGGTTTTTACTGTTGGATAGGGCTTGGTATTTTATTTTTCTACGAAAATTACAATAATATTAACCAAGGTAACATTTGCCTAAGTAAGGAACGGAATGAAATGTTGCCGTGGAAACGAAATTATAACATGTCTGTCAAAAAGTAGTTGTCTACGATCAAAAAGCGTTGCTGACAAAGATTTTGAATTACGCTAAAAGGTGTTATTTTAGAAGTTACGACGGATATAAAAATGCTAAAAGTAAAAAAATGCCACGGTGTGAGCGCTACCCATGCGAAGCCGGGGCGAGTCACTAGTTCAAAATAAAGGGTTACCTATGTTATAAATGGAAACCCTTTGGAATCACTTTGTCTTCTGTACATGGGTCTGTCTCAGACGGACTGTGTATATAGTGTATACATATAATAAAGCAATAAGTACGAAAAAGTCTGTAAAAAGAAGATAATTAAAAAAGAAATGGTTATAGTCGTATTCTTGTTCAGTAGCTTATTTTAGGTACCCTGGACCATATTTTTTTAATGGTAGGTACTTAATTTTTAAACAGATAGCGATTCTTGTTGGGTATCACGATCACGATATCAGAATTTCTAATTAATTAATTAACATATGTTAAGTGAATTAAATGTTCAAAGTACTTTGTGATATGTCTTATGACTACAACGTGTCATGATACAATATACTTATTTGTAATTTTTATTTTATTTTTCGTTGTTTAATGGTCGAGACCCAAATGAATATTAGTTTTGTTCCCATCGGATCTCAAGGTCCATTGCAACTCAAGTATCTATTATTTTTTATTTTCATCAGATTATATTATTATATACATATTGACAAGCCACTGTAAGGATATTAAACTCTTTTAAACGTTCCCTCAGAGAATCGTTAGATTTCATATTGGCTATGGAACGAATTGCTCTCTTCTATAGCACAAAATAAATATACATTGAATTTCTGCAGCAAAATGCCATATGACATAATACTGTGAAACTAACTAAAATATACTAATCTTGCAGTAGCTATCGTATTTCGGTAAACTGACTAATATTACGTACTGCATAGGCTGCACAGGTAGTAGGGATACTTGTTTTTAACTGTTTTGCACGACGCTATTGTTTGGAATAGGTTGTCATGCGTACGGAAAGATAAACTTCGCAGGGTAATAAGATATATAGAAAAAAGTTTGAGATTTTTGTACGACAATTACCAAAAAGCGCCCTCAAATCTTACGACTTTTTTCTATCCGCACATACGCCTATTATGAACATAATGTTTTTTTGATTTGATTTTCTATAAGTTGCTGAATCTAACAAATTGTTAGATTCAGCAACGATTGTTCATCAAATAAGTATAGCTATCACATGCTAAGAAAACAACATCGATATACGGAAAATCTAGATTTTATCGCACTGAAACAAATAAAAAATAATATCAGACTTAAAAACAACTTAAAAACAGAACATCAGTTTCAAATGATCCGTTGAGAACACAAATATTATATTTATTTGGTTTGAACGGATTTCGAGATCCGATGGGAAGAAAAAATAATATTTATTTGAGTTGCAACGGATCTCGAGATCCGATGGGTAGAAAAACTAATATTAATTTGAGTTGCAACGGATCTCGAGATCCGATGGGAACGCCGAGCGAGATCCGTTAATTAGAAATTCTGATATCGTGATCCGATGGGAAGTACCCTTCTTGTTCAGTTAAGTAGCCTATTTAGGCTACTGAACAAGAATATAACATGTAAAATTTCGTGTCTCTCTGTCTGTCTGTATGTTTGTTTGTTCGCGTATCACGTAAAAACTACTGGACCAATTGCGATGCGGTTTTCACTGTTGGATACCATAGGGTTTGACTTAAGAAGTGGGGTACTTGGTATCTCAATCTGATGAGAAGAAGCCGAGCAATCGATAAAAAAAAAACGGCTTTTGATCAAATGTTGGTATATTGGTATTTTAGGTCTTGGAATAGTACAGTACTTTTAACCTTGAGGAATGACCACGCGTGCAAAGCCGTGGGTAAAACTAGTAGTGTCATATATTATTGTGTTTATAATTATGAACATACAAATTTATGTGACACTCACTTAAAATATTGATGCCAAAGCCGTGCAAAAATCACCTCTCTTTTTCTTATCGTATCAAAAATTCAGCGTATGGATTATATGCTTCATTATCAGTTATCGTGCTAGAAAGATTCCAGTGAGAATGGTGGAAGGTCTCACTGGAAATAAGAATTGGAGTTAGTCTCTACTATTAATGAAACAAGCTATACCAACTTACCAAGAGTGATTCAATATTTAATAACATTAAGTTCTCTTGCCGGGAGTATACCCGAGGGAGTCCTGGGTATTACCTCTACGCTGGGTTTATGAGGAATTCTGTACATGAACTATGATATTATTGAAAGGATATATTAGCGATACTGATATTATAGCGATGGTAGCCTAACGGTTCAATAGTGCAACCTAGAATCCAACAATATCGGATTCGGTCCGCATCAATGACTTTTCTAAGTTATATGCGGTTTTCCATCGCTCCGTGCTTCCTAGGGCACGTTAAGCTATCGGCCCCAGCTGTTATTGATTAATAGCAGTCGGTAAGCCATGTAAAATGCCCTCGGGTGGCCTGGCAAAACTCTGACACCAGAAACCAGCGCTACGTCATACGAAAAACAAACAACACCAGGTGAAAAAGTTGTAACGGCAGACAGTAAAAAGGGCAGGTGGCTTATATCCAGCAGTGGGCAGTGGTGTGGGACTATGAGCCCATGGCGATAATGAATGCAGGAAAATATTGGTAATCCTGAAGTCGTTTTTGCCTGGTTTTAGGTTTTCATTGGAGCAGAAATCAGCAGCAGACAGAGAGAATATGAGAGTTTGAATTGATCTTAGGTGACAGTCAGCTAGCCTACAGTCAAGGTCCTCAGAAACGGGCTCGATAATTTCCGCAAAAAGCTACTGCACTGCAACATAGAGCAACATTGTTGGGATTATATAGTCTCCGAAACCTATTGCAATTTCTATACAATTGCAGCAATAATAGCCGAATAACTTGCCCTGTCGGCCCAATAATGGAGCCGCGACCTTATTAAAAACAATATACATGAAACTAAAAGAAATATGTAATTTTTAGGTAAAATTCTATTAGTAGTAGATATTTAAATATCTAAAAATAATTAGGTGCAGTCGATATAATTAAAAGTTGCGTTAAGAATATTACTAAAGTAGTGTTTGTTTAAAAGGCCTGACATTGTCTAACTAACATCTACGCAATGTCAAACCTTCGAGTCATTAAGCTCATTAAGATAGAGCTTAACGTACTGGAGTCAGACGAAAGGGGTTCAAACGCTCCAGTAAACACGAGATCCACTAAGCTGGTAGACATTCAACTAAGAGCGAAAATCTTAGTTGTCTACATCTGCACTAATATTATAAAGTGGAAAGATTTGATTGTGCATATGTTTGTTTGTTTGTTTTTTAAGGATAAACTCAAAAAATACTGAACCAATTTAAAAAATTCTTGCACCTATAGAAAGCTACATTATCAGCGAGTAGCATGGGCTGTATTTTATTATTCAAAAAAATTGAGATCTCTACGAAAATTGCAATAATGTTACCCAAGGTACGAGGGTGGATTGAAAAGTACTCGGCCTAACACAGATCCAATTCAATTCTAAAAATCAAATCTGCCCAAAGTTAGTTCAATTCAGACTAGTTAATTGTGTGAAGTTCGGAAAGTGTGCGGTAATTAGTTGTGATTTTATAAATTTATTAACAAAGCAATCGGACATAATTTCCACGAATGGAGCAAATCGAGCAGCGTGCCGTCATTAAGTACCTCCATAAGAAGGGGCTATCATCAAAAGCCATCCATGATGATATGGTCAGCAGACTACTCAGCAGATTAGGGGATTCTGCTCTGTCATATTCATCCGTCAACAAATGGATGGCAGAATTTAAGCGTGGCAGAGAGAGTGTGAAAGATGAACCCCGCTCTGGAAGGCCTTCGACGTCCACTACTGACGAAAATATTAAAAAGTACTTGATTTAATAATGGGAGACCGCAGATTAAAAATTAGAGAGACAGCCAAGATTATAGGCACCTCTTATGAATGAACTCAAAACATCATAGTCAACGAGATGGGTTTCCACAAGGTGTCTGTGGGGTGGGTTCTGCGACTACTTTCAGTTGAACATAAAAGGACGCGAGTGACTGTTTGGAGTTATCTGAAGCCGATGCAGATGATTTTTTGAATCGTTTTGTTACTATGGACGAAACATGGCTTCATTACTGTACACCGGAAACAAAACAATAATCAAAACAGTGGAGAAGACCTGGTCACCACCCCCTAAAAAGGTCTTGTCTCCCTAAGTCGATTTTGTCGGCAAATAAGGTGATGACTTCAGTATTATGGGACTCGAAAGGTGTCATTATGATTGATTATCTTGAAAGGGACGGACTTTAAACTCTGATTACACTGCACCTTGCTACGTCGTTTACAAGAAAAACCGTTGAGGAATGCTCAGAAGAAAAGTTAGGAAAAAGCGTTATCTTGATGAAATAGGTCTCTGTGCAGTCAATGGCTGAAATCCACAACTGTAGCTTTTAACTGTTACCGCATCCGCTTTATTCACCTGATCAGGCACCATCAGACTTCTTTCTGTTCTCTAACCTAAAAAAACACTTGGGAGGTCAAAGATTTTCGACCAACGACGAGGTCAAAGCAGCAGTAGACGCATATTTTGACTTCAACTCAATGCTTGGAAGGTGAGGTGGCAAAAGGCTAAGTCGATTAAGTTCTAAGTTTAGCAAACTTGATGGTGATTATGTACAAAAATAAAAATATAAGTAATTTAGTATGTGTTTATTTTCTTGGTTAGGCCACTACTTTTCAATCCACCCTCGTAACAAAAAATCGCAAGGAACTGAATGACATGTTGCCATGGAAACGAAATAATAACATGTCTGTCAAAAAGTACGCAGTTGTATATGGTCAAAAAGCGTTGCTGCAAAAGATTTTGAATTACGTTTACTGGCGTTTTTTTAGAAGTCAGTTAAATATGCTAAAAGTAAGAGAAATGCCGCGGTGTGAGCGCTACCCGTGCGAAGCCGGGCGAGTCACTATTTCAAAATAAAGGGACATGTTATAAATGGAAACCCTTTGGAATCACTATGTCTTCTGTACGTGGGTCCGTCTCAAATATTTTTCTATTTTATTGGGTAAGTTATGGATCCGAGAAGGCTACTTTTCACATACAAATTTGGTAGACACGAAACTGTTGGAAACTTTACGACCTGCCTAAAGCAAAAGAGATAGGGCACGGGTTTTCATCCTCCACGTGAAAGATTATGGTAATTTAGCAATATGCTATTATTTTACCATCATTTATATTGAAATTCTCGAAAGTTTTTTACGGGTTGAAAGGCGAGGAAAATTTAAGTAGATGGAGTAAAATTCTGTATCTTTAATTTTGTACGACAGCTTTAAGGAAAGCGTCAGCGAAGAACGATTTTTAATAAATGTAAAGCTCTTTTATCTGATAAATGGGCCAAAAGAAATGCTAAACTTGTGAAAGTTGTGAATTATGATGTCTATTTTATTTATCGTTTACGTAAAAAGGTTCTGTAGGCTGGAGAGGAGACGGATCATCTGTCCCTGAAAAAATACTCTAGAGCCGCATTTGTAGCGGGAAATTGACTTAATTTGCTAGGAGACTCAAAACATGCTGCTGTCTCTTGAAATAAACAGATTTGTCGTCTTTTTACCGTGACTAATATCAGACAAATCGTCATTCAACAATTATATTTAATACTAGCTGTACCCGCGGCTTCGCAAGCGTATTCTTTTCTTTAGGGTCAAATAACCATAATGTGCTATTCCAGGACCAATATACCCACATTTGATCAAAATTTCTTTAGCCGTCAAAAATACTTTTTTCAATTGCTTGGCTTCTAACTCACCAGATTGAAATACCAATTACACCAGTTTTTAAATCAAGCCCTAAGCTATCTAACAATGAAAAACGCATTGCAATCGGTCCAATAGTTTTTACGTGATGCGTGAACAAACAAACATACACACAAACAGACAGAGCGACACGATTAAAAAAATATTTATATTCGTGTTCGATACCCTTTTTAAGCACCCAAGAGCATTTTTTTATTTATCTTTGTTTTTACAGCCTTTTTGTACCTATTGCTTTATTATAAGTATAGATATGTGACTGTGTCAATTTGCATCAAAAAATCCGTCTAGTAGTTTCAGAGTGATACGTGTTCTTTTTAATAACTTTATGGTTATGGTGGAATAAAGAAACTCACATACAAACAAACATACATACATACATACATACATACATACATACATGAATGCTAAAAACAATACACTCCTTTTTTTGGGCAGTCGTGTAATGAGCAAAGATTCTGTTCTCAAAAGAACACATGTAGCTTCTGCCTTATGCCATATCGTCGCATCATCATAAAAAAGTATGTTCTGTAACCTTCACAGCTTCGATCCTTTATCAGGCTCTGCCGTAATCCTTCCTAAAGACTCATTCATTGTCACATCAACGTGTCCTATCTATGCCAGTGATGTACTCGTAGGTCTCCCATTGGCTGTAAAAATAGTAAAATTACGCCCCAGTGAGTTTCCGATACGTTGAACTCGTTGAACAATGCGCTTCGATCGCTAGAATATTGTTATTGCGTTGGAAAAGCAAGAAAAGCTTATATGTCTATAAAGAGTCTCTACAGTTTTATTATTCTAACTATTGACTTCTTCATCTATGCCTGAAATCATGTAACGTTTGAACAATAATTATAAATATGTGCTAAAGAAATATGGCATGGCCAATGGATGGCTCAATCTATCGAATGTTGGTTTCAATCTAACAAATTATCATCGGATGCTTCATCCTTGATGGTGAGCCTACCGCCCTCGGAGCAGTCTTGATGGTGAGCCTACCGCCCTCGGAGCAGTCTTGATGGTGAGCCTACCGCCCTCGGAGCAGTCTTGATGGTGAGCCTACCGCCCTCGGAGCAGTCTTGATGGTGAGCCTACCGCCCTCGGAGCAGTCTTGAATTCGCCGAAGAAACAAAGCCTGAAAATAATAATAATTCATTATTTTACGTAAATCCTTCGTATTTGTCTGTTTGGAAATCAGCAATTGTGACCTTAACGTGGCATGTATATATAAATGATGTAAAACTCATTGGGAACCTATACAAATACGAAACTACGCATTATTATTATTATTATCAACGTTGAACGAAATTGTAGCGTTTGAAAATAAGCTGCAGCCTGACTCCCGTGTGTTTATTTATTTCGTAATAAAAACGGATTAAAGTATTACATTACACGCAACATACAGGTTAGACGAATCCATGGAGAAGAAAGCTTCCATTGACTAACTAACTAACTAACTCAGAAAGTAAAAGTGATTAGTTAGAACCATGATACGTTGTACGCTGGTAAAATACGCTATACATTAACAAGTTTTCGCATGTAAAAAAACAGCTTTTTATGTATATCGGAAATAAAGTACAAATAAGTATCTACACGGAAACCGCACAAAAAGAGAGAGTCATATAAAATAGCATTTGGAATTGTTTGTTTTAAATTCTCGAGGAGGTGAGTTAAATAAATCTAGTTCACACGATGCACTTCACACACAGAATCTGGATCACATGAGTAAAGAAGGGTTGTTATCAAATGCGCTTTTTTACGCTGACGCAATATTTAATCTATAAAGTATTTGAAAAATAAAAGCCATTTATCAGAGACTCCATTATAATAAAGGGCCGATAAAGCGGAGGCCTATTATGTTCAGAGACAATGCTCTGCTTCTACATAAATATATATCTGTCAACGTTCCTATAGGTAACAATACCAGGGGAAGGGTTCTTTTGGTTCATCTGTTGATTATGGGTACATACTTCTATCGCCTGCACTTTATTTTCAAATTAAGATAATTTTCCTTTCCTTTGTTTTAGATTTCAAAAGGCTCAAGAACATAATATATATACATGTCTCTGTCATGTATATATATGTCTCTGTAGACATAAATTTACTCTTTGTTACACCAAGCAGTGTGACCTCGAGTAAAAATAATTCCTCGTGCTCACACCAGTATGACAAAACGGAGTGACCACGAGTCCGTCCCCGATCATATTTTCTAATCAACATTTTCTACATTAAAATCGATACACCGTTAATTCTTCAAACAGCTTAAAGATGGCTATTTGGATAGCTGGATTGTTTTCTCTATTTTATTATAATATTTAAACAACTTAAAGTTTCATAAGCGTAAAAGTCATAACAACTACCTACGAGTATCTTCTCCTAACATATGAGACATTCTTTAATCTAACAAAACTATTTTTATTAAATCATCGTCGTGCATTAATTAAGCTTCTATCAAATTGCCATTTATATAATCAAGTAGCGGTCACAAAAAGCTTGCCAAGTATACCTAACATTATACAGACCCTACAAGAGTCTCGAAGCCCGTCACAAAAAGCTGAACGAAACAAAATGGCGAAGGAAATGGGTCACCTAATAAGTGCCTCTTCGAATGAGAATAGGTGGCAATATATCCAAGCTCTAGTGGAATACAGGCCAGAGGCAATAAACGTTAACTTGTAGGTAATATTTTTTTTCATGCATCTTTTCTGTTTATGTGTTAAGTCTGAGATGTTAAACGGTGAAAGATCCTTTAAAACTTTCTCGTACTATTAAGTTTGAAACACATTTCAAAACCGGGTTTCAAACGGACGGATAGATATCACAATTGGTTTCATGGTCCTGAACCAATTGTGATATATATACTTATAAAAAAAAAAAAAAAAAAAAAATATGCTTTATTATTAATTTAATAATAAAGCAGTAAGCACCAAAAAATATGTACAATGAAGATAATTAAAAAAAAAACTATTATACTTAAAATAGTCTACTGAACAAGAACAGATATAAAAAAAATATGTTCAGGAGCCTATTTTAAAAACCATAGACAATTTTTTAAAATAATATTCATTGTACAGTTTTTTTGTTACTTACTGCTTTATTATATGTATAGATAAATCTCATTATTGATTTCTCCGTTTACGTATCAAGAAGTTAGTATTGAATTATTAAACTGCCAGTAATATTAAACAACTTCTGGTTTCATAGAGATAAAACTTCTCGTTTACCTTCCAACTTTTATACGACTGGGGAAGTCGGGTCTTTTTAAAAGTTTAGACAGACAAACAATCAATCGTGGCTATTACAGATTATTTTAAAGGTTTACAAAACATTTTTAACAGCCAAAACAATCCGCTCTCACTGGGCTAACTTGGTATAATACGGCCCATGGCCCATAATCTGACAGGTCTGAATTTAGATGTAGTAGGAGCGTACTATGTTACAATCGTAACTTTTACTTTTAAACATTTGCGATTAACGGCCGGTTGGTCTAGTGGCTAAAGACCCTACTACGAAATCAAACCGTCTTGGGTTCGAATCCCGCATGGTGCAATCATTTGTGTGACGAGCGAAATGATTGTTTCCGAGTCATGGATTTAATATTCGTATCTACGAGTATGTATGTTTATCCGTTGTCTAATACCCAAAGTTTCCGAGTCATGGATTTAATATTCGTATCTACGAGTATGTATGTTTACCCGTTGTCTAATACCCAAAGTACCCATAGTACAGGGTGTCCTAGGTTTGGGATGGGTAATTTATACAGTTATATTTATTATTACACGTAGTTTCTCAGTTTTTTAACCGGTGCGCCCCGGTTACTTTCCTCCTTCCTTTTTCGGTTCCTTCGGTCCTCTTTTTACACGACTGCCTAAAAAAGGAGTGTAATATTTTTTGGATTCATGTATGCTTGTAGCCTAAGTTACTCCTTATAACTTAACTACCTGCCAGTGAAAGTCTCGTCAAAATCGGTCCAGCCGTTTCGGAGATTAGTA
Organism: Alsophila aescularia; assembly: GCA_946251855.1. Lineage (NCBI taxonomy): Eukaryota > Metazoa > Arthropoda > Insecta > Lepidoptera > Geometridae > Alsophila > Alsophila aescularia. The sequence goes on from OX276385.1 coordinate 11,273,164, forward strand.
TTATTATGAATATGGATAATACGAGCATACGAGACCTGAACGGAGCGAAGGGGGGGAGGAGGCAGCGAGCGAAGCGAGCCGCGTCTTCCCCCGAAGGGGAGTGAAGGTCGTGTGTGCGAGAACTACATATTTCACCTCTTTTTTTTCTAAATTACACCTTTGTGAAGCCAGGGCCAGATCGCTAGCATAGTATAAAACAAAGCCGCTTCCCGCCGTCTGTCTGTCTGTAATGCTAAATCTTTTAAACTACGCGACGGATTTTAATGTGGTTTTCATCAATAGATAGAGTCATTCAAGAGGAAGGTTTATAATTATAGTTAGATATTGTTCTGTGTTAATTTGTTGAAATATGACGATAATTGTTCAAGATGTCGGAAGAAATCAATTCATAATGATAAAACAAAGTCACTTCCCGCCATCTGTCTGTCTGTAATGCTAAATCTTTTAAACTACGCGACAGATTTTAATGTGGTTTTCATCAATAGATGAGTGATTCAAGAGAAAGAAATTATTAGTATAGTTTGATATTGTTTAGTGTTAGTTTGTTGAAATATGTCAATGATTGTTCAAGATATCGGGAGTAATCAAGCAGACTGAGAACTTTCAATTCAATTTCAATTTGGAACGTTTGGAACAATTTGAAATTTTTAGTTTCCTATAAAAACTCGCATAGATACGTACATTCTAAACAGTTTATTTGATATATATTTTTTGTCAAAAACGTGAACAACCGACTCCAAACGCTCGTACTTCGCGAACGCTCGACCCAAATTTTTCTTATTATTGGAACTGGTTAAATAACTACTGAACAGATTTTGATAAAATTTCTAAGGGACCAATCAGAAAGTATATCCTTGCAAAAAAAAAACAATTTCGTTTTTTATGTCTAATTGAGAACCTCCTCCTTTTTTGAACTGAAACTGACCACTCATAGGCAGAAGACAAAAAAAGGCGCGGTATCCCCGTACGAGTATCTCCTATATGGGCTGTGGGCCGATTGAAAAGAATGTGAAACCAAAGACGGTATATGGTGTTATTTTAACAGTTCCGTATTTTATTATTTTCAACACAACACAAAAATGTCGTCAAACTATTATTCCCCGAAGCGGAGTGAAGGTCGAATGTGCGAGAACTACATTCTTCACCTCATTTTTTTTCTAAATTATTCATGTGTGAAGCCGGGGCGGGTCGCTAGTGTTGTAAAAAACAACGTGACATCATGTTATGATCTCACGACATGTTCTAGTCATTAGACATCTCACAGAGAACTTTGATTATTTTATATACGCGACATTAAAGCGTGCCGTATCTTCCCCCATTTAACTAGATCTATGCGTTGAAACCACGAAACAATAACAAGTACGTGAGTAATAATGCAGTTGTCTATGCTCAAAAAACACCACGATCGATGCTGCCAAAGAGTTTGAATTACGCTTACTTGCGTATTTTTTGATGAATAACATCTATCCTCTCGCTTTCCTAAAATCTATGGGAATATTTCAGCCGGGGAGGCGCGCGCTATTATGGGAGTGATTTCGTGAAAACTTAACAAAGTGTTAAACAGTGTAACAGGAAGCCGGGGAAGCGCGCACTATTTGATTTGACCAATGAACGCGCGCTATGCTAGAATATGTTAATGTTGCGAAATCCTCACTGGTGAGTACGGTCTGAAATCTATGGAAGTGATTTCGTGAAAAGTTAACAATGTGTTAAACAGTGTAACAATGTAACAGATAGATAAAAGTGAGGGGAGGGTAGGGAAAATTGGGGGAGTATGAGGAATATCGGTTAGGGGGAAGTGAGTGGGGCAAAGGGCGAAGGAACTGACACCGACACAAACAGAGACACGGACACAGACACGGACACGGACACAGACACAGACACAGGCACAGACACCGACTCAGGCATAGACACAGACAAAAGACAAAAGTCCAATGTCCAACTTACTAAAGTCAAAAGCCAAACGTCAAAGTTAAACGTCAAAGTCAACCGTCAAAGTTAAACGTCAAAGTCAAACATCAAAGTCAAACATCAAAGTCAAACATCAATGTCAAACGTCAAATGTCAAACGTCAAATGTGAGACCAAAGAGCGCGCGTGGTGCTAGTGTATGTTAATGTTGCTTATTACCAAGGTGAGATGTCAGATGTTACACATCATAATGCGACTACATATAGCTCGTTTTTTACAAGTTACGACGGATATAAAAAAGCTAAAAGTATGAAAACCGCGGTGTGACCCGTGCGAAGCCGGGTCGAGTCACTAGTATTACATAAATACACGTGAATTTGATAACATCCTTTTTTTTAAGTCTGTTAATAATCTTAGCACTCAGACGCGAAACTACAAACAACGGACAAATAAAATGTTTTTTCTAGTACCTTTACTTATATGGAAATCATAATTACCTCTGGTACTTGTACTATGTATTATTAATTTTGTGCCTCTGGCAAAAAATAATAGCATTTTTGATCAAGAAATATTTTGAGTAGATACATACTCTAATACGGTAACAAAGCTTACTTGCAATATAAATTACAACACTAATAAAAGGCTTATTTTTACATTAGAAGCCGGCTTGTCGTAAATCTAGTTGTCCATTGAGCATTACGGGCTGAAGGAGGGATGCTACTCTGATTAATAGGCATAATGACGACTTTCAAGAAAAGAAAGAAAAGAAAGAGAAAGAGATCGCTACCTAAAATCAAATTATTGCTATAAAGGCCGGGCGTATAAGACATCGTACGTCGCAATAATCTGAAAAGTCCTGCTTTTTTGAGATGTTGTAAGGATAGATACCAATAGTGTAAAACTAAATTTGCAGCTTCGAAAGACCTGTTGTTGTGCTTGGTGCCCGAAAAACATCGAAATATTCGTATTTTTTTTTATTTTGGCTTAAATCTTCTAAAAGGTGATTCCCGCGGAAAAGTTACTTATTACACTTATAAAGAATACAAATTTGCTATAATTTGAGAGCAATTGCAGCTCTGTATCTCAAAAGAAGATACAGCACTTCAAACGTTGGCCACTTCCCCAAAAAAAACGAAATTGTAGCCGCCTTCCGAGTATGGATCGCCAATAATACTCATTCTACGATGAAAGTCATGGCGAAAGATATCGTAGAGAATTTATTTAACTTTAGCACAATTGTCTTCTTTATAAGTACAATAGATAACTTTATTAACACTTTTTTTAGGAGTTAGAAGCCAAAATCAGGGAAAAGACCGAACATTTCGATGTTTTTCGAGCACCACGAAGTTAGCACAGGTCGTTCGAAGCTGCAAATTTAGTTTTACACTGTTGGTATATATCCTAACAACATCCCAAAAAAGCGGGACTTTTCAGATTATTGCGACCTAACGAGATTTTTGTGTCTACGGTGACCGGCCTATTAGAAACTTCGGTCGAGTTTTCAACAAAATAACCAGCGAGTGACAACCGTTTTTAATCGACTTCACGAAAGGAGGAGGTTCTATGTTCGACAGTTTTTTTTAATGTATGTTTAGCGATTTCTCCGTCAATTTCGAATATTATTTTTTATTTGAAATTTTAGACCTCCAGGTTGGTCCCATATAAATATTTAAATTGTATCAAAATCGGATCAGTAGCTTTTTTTAATGACTATATATCGAATTCATTTGATGTCGTATTTTTGTACCGTGGTATTTTTGTACAACTCTTGTATAATATTCAAATGTGTTCATACATCATCTGGTTTATAATGAGACGTCCTTGAAGCTGCAATTTTGTAAAACAGATTGAAATATCTCAATCGTAGCCTCATTATGTTTATGTATCAACTGCATCTGTTTTTTCGTTTCATCAATTTATTTCGGAATTCATTAGGTGCTGCTACCTTAGATGCGTAGATACTTCCTTAGTTTGATAGTATCCACTGAAACTGAAGAGGTATGCGCCATTACTAATGACAAGAAAGAAAAATTAATGTATACAAGTGCTTACATAGAAAACTGTATCATGCAAGATTCAAAACATAATCATATGTACCTATATGCTCCATTTTAATAAGTTGTCCATTTCAGTCGATGTTTTCCAAAACATAAGAGCGACACTTTTCTTTTTTCTTTTTTTTTATTGTTGGAAGGCCACAAAACCCTCTACTTGATACTACTTGACTTGAACACTAGCTGTAAGAAATGGTGTAACACTCTTAATTATCACCAGTAATCGATTTTAAGTACCTACTGATAAGGTATATGTACGTAACTTACGTAGTCTAAACGAAGATGAATTAGCTACTTAGCTACTACCTACATGTAATAAAATGTATCTGTCTCAAAATTTGCTCTTGTCTCAATTGATCTTCAGTCGAGTCGTAATCGTGAATGAAATGACATCTCGTAGTAGATGTCTTTCCGCGGAGGTTTCGCGGACAGTCCCGCCGCGGCCGCCGCGAGCGGTGGGTCTCGCTTCCTCTGGTACTATTTGCGCGGGAAAATATCGAAGGAACACTCAATTATTTTTTTTCAGTGAGGTTGCAAAAATAGTACTTATTTTGACTTCTGGTAACATTTACGCGGAAATAGAAAAAAATATGAACATTATTGAGATAGTAAAAATTAGGATTAACTCAATATTTTTTACTTCTGATAAATTCTGTCTGATACATTTGCGCGGGAGAATATCTCACGGATTAAACCCGTCGAATGTACTGGTTACTTCAAACATATTTATTTATATTCATAAAATGATCGCATGACAGGAATAAATGATTTGTGAGGTTGCTTTTTTAAATCATACCTACTTAATCTCATAAATTCTGATAAGATGTTTAGCAGACGCGAAGCGATATTGACAACTTTCAGTGGCAAGTGATAAAAATTTAAAGAATTTAGCCTCAGACCATTCCAATTTGTGCCAATTGTACCATCTCCGATATGAAACGTCAAACAACAAGCTTTCTACGCAATGTCTGCATATTGAAAGCTGCAATTTCTTTAGAGTAATTGGCCTCAACAGTCTCGACATATTGTCGTGATTGTATGTCTGGCAACTTCATATCTGTCGATGGGCATCAATTATGTGTTGCTTTTAGTTTTGTAGTAACCTATAAATTCCAAGAGTAATCGTTATTTAGGTAAGGGCAACTAATTAGTGTTTAATTAGGAAACATTAACTTATTCCAATGTTTTTGTTTAGTTGTTAGGACTCCAAAAGTACGAATGTAAAAAAAACTGGACCCATTCCACGCGAGTTCTGCCTACTCGCACTTGTTTAGGTTTTTTTACAATTCTAATTCATCTCTTATTTATTTTAATGAAAAAACCATTGCTTTTTGCTACATTACTTTAAATTCATCAAATTAATAGTAATGTATTTACCTAATACATATATTTATTCACCAATTTTGCTCTTCTTTCAATGTCAATTTTGCTCTTCTTTCAATGTCAATTTATTCCAATAACACCGATATTAGAAATATGAAATGAACTCAGTCTCTATGTCTGTTGGTTACCTTTTCACGCCGACTTTTTACAATAATGCCCAAAAATGGAGTATTTTTTCTGGGATTATATACGAGTATGTTTGTATGTATGTGAGTTTCTTTATTCCACCATATCTTTTAAATGCCAAAAGAGATTAAGTTTTTTTTAAGTTACATTTCTCTGCAGTTTAGCGAAAAAGCTTCGAATTTTACAATATGGGTATCAAATTGAAGGCCTTGATGACGAAATTCGAACAATATATTATTTGTTGGCATAAAAACTCCTTAGTTCGTTTTTTGGCAGGGCAGACGTGTTTTTTCTCTTACTTGATGAAAAACAAGATGATGATGATGATTTACTTGTTGCCCTAGTTCTCAGCGCGGGAAAATCCGCGGGGCGCAGCTAGTTCTGCATGCATTTAAGCGATAGCATTGTAGTAATATCGGGCATTATTAGTAGGTACCATAATTGTAGTTTCATATCAAAACATCGATTCTAAACAACAACGTCCATCATCTGATTAGATAATGCAAATTACCTGAACGACACACGACACGGCTCGTGGTATCGTGGGCGGTAATGGAATACCTACGACTTCCGCAAAGGCGTCGAGTACTTCACAAGGCCGTCTAATAGCAAGGAACAAAGCCAGGATGTAGCAAAAATGTTTTAAATATATAGTGCAAGGTCGAGATTCGGGATTCTGACGTGTTTGTTGAAGCTAAAAGGGTTGCGTTTTTGTATTCCTTGCACGGGTGTCTCTTCAGTGTAGATCATATACCTACGATACAATATAGTGTTTTGTGCGATTTTCGCCTTGCTTCATTGACATAACATTTTACAACATAGATTCCGCTCGGCTGGTAAACCTTATGCCCTGGCATTCTCCTAAGTATTTTCTGCGTATAAGTTAGTAGTATTGAAGTTGTTAGGGATGTAATAGGCACATCCCTAAAACTTTAAAATCACCCCTAAGATAAGTCTCGCATCACGTTTGTAGGAAAGAGGTAGAAATCATCTTACTTAATTTCACGTTTCAAAGATAAAAGATAATAAGTTAATTACAAAACGTTTAAAAAAATATGATTTTATGCATGTTACATGCGTATGCAACATTTCGTCTCTGTGCTGTTAACCATTGAGGGATTCCCTAGTCAGAACCCAACTCTGAGTGCAGCAACCATGTCATGGTAAAACTTCAAACTGGCTATCATAATAAAATGCGTACACAAAATTTCGTGTCTGTGCTGTTAACCGGTGAAGAGTTCCTTTATCTGGAGCTAATCCTCAATGTCGATTCAACTCATGCTTACCATAAAAATGCATTGTCATCGGAACTGTACCAACATGCAAAAATTCAACTCCGTAGGATAAGAGGAAGTGGTTCTAATACAGCTTGCAAGATTTGAACTAAAAACATACATACATAATATCTTTTAAAATTTGATTGAAACTAAAATCCTTTATTATGGGTTTGCAGTTCTACACGATGGATTGTTTCTTCCATCCCCATTATAAGTTCATCAGAGTAAGTAGATCGTAATGTACTTCAGCTCTACGGTGATGTTAATTGGGCTATTTTTGTCTCTGTTTGTTTGTTTGTCATTATCTCACCTGTATTTCTAAGTACCAGCGAGGCTATCAATCACCGTCTTGTATCAATGATACAAAGATCAAAGGAAGCTCTAATGAGCTCTAAACATTTTCATACCCGTGAGTATATAGACGTCTTCTGCAAGACTCCACCTGAGCAAGGAAGGTTTTTTTGCCGGATACTCAACCGCCAAGCAGTAGTGAGCAAACATTACTGACTGTTCCGGTTCGATGGGCACGGTTTTTAAAGAAATTACTGGGCATATGCGTCTTAAACATTAATTAAATACATGTGATGCTAATACATTCTTCTTCTTCAAAATGAGTGATGATGAATGCACACTAGTGCAAAGACGTGCAAGATTTCACGACTAAATGTCTGAGTTACACTGCAATTTCTGGTCAAAAGTTCTGCGTGGAACTGCAATTTCACGAATATAGTTCTAGGTGGCACTGCAATTTCACCACTAAAGTTCTGGAGCCACTGCAATTTCACAACTTTAGTTCTGGGTTGCACCGCAATTTCATGATTAAAGTTCTGCGTGGAACTGCAATTTCACGACTCAAGTTCTGGGTGGCACCACAGAATAAATAATAGTACAAGTGGCACTGCAATTGCTATCGGGGCGTGCTGCTTACCGTCGGGTGAACGACCTGCTCGTCTATTAATTTAGTAATATTAAAATAAAATGTCTGTATGTGAAATGAACTGAGCCAGAGCGTAGTAGATTATGGCCCATAATAAAATTGCTCGATATAGAAAACCAATGGTAAAGTATGTCCCAGCAGTGGGGAGCTGATGATGTGCTCACACAACAATCAAACACTTCAAACATTTTAGCGAAACACATCCAGCTGTTCTAAAATCCAAGTCTCGTAACTAATGGTGCCATTAGATACAAAAGGCGGTAGAGATTTCTCCCAAACGGAGCAAATACTATTGGAACCATTTCTCAGCGTTGATGCTGGAGCTATTGAGCGAGGGGATTATTGGGCTTATTTGTCTCAAGGCTGATTGGTATGAGAACTGAAATTTCAGAAACGCTATTACTAGGATTACACGATTTAGCACTGATTCGAAAAGCACTATCTACATCTACAATCCATACCAATATATTAAAGTGAAACGTTGTCTGTTTGTTTAGCATAAATAATTACATTTTGATAATTTAATGAGATTTACCTATCAACCAGTAGTGCATCAGTGTCAAGATTTAACTTAGAATCGATGTTTATATGGCATACAATTTAGTAGTAGATTATAATTTAAATTAGGTAACGTCACATATTTAGATATTTTGGGAACATGTCCATATGCGATTTAATGTGCCAATTGTTTTTGATGACATAATAAGGATTGCCCTTGAGGCGACCCATGAGGTTTGCTCAAAACAAAACAGGTTGGTGCTAGCAGTTTATAATAGACTCAGTTGTTTTGTAGTTCGGTAGGTATCTACAAAACTTTTTGCATATCCATTTCAAGTTCATTATCGAACATCCCGCAAGTGAGTAACAAATTAGGATGAGCTAAAGTTGGCGATCCAATTCTTTTGGTACGTTTGTCTGAACTTTTTTATTTTTAACTCCCGGACTCTAAAGCAGAGGGATGTTATAAGTTTAGGGTGTGTATGTAGTATGTATATATCATTGTGTCTGTCTTTGGCATCGTAGCTCCCAATCGAATGGACCGATTATAATTCGTTTTTTTTACGTTTGAAAGCTGATGTTTATCGAGATGTTTCTTATCTATAATGCGGGGTGGGGGGCTTCGGGAGTTATTTACATTTTTAATTTGTGCTTGTTTGCAGGCTAAAATAATGCAGGGTGGGGGGCTTCGGGAGTTATTTACATTTTTAATTTGTGTGCTTGTTTGCAGGCTAAAATAATATCGTAAGGCAAAAATGGAACAATGATATGTTGCTTCCTCACAATCAATAAATATTATTATATCAATATTTATTAGTTAATCTGCATCATTTAATCACTGGTTTAGTATGGACTTTGACCGATTTAATGCTTGATTAGAATTAATGTGACTATTGTGAGTGCGGCAGTAAGCATAATATATACTGTTTTTAATCGCAGTTCACGATAATGAGTTCATGGCATATGAAACCAGGGGTCATTAATTATTATTTCCGTAATCCTGAATACAAAACACAATAACAAAAATACCTATCTGATTTTTTTTATCGCTTACTACCAAAATTAACCACCAATTAATGTACCAATGCGTTGCTAAATCCAAATATTCCGACCGATCCAAAACCGCGGATGTATAAGCCATAAAGCCTAAATTGCGGATTAAACATAAAAGCCCATACCTTTTATCGATACTCTTCAAACGAATTTAACATTTAAAGCAGCTGTGCTTAAAAGGGGGCCCTTTTCGAAAGTGTGTCAAGGGAGTGGAACAAACCATAGCCCCTGCGTCACGGCATCATTATGTACCTAGTTCTTTAAATCAGCAGACCAAAAGAGCAGTTCGGTCTAATTTGGTGTTCTATTTATCTATTGCGCTATTTAAACTTGGCACTGTTCTTTAATTTGTGAGAATTGCTATTTATTGATTAAATTGAAAGCTTATCGGATATTAATGTATCGAGTATGATGGAACGACGAGCTGACCTGATTTAAACTGTTGAATTTGGTTTGATGCCCTATTGAATGAGAAGTTTCTTATAAGGAATTAATAATATTATTACCAATCAATAATGTATTGCTCTATATATTATGGAATTTATTTCACAAGGATTTTGTATACGATCGTCTTAGTTCAAACATTGAATATCCTATGAGCCCGGTACTATGCGGTCGATGTCGAGCAATATCATTGTCCTAAACAATGAAACTCGTAAACAACGGTGTTGAGAGATTAATGAAAGTGACAAGTATTAAGAATTTTGTGTGGACATTTATTAAAAACTTTTATCTAACTTGCAACGTTTGTATGTATGTTTGTTGAGGTCAAATCTTGCAAGCTGAATTAGAATCACTTCCTCTAATCCTACAGAGTTGAATTTTTGCATGTTGGTTCAGTTCCGATGACAATGAATGTTTATGGTAAGCATGACCTGAATCGACACCCAGGAACAGCTACAGATAAAGGAACTCTTTAACGGTCAACAGCACAGTCACAAAATTTGGTGGACGCTTTATATTAAGCTAGCCGGTTTGAAGTTTTAACATGACATGGCTCCGGGGTGGCTCCTGATTAGGTCCTCAATGGTTAAAAGTATAGACACGAAATGTTGTATACGCATTTAATTGTGATAGACCGTTCTATGTTTAGGTAAACTTAGTGTAGGACGCCCTGTGGCTAGGTGGAGTGACGACCTGCTTAAAGCGGCTGGAAAAAATGGATGAGGAGAGCTGAAGACAGAGCTCAGTGGTGTGCATTAGGAGAGGCCTACGTCCAGCAGTGGACAGATATAGGCTGATGATGATGATGTTCTAAGTTTCATCATGACATGGCTACTGCATAAAAGCTTTTTTTTAATGTTTTTAAATTAACTTATTTTGTATCTCATTTCCATGCGCATTCGAACTACCGCGCGCAATTTAGTTTGTTAGTGCAGGGAGGTAGAAATTGCGCAAAACATGCTTGGTTTATTGCCCAGCAATACGGAAAAAGCAAATTTGTTATTTCTATGAGAGATTTAACTAGATGTGGTTTGTTACGGCAGTGAAAACTTGTTTGTAGAAACAAAAGTCGTAAGTAGGGTTAAATATTGCTTTGAATTAATTTAACCTATCATGCATAAATAATTGTTTCTTATTTGTCTATCCTAGATAGTATTTTTTAACAATTTCTTCAGTAATAATTACACAACTTCTGTGAATATAACTGTACAAAGTAAACAAAATATACCACAAGGAAGCAAGCGTCGCTTACGCAAAAGTAAACAAAATATACCACAAGGAAGCAAGCGTCGCTTACGCAAAAGTAAACAAAATATACCACAAGGAAGCAAGCGTCGCTTACGCAAAAGTAAACAAAATATACCACAAGGAAGCAAGCGTCGCTTACGCAAAAGTAAACAAAATATACCACAAGGAAGCAAGCGTCGCTTACGCAAAAGTAAACAAAATATACCACAAGGAAGCAAGCGTCGCTTACGCAAAAGTAAACAAAATATACCACAAGGAAGCAAGCGTCGCTTACGCAAAAGTAAACAAAATATACCACAAGGAAGCAAGCGTCGCTTACGCAAAAGTAAACAAAATATACCACAAGGAAGCAAGCGTCGCTTACGCAAAAGTAAACAAAATATACCACAAGGAAGCAAGCGTCGCTTACGCAAAAGTAAACAAAATATACCACAAGGAAGCAAGCGTCGCTTACGCAAAAGTAAACAAAATATACCACAAGGAAGCAAGCGTCGCTTACGCAAAAGTAAACAAAATATACCACAAGGAAGCAAGCGTCGCTTACGCAAAAGTAAACAAAATATACCACAAGGAAGCAAGCGTCGCTTACGCAAAAGTAAACAAAATATACCACAAGGAAGCAAGCGTCGCTTACGCAAAAGTAAACAAAATATACCACAAGGAAGCAAGCGTCGCTTACGCAAAAGTAAACAAAATATACCACAAGGAAGCAAGCGTCGCTTACGCAAAAGTAAACAAAATATACCACAAGGAAGCAAGCGTCGCTTACGCAAAAGTAAACAAAATATACCACAAGGAAGCAAGCGTCGCTTACGCAAAAGTAAACAAAATATACCACAAGGAAGCAAGCGTCGCTTACGCAAAAGTAAACAAAATATACCACAAGGAAGCAAGCGTCGCTTACGCAAAAGTAAACAAAATATACCACAAGGAAGCAAGCGTCGCTTACGCAAAAGTAAACAAAATATACCACAAGGAAGCAAGCGTCGCTTACGCAAAAGTAAACAAAATATACCACAAGGAAGCAAGCGTCGCTTACGCAAAAGTAACAAAATATACCACAAGGAAGCAAGCGTCGCTTACGCAAAAGTAAACAAAATATACCACAAGGAAGCAAGCGTCGCTTACGCAAAAGTAAACAAAATATACCACAAGGAAGCAAGCGTCGCTTACGCAAAAGTAAACAAAATATACCACAAGGAAGCAAGCGTCGCTTACGCAAAAGTAAACAAAATATACCACAAGGAAGCAAGCGTCGCTTACGCAAAAGTAAACAAAATATACCACAAGGAAGCAAGCGTCGCTTACGCAAAAGTAAACAAAATATACCACAAGGAAGCAAGCGTCGCTTACGCAAAAGTAAACAAAATATACCACAAGGAAGCAAGCGTCGCTTACGCAAAAGTAAACAAAATATACCACAAGGAAGCAAGCGTCGCTTACGCAAAAGTAAACAAAATATACCACAAGGAAGCAAGCGTCGCTTACGCAAAAGTAAACAAAATATACCACAAGGAAGCAAGCGTCGCTTACGCAAAAGTAAACAAAATATACCACAAGGAAGCAAGCGTCGCTTACGCAAAAGTAAACAAAATATACCACAAGGAAGCAAGCGTCGCTTACGCAAAAGTAAACAAAATATACCACAAGGAAGCAAGCGTCGCTTACGCAAAAGTAAACAAAATATACCACAAGGAAGCAAGCGTCGCTTACGCAAAAGTAAACAAAATATACCACAAGGAAGCAAGCGTCGCTTACGCAAAAGTAAACAAAATATACCACAAGGAAGCAAGCGTCGCTTACGCAAAAGTAAACAAAATATACCACAAGGAAGCAAGCGTCGCTTACGCAAAAGTAAACAAAATATACCACAAGGAAGCAAGCGTCGCTTACGCAAAAGTAAACAAAATATACCACAAGGAAGCAAGCGTCGCTTACGCAAAAGTAAACAAAATATACCACAAGGAAGCAAGCGTCGCTTACGCAAAAGTAAACAAAATATACCACAAGGAAGCAAGCGTCGCTTACGCAAAAGTAAACAAAATATACCACAAGGAAGCAAGCGTCGCTTACGCAAAAGTAAACAAAATATACCACAAGGAAGCAAGCGTCGCTTACGCAAAAGTAAACAAAATATACCACAAGGAAGCAAGCGTCGCTTACGCAAAAGTAAACAAAATATACCACAAGGAAGCAAGCGTCGCTTACGCAAAAGTAAACAAAATATACCACAAGGAAGCAAGCGTCGCTTACGCAAAAGTAAACAAAATATACCACAAGGAAGCAAGCGTCGCTTACGCAAAAGTAAACAAAATATACCACAAGGAAGCAAGCGTCGCTTACGCAAAAGTAAACAAAATATACCACAAGGAAGCAAGCGTCGCTTACGCAAAAGTAAACAAAATATACCACAAGGAAGCAAGCGTCGCTTACGCAAAAGTAAACAAAATATACCACAAGGAAGCAAGCGTCGCTTACGCAAAAGTAAACAAAATATACCACAAGGAAGCAAGCGTCGCTTACGCAAAAGATACCGCGAAACGATAAATATCAAATCACACCGCATCGTTATCATTTTATCATATTTATATCATTCGCAAAGTAAATACTGATAAACTTTACGGCACCATTAAATGCTGTAAACAAATATAACTCTTAATGCATTGAAATAAGAACTCGGAAAAGGTGTTCTGGATTAGGGTTATACTGCAGTAGGGCTGAGAAAAATCGAAATAAGGGCCCACGTGCTCGTCCGTAAAATTATCCGTACACCGAATTAATTAGGTTACCTTTTGAAGTTTTGGAAGAGTTTAAACCATGTATTAGCAAATATTCGGAGTTTCTCTGAAGGATAAAATCCGCAATGAGGTAATCTGGCAGAGAACCAAAGTAACCGACATAGTTCAGAGAATTAGCAAGTTAAAGTGACAATGGGCTGCTCACATCTCTCGAAGAACCGATAGCGGCTGGGTTAAACGAGTTCTAGAGTGGAGACCGCGTGTAGTAGGGCGCCCGCCGCGCCGGCCAGGTGGAGTGACAACTTGCGAAAAATGGGTGGCAGGAACCGGATGAGAAGAGCCGAAGATCGGGCTCAGTGGTGTTCACTAGGAGAGGCATAAGTCCAGCAGTGGATTATACAGGCTGATGATGATGATAAGCAAATATTAAATTACTTTTGGTCATTATGTTTCTTCTTAGCACAAAACTGGATACCTACTTAATTGTTAGCACCATGTTTACAGAACTCAATATTACAATATTGAAATTAATTACTGAACTTTTTTCTTTTTTCTTTTATATGTACTTATTTTAGTTTCTTGTGAATGATTAAAATACACGAAAATGTTCCTTAAAATTTTCGTGCCATTCTATTATGTCTTGTGGAATCGCTTGTGGTGGCTATTCGATTTTATATAGAAGTTGGAAATTCGTAATTTTCCACATTTATTTATTTTCAGGTCATAAAAACGACTTCGTGAGAAGGCAGAGTTTTTTGTTTCGTTTTAATTTATTACATCCGTATTTCTACCATCCGTAACATGAACAAGCACAACACTAAAGTGTAGCATGGTTTCATCTGCTAAGATTAAAACGTCTAGGGGACTCGGGAGGGACACAGTTTGAAATATTACATTCTGAGTGAGCTTAGCAACTGTTTCTAACAATTTTCATTGTAATATGTTATTTTTACGCTGTGAAACAAGTCTTATTACCAAATGGAGAAGCTTTTGACTGCTACAAAATTTGTTGGAAAGTAACAAAACGATTTAAGTGCATAGTATTTTCTTCATTTGTTTTCTATAAGTAAAGTAAAATATTCAATTGATAATATTTCATGTCTGTGCTATTGCGGGTGGTCTTTTGTTCTATCTAACACCTTTTTTATCTGTAGTCATTCGATTGCATATTGACTCATTGTAAAATTAGTAATACACAATGTTGATAAGAACTTGCACGTTCTTTTCTGATTATCTTAATTGCGCTATTTACCAATCTTTGTAATAACGGATTATTGTATATTAGGTACAATAGGTATATTCGATATTTCATTAAAAATATTGATCTTGCACGTAATTATTATTTTTAACGTGTTCTTAATGCGGTAGTGTTTGTAGAAATAGGACTCAAGGTTGCAGTGGATATTTAAAGTAGTGTTGTTCTGTAGGAACAGTAGAAGCGAGCTATTTCGTTGCACATAGAGCAAATTGGTTCTTCTCTTATAGTTTTAAATATTATCATAAGATAACATATACCTTTGTTCTTGTTGTAGATTTTGGCTTGCACTATCCCACAAAAACTTCTCTACGATCTAATTCACTTTACGTCCTTGAGTATAAAACCTTGTTTGACCAGTATTTAAAAAAAAAAAAGTCGATAAGTTTAAAAGTGTAGCAAAAGAACATTGTAGTAGTGTGGTAGTATAGCAAAGTCTTCCAAATTATAATAATAAAAATGTACTGTATACCAAAGTGTTAAGTGATTTGTGTTTGTGAACGAGTGCAGCTATGGAAATTCTAAGGTTCGCGTTGGTGCCGCTGTCACTTACCATCGGCCTTACCTGTGCTAATGTCAAAAAGTGAGTTGAGAATGTCTTTGTGCCAGATCAATGATACGAACAGATATTACTATATGACGGACAGATATTACTCTATGAAGGTGTTACTCTATGCCATTGTACGGCATGATATCTTTGAATTCTGACGTTATGTACTTGTAAGGCTTTGCTTACCACATTGTTAGTGGTCAATCGCCGCTAGCCTATATATAACCTCTAAAAAAAGATAGTATCAAATGCCGCCACCGCAATGACCTTCCCGTTATTCTTTCTTTTGTTTTTTATCTTTTTTTTTCTGTGTTTTCCTAACCAGGCTTACACATCTGATAATATTTTTTTTAGATTGCGAAATCCTACTGATCTTATAATCTAAAGTTGGGTATTCTAAGTAGATTTTCTCCTCGGCGATTGTTGTTCATAGTAGTGGCCTATGGTAGTTTAAGTAACCCACATCTATATCAAAGAAAGCCGAGTTCGATTTCCGGGGTCGAGCTCGAGTTTCAATGAGCCCCGTCATGACACGAGGCTTTTTACCTTCCCCCATTTAACATTTGAAAGGACGACCTCTGCGACCACAAACATACTTTTGAGTAGGGTTTGCTCTACATTTACATGTTTATATCAACCCAACCCAGAATCAAAAGATCACTAAAAAACCTTATCAAATTCTAGACCTGTCTGATCTATTTGGAAGAATTCGGATTTACAAAATTTAACTTGAAATATATGAAATTGAATGACTGGAGCAGGATTTGGTTAGCTTTGCATGAAACTAATAAGGTACATCTTCTTGCTTGGGCAATTTTTTTCTTAAGCGGGTTCGTTACCGAATATATTTTTTCAAAATTTTGTCCCCCCTTCCAATGTACAGTCATACAAGGTGCCGAACGACGCACCGACTGTGTTTTGACTTGGGTGGTCGCCGCGCCGCGCCGGTCGGGCCTGGAGCTAGCTAATCAAATCTTTTAAGTCTAGACATAACCAGAGCGTCTTCCTGGAATATGGACCTTAAGAAATCTCTTTTCACTGTCGGAAACAGATCAAAGGTGCACTGGAACCGGTTTGCATACTCTTGCTGACCGGTTCCAGTGCAGGTCTACAATAGGTAATAATCAAACTTCGTCTAATTCAAATGGACTCACCGCAAATCAAGCCCACAAATCTCCATTTCTGGCTAATTTCCATGGATTATTTCATTTACCTTATAAATGTTAATCCAATTACGCGTTTCGGCAAACGGCAAATGAATATTTATACCTACGTTTGTCTGTATAGTAAAGTTCGCTTCGGCTTCTATGGCTGTTTGCATAATTTGTTTGGCGTACCGAAATCTGTTTAGTCTAATCGTTTCACAAAACCTTTTTTTAAATCGAAGGGCAGACATGACGGAATTAGTAATGGCTTGACTTCATTTTGCGTTTAGATTGAGGATTTGTAATTGAATAAAAACATTGATTGAATAACGACTTCAATCATTTTATTTGGAAGAAATATTCCTTACGCATTGGACTAGCCCGATGTGATCTTTACTATTGTCTCATTTTATCTGAAACGAGAGGTCTGACACCCAGCTGCTAGGTCTATTATGTTGATTATAACGCTGCTGTAATGAAAAACTGATTTCCCTTTTGGATCAGTCTCTGACCAGTCTTCCATATCTTACGTTCGATGCATTGGCGTAAGAGACGCTTCAACAACGTATGTCACATTTCATAAACAAGACATTCAAAACCTAAAACCCGACTACGGCCAGGTAAAGAATAGCCTATGACACTCTTCGATGAAGACGAAACGATGATGACTTCGGGTAAAATAACGTAATCTCCAAGCTTGTATTAACACAGTGTTCTCTTCTCTCCAGGAACGCTTACAGTAGAAGAGGTGTACAAAGACAGAGACCAGTTTGCTGGCCTTGTGCGCGAGGTGGCGGCGCCCGACGTCGGCCGGATGGGCATCGAGATCTTGTCGTTCACGATCAAGGACGTTTACGATGACGTGCAGTACCTAGCTAGCTTAGGGAAAGCGCAGACGGCGAACGTGAAGAGGGATGCGGATGTAGGAGTCGCGCAGGCAAATCGAGACGCGGGAATTAGAGTAAGTACCCTCAACCTCCACGAACAAAGAAAGCGCATACAGTGAATTTGGGAGTGCTTGCAGGAGAGTCAAGATGTGGACATTAGTGAAAGCACCTTTACGACTCCCTTTTTTTGAGAATTTTTCCTTGGGATCTTTAGTGATCATACCAATAGCTGATCTAATGATCATATTACAAAAAGAGCAGAGGCGGCTTTCAATTTCCTAGAGATTTTGACATTAATAAGGAAGCTGGAAGAAAACATAGATAGCGTTTAACGGTTGTAAAAGTAAACCAAAACCTCCTTCATAATTATGGACTATCTGAACAAAGTATTTATCAATTTTTTTATGATTACCTAACACTATGAGTTTAAAAGAACTCCAGCCAAATATCTATAGAAAGAACGCAACAGCACACTTCAAGTAGGTTTTGCTGTTGGTCAGTAATCGGATTTACCTACTATATGCACCGTAATCTTCTTACTGAAGGATTACTGAATGGCTTCTACGTTGCAGTGGTAAATAAAAACATGAACTATTTTGTGTTTCTACTGAATACTATTATTAGTTTAGTCAAAACTACTAAATTTGTGACAAAATCAGGAATTTTGTGAAAAAAAAAACAGAAATGGAATAACTCCGAAAATATCAAAAATCGTGGAACATACATGAGGGTTATTCGGGTGCGCCTGGAGTGCTCTACCTCGAGACCTTATCACTACTTCCTGGGACACCTGTATATACTAGCTTGCGACCGCGACTTCGTCCGCGCGGACTACAGCTTATCGCGAAAAAAAGCATCCTATGTTCTTCTAGCATATTAAAAACCAATGCAAAAGTATAGCGCCAACGCTATTGATGCTTTTTGACAGACTTGTTATTATTTCGTTTCTATGGCAACCGTTCCTTACAGCGAGTAATCGACATTTTACAGTTTTCCCGTGGAAATTTATCTATGTTGGTCCCTATAATGTACAGTACCTATTTACAAAGTTTCATCAAAATCGGATAAGCCGTTTTGGCGTGAAAGCTTCCCAAACAAACAAACAAACAACTTTACTTTTATATATTGATGTGGACATCGCAGGCAAATTTGATTGAATGATGCCATTCAACCAACGTCCTGAACTCCTGTATGATATTCAGCCGTAACAACATACATTCACACACACACACACACACACACACACCCTTGCATACATACAAAACTTTCGCCTTTATAATATTAGTGTGATTATTTTTGCGGGCGGTCAGCTCGTATTCAATAATTTTGTACGCAGTCGGCTGGCTGGCTGATTGCTTAGGCCATTCATAACAAATTTTGAGTGGCAACGGATCGCGATATCAGGTGACACGACTCACTGCGATCCGTTGACATTCTAAACGGATCGCGCGACCTGTTGGTACAAACCCATTCATACAATAGGGTGATCATGTGACAAAACAAAACATAAGTTCAATAACAAAAACCCGACTATAGTCGGGTAAAAAATCGATCGCTTGTCAAAATCGAACCAATAGGGGTGACGCTATGGTCGATCATCCACATAACCACATACATACATAACTAATAATAACCACATACACAGATACATACATACATACATACATTTACATATTTTTATTCCAGCATTTGGTTGGTACGCAGCAACCAAATGCTGGAATAATATCTCGCCGCCGATAAGGAACCTGCAAAACGTTCATAGTTTTAGAAACAAGTTAAAAATATTCAAATGTAAACACCAGATTAGTCAGGAAACACTCTGTAACGATACTAGTGCTTTTTAAATTTTAAATTTTGCGCAACTAATGTTTACACTAATTTATGTGTTCTGTGTACAGCATAGTTCACTATAATAATATAATATATAAGTATAATATGTAATTATTTATAATATATTTTTAAATGTAGATATTTATTATTTACTTGCCTCTTTAAGATATATACTATATTGCTGCATGGTTTATTGTATTTAGGGTTGTTTAAGACGACACGTAACACTGGTCGTGGAGGGATCCGTGACGTCATCTACCGGCCCCAGCGCTGGTTGTTGATCTGTCGATTACAACCAGCATAACGCTGAGTTGGGACCGATTCATGTCAATTTTCTTTGCATTTATTTATTGTGTTTTAATTTGTTTTGTTTTTGTTGTGAATAAATGTCTTTTCTTTCTTTCTTTCATACATTATTAGACTGTTAAACTCACTACCCTGCCCTTGCTTTTCTGCAGTCTGATAAAAAGATGCAACTGTATCAAACATAACGTTTGCAAACAGACGAGTCATAGCTAAATTCACATTATTTTTGTCACTACACTCTTCATTGCACTTTTTGTCACTACACTCTTCCATTGCACTTTTTGTCACTACACTCTTCCATTGCACTTTTTTTTGCGTATTTGCTTTTAAGCTGTGAGAAACACCAACAACGCCGACCAATACTTGCCGACGCCATACTGACCACAGACTAGGTAGCCATACTAGGTATATTGACAGTGTATGGGCTTCAGCGCCAGGTGGCAGAAAGTGGAACTAAATGAATAGCCTAGGCAAGTAGTTAAACGTGATCGATCCATTCGATTCGTGATAGCTGTTTGATTGAATGGCTGAATATCATTCAGGCCGTTAGTTTAATGGTACCATTCAATCAAAAGGCTAGGCAGTTTATTAAATGGCGGATTAAGATATCTGCCGGCGACATATACATCAAACAACAAAGTCGTTGCTATTAGCACTAATTAGGTATTTTATATAAAAAAAATGGATGTTTAAGGTGAGGTTCCTCAAAATATTCAAACAGAATCGCATAGTCACGCTTTTCATTTAATTTATCAAGGCTTTAAATTTTGGGTTTATAATTAAGGGGTATGAACATCTTTCTGGCTCCGTATAATATGACCTTTCAACTATTTTTTTTTTTTAATTTCAAGTCTGTGTATTTTTTGTTTTAAGAATAATGTTAAACTATCGTGTTCCAGGAAGCGGAGTGCGATAAGAGCGCGATGGACGTGAAGTATTCGATGGACACGCGGATAGAGGACAACGCCAGGCTGTACAAGCTGCAGAAGGCGCAGTTCGACCAGGAGATCAACACTGCCGTGAGTTAACACATTGTTACATTTTGTCGATGGACGTGAAGTACTCGATGGACACGCGGATAGAGGACAACGCCAGGCTGTACAAGCTGCAGAAGGTGCAGTTCGACCAGGAGATCAACACTGCCGTGAGTTAACACATTGTTACATTTTGTTGATAAACGTTGAAGTACTCGATGGTCACGGGATAGAGAACAACGTCAGGCTGTTCAACTATGGAAGACACAGTTTGACCATGAGACCAACACTGCCGTGAGTTGCACACATTGTTACATTTTGTCGATGGACGTGAAGTACTCGATTTATGAGGTCAGAAGACGACTCCATGCTGTTCAAGTCAAGCTGCAGTTCCACCATGAGACCAACACATCCGTGACTTGAACCCATTGTTACACGCTTTAGATGGACGTGAAGTATAAACTGTCTTTGACAGGGGATGCTAACACCTGCGCCAATGGAATCAGGCCAGTACTACGGTGGTTGATAATTTGACATTTCGAAAGCGCTACTATATATTGGACGTGATCAATCAGGCCTATTGAAGGTTGATTGATTTATGTCACGTCCTTAAATTTTAGAGGTTCTTGGATAATAATATCTATACCGGTTTCCTCACAATATTTTCCTTTATTTGTAATCGAGAGCAAATCTGGACAGATGTTATAACTACCCCGGGCTCTGTAATATTCTTATGATTATTTTATGGAATCGACCGTATGATTACTGTCTTTTAATATTGTTTACTCTGAATGCGACCCATTTCGTTCTCTCATGCGCACCGCCACCTATTTCCACCAATGAATGAAAATATGACGCAAGTAATCTATACTAATATTATATAGAGAAAAGATTTAATTTATTGTATGTTTGTTTGTCTGTAATGGATAAACTCAAAAATAATGAACCGACTTTAAAAAATATTTTACCTATAGAAAGCTAAATTATCAGCGAGTAACATAGGCGACAGACATTTTTCAAAAAAATGAAATCCCTACATAAATTACAATAATGTAACCCAAGGTAACAAAAACTTTGCCTGTAAAATACGTTATTTGGCGTGCACTACGAAAACTATTGATGATACCTTTTTTTGGGGATGATACATAAAATAATGTACTACATGTTTATAGTCCTCATTGTTACCCACAAACAGTCCGCGAGGCTATATGTTTAACTATTACACATAAGTCACAATAACGGTATTTTGTTAAAATTAGTCATCCATAACACGGGACACGGGTAGAATAGTGTAAGAATAAAGAGCAACCCGTGAAAAGCCGGGACAGGTCACTAGTCTCCGATATTTTTGGGTGTTTGTCAGTGATATCACAGAATAAGTAATAGTACGTAATACGGTGATTATATATTCCAGAAAGCCGAAGCTGCATTGGCTTACGAATTGCAAGCTGCCAAGATAAAGCAGCGGATCCGAAACGAAGAGATACAGATCGAAGTTGTGGAGCGTCGCAAGCAGATTGAGGTAAACATCTTTAGTGTACCTATATATGTATGGAGAGTCCTTTTATATGGGCGAGTTTGTATGGATGGGTGACACCGTTTCTCTAGTCGTGGTGCTGTTCAATACCTAAAGGTGTCACAAGAATTATTAAGTTCCGGTTTGGAGAGCTCTTTAGCCAGTGTCCTTTTATACGGGCGAGTTTGTATGGATGGGTGACACCGTTTCTCAAGTCGTGATGCTGTCTAATATCTAAAGGTGTCACAAGAATGATTAAGTTATGTTTTGTATAGTTCTTTAGCTAGTTC
This sequence comes from Alsophila aescularia, assembly GCA_946251855.1. Taxonomy (NCBI): domain Eukaryota; kingdom Metazoa; phylum Arthropoda; class Insecta; order Lepidoptera; family Geometridae; genus Alsophila; species Alsophila aescularia. The sequence continues at coordinate 11,295,585 of OX276385.1, forward strand.
AATTGGGAATTAAGGAAAACATTAACAGCGGTACTTGTTTCTTTAATAAAATTTAATTAGATTACATTAAACATACACATTAAAACTAATACTTCTATTTTTAATATAAAGTGTGGAAAGTTCAAACGGGATGTTACCTTTGGCAGGCCTGTCTCACTCGATGTAGGTACTTACACGTGCTATTTCTTCTGTGCCTTTGGGTAAAATTTGCATCGATATTATTATTGAAGCAAATTTTCTCAAAGGTGACATTCTTTAAGTTGCTTACCGCAGCCGGGAATCGAAACGGCACCAATGCGAAAAAATAACAACCCATCGATAGGATCTGAGAAACATTACATCTTAAATTAAGGGAACTTAAATTGATAGACAGATTTGATCGATCTTTATGATTGATCCTATCGATTTTTTTTCCTCGCATATGTACCGGTTCGATTCCCAGCTGAGATATGCAACTTTTCCAAAAGTTTCAATGTAATTTTACATAGTTTTAAAATAAGCGTATGTTTCCTTTCAGTAAAACTTGCCAGTTTTTTTTTTAAATATTTTTATTTTACTTGTTTGACGTGTTGACTGTGTACATTTCAGGTGGAACAACAAGAGATATTGCGCCGCGAGGAGGAGCTGGTGTCGACCGTGCGACTGCCGGCCGAAGCGGAGGCCTACCGTCTGCAGGCCATTGCGGAGGGAAAACGGTAATACTAATCTGGAAGAGATCGCTCTGTAGCGATAATGCCGCCAATTGTAGGTGAAATTTTCCCTTTACAAATTTCTTGGATAAGACCGCCCATTGTGCTTATTTCTACATATATCGTATGTATAAATAAATAAATATTTTTATTTATACATACGATATTGTATTATATTTTAATCTAAGCGGAGTTTTACAGAGAGAAGAAGCATAATTCATATTTTGGTCAAAATTTAAAAACTCTGACCAAACATATTTTATGACCTTGTTTTAACTTTCAAAACTATAGGTATTTCTAAGTGTCTTGATGCCACAGATCCCATCGATTCAGGTTTTCATATGCATCATTAGACCTTCGTATATGCGAAGAATGACGATCGAATTGAACATTTGAGCAGAAAATCAATGTTTCTAGTTGCAACAGCACCCCAAAGTTCCTAGTTGCAATAGTGCCCCAAAGTTCCTAGTTGCAATAGCGCCCCAAAGTTCCTAGTTGTAATAGCGCCCCAAAGTTCCTTGTTGCAATAGTGCCCCAAAGTTCCTAGTTGCAATAGCGCCCCAAATTCTGCGCTATTGATTAAGAGCTGAAAATCTTATGAACAGCATCTTATTCTTTAAAAAAAAATATTTTTAACCTTCTCGTCAGTTCGAGCTTGCGATAATGTAGATATGAAATTCCTCTATAAGTCTTACCGTCCGCATCCACATAAGACAGAATAAAATGCTGAAGGAATTTGGATAGCGGTGTAGGTAGTCGTCACGGTGGCCCAATTGGTTAAGGCAGGCCACACTGAGGCACGGATAATGCTGGTTCGAGTCCCAACCGTAACTCAAATTTTTCCTTTAGATTTTGTTTGGATAAGACCGCCCATTGTGCCTATTTTTTGAAATATTATCTTGTATATTTGTCCCTTAATTTTGTTGTCAATAACGTGTTTACATTTATTATTATTAGATTACTAGCTGCACCCGCGGCTTCGCACGCGTGGTCATTTCTGTAGGTTACAAGCACATATAAAAAAATATATTTCCCCCGATCCGCCACACCCCATTATAGCTAAGTAGCATCACAATCACATCAGTTTTCAAACATAAAAACCGCAGCTAAATCGGACCAATAGAGGCGACGCTTTCTGTGGTACATCCTCATATAGGTATACATAAATACATACATAGACTGTTAACTTCATTGCTTTCCTTGGTTCACCTTGGTCGGGTAAAAAGACCGGAATGGAATGGTCGAGATCTAAGAAAATATATATTTTCTGTGGTCGTCAAAACCCTAATGGTTGTTCATGCCATCAGGCATCTCCGTTACTCCGCGCATTTCTGCTTCAATGGATAATCGGTCAGTGACTTATAACTAATAATTTCAGCTCAATATATATATAGAACAGCGCCATCTTTGGTCCTAAGCTTGAACAAAGACACATCAATCGATGTATACTGCAGTAGCATACTGCAGTTCAAGTTAGTTCCCAAACTCGTCACGAGATAGCGCCTTTCGGGCAAAACCCACGCCTGCTGCGACCTCTTACCCACGACACCGATACATCGACATAGACCAAGCTGATACCAATAAATAAGAAGATTTGAAGCCAGCCGTCTCTCTAATTCATCCAACCCGATGCAAGAAACACACGACAAGACACCTACATGTGCTCGCTTTAAGCTTTTGAATGCCACACTACAACGTCTAGAAGCACAAGTTACAAGCCAAAACTAGCCCTCCACGCCAAGCTATGAAATCTACGAATTAAAAATAGACGAAGCAATAGTTTCAGTCACTCAATGCTAGCGCTGGCGCAGAGACCACTTCTATGGAAGTCTGTAGCGTTCAAAACGATCAGACACCATCTTCGTCACTGGAGCAATTGTGCAAACGACTCAAGAGACAAGACCACGCTCCGATGTATCTATAGTTTTTTTACAATACAATTTTTCTATTTCTATTACACAAAGGAGTTGAGATGACTAAAGACTGGCAGTGGGAATTCACAATAAACCCCAAGCGGGACGTCAGTGCAGGCCTTACCGCCCCCACTTCTAATAAGAATGGCTCAGACAGTAAAATAAACATCCTTAAAATAATAAACATTAAATAAGAAATATTTTAGTCTGATTGATCTATCTTATAATAATAAAGCATTAAGTACCTATCAAAAAGTCTGTACAATAAAGATAATAAAAGAAAATGGTCTAGGGTACTTAGAATAAGCTACTGAACAAGAGTCTAAGATATTTCTGTCTGTTTGTCTGTTCGCGCATCACGTTGTCACTACTGGACCGATTGCGATGCGATTTTCACTGTTGGAAAGCTTATGGTTTGATTTCAAAACTGGTATCTTAATCCTATGATTAGATTCGAGCTATCGATAAAAACTATTTGACGGCTGTACGAAATTTGGTATTTTGTAATAACAACTGTTTTTTTTAATAGCTTTTATTTAACTTGCAATGTTTGTATGTATGTATGTATGTAAGTATGTATGTTTGCTTAGCTTCCTTTTATGCTACGGAGTTGAATTTATATATGTTGGTTCATTTCCAATGACAATGCATTTTTATGGTAAGCATGACCTGAATCAACATCCAAGATTAGCTCCAGACAAAAGAACTCTTTAATGGTTAACAGCACAGGCACAACATTTGGAATATACCAAAATATATATTATATATATATAGATACCATATTTATTTATTTATTTATTTATTTAAGAAACACCAACAGTATACATATTAAATATTATAAAGAGTAACACTTTCATAAGACTATAACAGGTGCCATAGCATAATCAAATTCCGATATGCATACCTTTTAAAGGTGTTTACAACATTCACCATTAACGGAGTGAAACGGAAAAAATAAAAGAAATTATAAAAATGCTAGCAAATGAAAACTAAGCTAGGTAGGTGCAATACTTAACTGTGAATATAAAAAATATAACATGAACACTTACATATGTACCTACATAATACTAGAATAATAAAAATAATACTATAAAAACTTACATTATTAAAATTACTATACAGCTATGATACAATGATCACTACAATAATAAAAAACAAAATAAAATCATTTTTGCAAAAATTACATATATGTCAGAGCATGCTTCCATGTAATTTGTTCTTAAACACATTCAATGAATCGTGAAAGATATCAAGATCACTCAAAGAACAATTAAATTCATTGTATGTACGACATATTCTTAATAGAGGAGAGTTATGTGCTAAGTTTGTTTTGGCGGATGGAACAAGAAGGATTTTTGAGATTCTCTGGCGCGGATAATGGTAAGGAACGTTTAGGGAAATGTCATCTAGAATTGAAGGACAATCTGCTAAGCTATGTAGTGCTTTATAAAGAAATGTGAGATCGCGAATTTTCCTTCTTTCACGCAATTTATGCATTTTAAAGAAGGATAAACGATTTTCGTAAGGACTTCTATGAGAGATACCTGGACAAGAAAAGGCCAACGATCTTGTGAATGCCCTTTGAATACTTTCAATGCGTTGAGAGTGCGATGCATAGAAGGGGTTCCATGCCACACTTGAGAATTCTAGACAGCTGCGCACCATAGAGTTATAAAGTACAATTTTTGTACGATTAGATTTGAAACATTTGGTAATTCGTCTAATGAAGCCAAGCTGTTGAGCCGCTTTCCTAACCACTGTATCAATATGAGCTCGAAAAGTTAATTGACTATCAATTAAAACCCCCAAGTCACGTATTTCACTAACCTCTTGTAGAGGTTCATCATTCAAAGTATAAACAGAATTTATGGTGTTTTTTTTACGTGTATATTTAATATAATAACATTTTTGAACATTAAGATGCATTTGGTTTAAGTCACACCATTGTTTTATATGATTAATGTCGCTCTGAATTAGATGAATATCCGTGTTACCATTGACTAATTTATAAATTTTAAGGTCATCCGCGAATAGTTTATAATTACAATGCTTTATGTGCGTAGTGATATCATCGATGAATATTGAAAACAGGATAGGACCAAGATGTGATCCTTGCGGAACACCCGACTCGGCATAATATGTTTCTGATTCGTACCCATCAACAAATACTATTTGTTCCCTTTTGTTGAGATAAGACCGGAACCAATTCAGAAAAGACCCGTGAAAACCGATGAGTTCCAGCTTCTTAACTAACAAGAAATGACTCACTTTGTCGAACGCGCTGCTAAAATCGGTGTACACTGCATCGATTTGATTCCCCTTATCCACTTGTCGAGACAATTCGGAGACAAAACCAACCAAATTAGTTTCGACAGAGCGACCCTTCTTAAAACCATGCTGCTGTTCTGAAAGGAGGGGACTAGAATGATGAGAGACTATGGGACATATTAGTGCTTCGAATAATTTTGAAAAACAGGATAAAATTGAAATTGGTCTGTAATTTTTTACATCATCAATATTTCCTTTTTTATGAAGAGGTATAATCTTAGCCTTCTTCCATACGTTGGGAAACTCTCCTAATATCAAAGAGCGATTTATTATGAGTGTCAATGGTAGTGCCAGTGCAGAGCCACAACGCTTGACTAAGAGAGGTGGGATGCCGTCAGGGCCTGGCCCTTTAAGTTCATCAATTTGCTTAATTCTTTGCAAGACTTCACGTTCAGTAAAGATTATTTTACCAATACAATTATGCTGGTGAATAATATGAGGTGTACTCATATCACGTCTGTTCGACATTGCGTTTGAATTGGAAGTAAATGCCTTTGAAAAATTGCTAGCAAACAGGTTAGCTATATCAATACCAGTGTTAGCGTTTTCTTCACCCATGTGCATTTCTGCAGGGAGTGAAGACCGTTCTTTTCGCTTGTCTTTTACATAACGCCAAAAACCTTTTGGTGTTTTCGCAATACCTTCTTCCGTTATCCTGAGGTAATTCGAATATAGATTGTCTAAAAACTTATGACAACGTTCTCTCAAAATATTAAATTCAATTAAGTCGCGAGGGTTTTTGTATATACGATATTTAAATCTTAACTTCTCTTTTTCTGCCAGTAATTTAACTAAAGATTTATTAAACCAGGGAGGAAATAGTTTTCTATTAAATTTATGTTTAGGAACGAATTCATCGATACCTCTTCTAATTATCGTGTAAAAGGATGAGGTCATTTCGTTTACTGAAGCACAGTCTTTAAAAACTGCATTCCAGTCTGTATTTTTTAAATTTAACGTGATACCGTTAAAGTCTGCTTTATAAAAATTAAATTCAGTGGACAACTTTGGACGAAGAAACTTCAGTTCATTGTTAGGTAAAGTTAGTAATAAGGGGGGATGCTTATGGTCGAGTTTACTCAAGAGATCAGGTGGTGCCGTTAGAGAAATGTCTGTTACTGTGCTAATAGCAAGATCTAATGTCCTGTCATCCTCATTGCGTATATCGTTCAATTGGTACATATTGGACATAGAAATAAAGTCAACTAATACATGGCCTAATGTATTGCTATAGTTAGATGGCGTTGTCAAATTGTTACACTTAGTCCATTTTATAAAAGGTAAATTAAAATCACCAAGCAGCACAACCTCATCAACTTGGTTTATAAAATTATTAGTATTATCCAAGAAAACACTAAGTTCTTCCAGTTTTACAGGAGGAGGGAAGTAGACAGTACAAATGGCAACTTTCTTTATATTTTTGCCTGCACGCATCTCGACAACTACCCAAATATCTTCACAACTGGATTCCCAAGCTTGTAAACGAGTTGACTTGAACTTACGAGAAACTGCTATCAACACCCCTCCGCCGTCTTTTTTTACACAAGGAGCTGAACCAAGACATACACGATCACGGCGATGCACGACATATCTAGAATCAATAAATTCACCACTATGGACGCTTGAATTTAGCCAAGTTTCAGTAAAGGACAATACATCGTAAGAACTAAGCAGTACATTTTTCAGAATATCATTTGTTTTTGTTCTCATGCCACGTACATTTTGATAATACATAGTAGCCATTTTTACATATTTTATACACCAAAAACATTGCGATTGTGTTTATAATAATAAAGCTAACAATTAAATAACACGGTTTGTCATAAAAAACAGATTGTCCCCGGTACGTATTTGAAGCGCTGGGCTAGTTTCGTCTTTTCTTGTGTAAATCCTACCATCGCGGACCCAGACAAACTTGTATCCCAACTCCTTCGCTTTCCTTCTGACAGATGCATGGAGGGACTTATTAGTGGGGCTTAAGTGTTCAGATACAAAAATAGGAACACAGTTTCCTCCGAGCCCCAGGTGAAGTGAATTCATTTTGTCGCGAGGGTTATTCTTGTTGAACCTCTGAACCGCAGCAAGCAGGTTGTCACGCAAAAGCCGGGTTCGCAGCTTCAAGATTATCGTGCGTGGTCTGTCACTCTCCTTGTTTAACTTTGCAACTCTTGATACATGAACGATATCAGTTTCAGAAATAGGACACTCAATCTTCTTAACAAGTTGTTCCATTGTTTTGAGAATATTTTCAGAACGGCTCTCTGGTACCCCATTTATTTCCACATTGCACTCACGCTGGTGCTGCTCCATTTGATTCAGTCGGCCGCCAAAGCCCTTTTCAAGCTCTGTTACCTTTGACTTTAGTTCATCGTTGCTTTTCTGAAGCTGAATGATAGCAATAGATTTCTCTTCAAGGTTTTTTTTTAACTCTTCAAAGCAGGTATTGAAAAAAGTCAGTGACTGTTCGAAAGAAGAAACCTTTTCACCGACATTTTGGAGCTCCTTAGTCATTGTTCTCAACGCCAAAGTAATTTCCTCTCTAATAATAGTGCGAATGTCTTTATCGCCAGAGTCGAAAACCTCATCGGGAGTATCATTAGACGATTTTCGGCGAGGCTTTGCTTTGGAGACGTTACGCCGAGTGACATTCTCCATGTCGCTAGAAGCCTGAGTCGACAATCTGACCGGGGTATTAGTGTTATCTGTTTTTGGCTGTTTGCTAGAACAGACTGGACAATTCCATTTCTTTTTCTTTTCCGAAGAGAACGAGTTGAAACGTTTTAGATTAATACCGCAGCACTCCAGATCAAACTTCAAGTCGCAAGAAGAGCATGACATGAACTCTTTAACCTTGATCTGGGTATGGCATCCTGCGCACTTTGCGGGCATAGTGATTAATGTATTGAATGCAAAGCGAAGAAATATATGCTGATCAGACCACACGGGAACTAGGCGTAGAAATAGTAACTGCTAGTTATCACAGAATACGCGGTAGTAATCGAGGCAACCGCGTTCAGCAGATCGACACAGTAACGACACAAACTCGATGCGTTTCCTGCTAGCGCAGAGTCAACACTGTGCACGATTTCGCTTACAAACTCCCCTATTTTCGAAAATATTTTGGATGATATTTTACACACAGAGAATTTATCACGATATCCAATATCACCAATTTGCAGGCAACACTATATTGTTGAGTTTTTTACACTAAGATCACTTAAATGACAACTTTAAACACTAATTTGGATATTTTTCGTTACGAACAAAAATAAACCGTCTACCGTTATTGAGCGCCGTGCGTGTGCATATTATATATAGTATATTTTATATTTAGATTACTTTTGTTTTTGTGGTCCTGGAATAATACATATTTAGATTAATTTTACCCACAAAAATAACCACGTGGAGCCGCGGGCACAGCTGGTACAATATAAATAACCAAATGGAGCCGCAGGCACAGCTGGTACAATATAAATAACCACGTGGAGCCGCGGGCACAGCTGGTACAATATAAATAACCACATGGAGCCGCGGGCACAGCTGGTACAATATAAATAACCACATGGAGCCGCAGGCACAGCTGGTACAATATAAATAACCACGTGGAGCCGCAGGCACAGCTGGTACAATATAAATAACCACGTGGAGCCGCGGGTACAGCTGGTACAATATAAATAACCACGTGGAGCCGCGGGCACAGCTGGCACAATATAAATAACCACGTGGAGCCGCGGGCACAGCTGGTACAATATAAATAACCACGTGGAGCCGCGGGCACAGCTGGTACAATATAAATAACCACGTGGAGCCGCGGGCACAGCTGGTACAATATAAATAACCACGTGGAACCGCGGGCACAGCTGGTACAATATAAATAACCACGTGGAGCCGCGGGCACAGCTGGCACAATATAAATAACCACGTGGAGCCGCGGGCACAGCTGGTACAATATAAATAACCACGTGGAGCCGCGGGCACAGCTGGTACAATATAAAATGATTATTTTACACGTGGACAAGTTTTCCAGTATAAATATTATCCACCAAACAAATTTTTAACCAACTTCAAAAAGGAGGAGGTATTTATTTATTGTGTTTACACCACAGACATATAAGAGGATTATCTTCTTCCTCTTATATGTCTGTGGTTTACACCGATTTTTCCGAGATTACTAGGCCGATTTGAATAATATTTTTTTATTTGATAGGTTAAAACACATCTAAAGGTGGTAAAATGGTTAATGGTTAATATGGTGTCATACAAAATCATCATAATATTTTAAATTACATACAAAATCTATGAAAAATATGTATTTTGTAGTTTTTTTTTGTAAATTCATTTGAAGTCGGTTTTTGATTCAACATATTCCTTTCCTATTATATACTAGCTTTCGCCCGCGACACCGTCCGCGCGGTCTATAGTTTATCGCGAAAAACAGCATCCTGTGTTCATCTGCGATATTAAATACCAATGCAAAAGTCTACACCAACACTCTTGATGCTTTTTGATAGACTTGTTATTATTTCATTTCTACGGCAACGTAATTCCGTAACTTACAGCGAGTAATCAACATTTTCCAGTTTTCCCGTGGCAACTTAACATTTTCAGGGATAAGAAGTATCCTAATTTGGTTTCTATATTGTATAGTAAAAGTTTCATCAAAAATCGGATCAGCCGTTTTGGCGTGAAAGCTCCCCGAACAAACAAGCAAACATAAAGTTTCACTTTTATATATTGGTGGGTTAGTATTCCATTGGCCATCGGCATCATTTTTCACTGCCATGGATATGAGTTTTTATATCGATTTAATTTCTCCAATTCCAGCACTCAAACAGTAGAAGCCGCCAGGGCGGACGCCGAGCGGATCAAAGTGCTCGGTCTGGCCGAAGCAACGGCCATCGGTGACGTCGGCAAAGCAGACGCGGAGAGAATGCTGGCCAAGGCGAAGGTTTACAAGCAGTACGGAGATGCGGCCATCATGGCGCTTGTGCTGGAGGCTCTGCCTAAGGTAAGTTTGGCAATTTCAGCAAACAATCAGATGCAGCTTACAAAAAGGACGCCGAATGCAACAAAAAATAATAATAATAAACACTTTATTACACCAAATAAGGAACAAATACGATAACTTATTTTTAAAATACGGCACAATGAAAGTACATTATATGACTAAAGTCACGGCAAATTCAGCAACAAATTAAGCTTTGAAATGGATCTAAGTACGCAGTCTGGCCGAAGCGACCGCCTTCGGCAGAGTATACTGGCAAATGCAGTCATAGCATTAAGTCCTCCTCTGTACACAGTTTTTGTGCATAAAGTATTAAATTAATAATAATTATAAATAAATAATAATAAAGGCGAATATTAATAACCAGTATGGAGGTGCGGTCATCGTATCGCTCGTGCTTGAGGATCTGCCTTAGATATATTTGCGAGGAAATCGGATACAATAGACAATAGTCATCTAAAAAATAGAAGCTGCCAAAGCGAACGCTGATCGGTGATTGAATTGAATTTAATCAAGCGTATAGCCGTTTAAGGCCCCTTCACTCTGCCACCCACAATAAGCACTGAAGTGCCTGCGTAACAAGGTTGAATATCGCGAGTGCTGTTTGCATACAATTTAGTTCGGAACTAAATGACGTATGTCTCAAAAGTTATTTATTTTATCGGCAGGCTAATAATTTAGTTAGGTATGTTTTTTATAACAGTTAACGCATGCTTTGTTTTTTTTTGCCGCTCTGATGCACAGTATGCGAGTTCGAATCTCGTCCGTGATCCAAATTTTTTATTAGAAAATTATTATATAGGTAAATTTTGTCTAAGCATTTGATAATAAAATATATTTTCTCGCTGCGGGATTTATTTTAGAGATAAAACTTAAGCCGTCGAGTAGAAAAATGTAAATATTATCGAAAATCATTTTTGATAAGAAAATGTATCGAATGAAATTTTGTTAATCATGTTTTTGTCTCAGTCTAGAGAGATAAAGATCTCAAAAACATACATGTTAAGTTTCCCATTTATCAGGTTTGTGGTTGACCCAGCATATTTATGCAAAAAACGCTTAAAAGGCAGAGCCTGGTCTTAAACTCGCTGCACCGAAAAGCAGATATATATAACGTCCTGAAAACATCACGAACAGCTTACGCGCCCATATAAAGAAACTAGCGCTGTTGGTAGTCGCTAGAAGAATGGATCACACTGTTTGACAGACTTATTTATAGCAGGGCCATTATTCTCTATTGCCAATAAGACACGTTACGCGCCACGTTAAGATATCTGCGTGGAATCGTACGGCATTGCCTTACTGACGTCACACGTTTTCGGCAAGGAATTTCATGCGGCATAGTGAATAAGCGCCCTGGATGGATCGCTGCTCAATCACCATGACATGTAATTATTAACTGATAAATATAATGAGTGATAATTATAAAATCCTTTTGCACAAATTCAATAATTTACATGTTAGTTCAAATATTTCTGTACCTGGATCCTTGCGAGGCATTGGTCGGGGCCTGGGGGGGCCTTTAATGTAATATAAGCCTCTCGGTGGGGCCACACCCAACACGGACATTTTCAGTTATGACATAATAATGGATTATGGGAGGGGGGCATATGACGATTACAGTGGGGTCTGTTACCGGCGATTATCGATTGTGCTTGAAATGGAAATCTCTAGCGGCGCATCTCTCTCTAACGTAGTAATGTAGCGAAGTCTGTGGTGTCCCATATTTTCATCAAAATTGGTGCAGTAGTTTTTTATACAGAATGACTAAAGCGGAGTTTGACAGTTGTTTTGGCTCCAGAAAACGAAAACATTTTCCTGGTCAAAATATTGTGTTTTCAATTTATTTTTCTTTTGAAACTTTTTTGAAAATATTATAACACGGGCCCTTCTCTTTAACACAATCTGTTTTGTTTTTATCTATAGCTATAAAACATTACCGTGACATACTTACTGACAGACAACGCTCAACATAAACCATTGGACCTAAAGATTTTGAATTTTGAGGTAATGTTCCTTGATGTGGCAACTAAGGTGGCAGGGAGGAGGATTTTTATAAAAAATCCGTGGAGGATGATGTTAAAGTTTGCACACGGGCAAAGCCGCGGGGCGCTGCTAGTACACATATAAAACAGTACCGTGACATACTGACTGACTGACAGACAACTCACAGCCTAAACCGTTGAACCTAGTGTACACTAAGCCGGGATTTTTTGAAATATTATCCCTAGTCAACCTATCTATTTTGCCCTTAGGGTAAAAAAGTCCTGGTAGTGAAAATGTGGTGGTAGTTCAATAGCGCCACTTAGGCTCCGCACCTTTCTAAGTTATGTGCGGTTTTTCTTCGCTCCGTGCTTCGGAGGGCACGTTAAGCTGTCGGTCCCGGCTGTTATTGATTAATAGCAGTCGTTAAGCCATTCCAGAGGCCCTCGAGCGGCTATTCCAAGACCTAAAGTACCAATGTTGGTTTTGATCAAAATTCCTTCAGCCGTCAAAAAGTTTTTTATCGATTGCTCGTCTTCCTGCTTCTACTCATTGGACTGAGATGCCAAGTACGCCAAGTTTTTAACTTAAACCCTAAGTTATCCAACAGTAAAACCGCATGCCAATCGGCCCAGTAGTTTTTACGTGATGCGCGAACACAACAAACAGACAAAAAAGATTTAAAAAATCAATCAACTCCTTTTTTTGGACAGTCGTGTAAAAAAAACTTGTTCAGTTGCCTAGGCCCTAGACCAATTTTTTTATTATCTTTTTATAGTTTTTTTTTCTACTTACTGCTGTATTATAAGTATAGATAGATAGATAACTATGCATTTTATTTAAATAATTTCATCCAAGTATAATGAGATATATGCGTTTTCCGTAAATGTCCTTGATCGGTGCAACAAAATATTAAATGATTAATCGTAACACCTGAATGTAACAAAGATTATAACGATAAAGTGTTAGTGAATTTACGCAGCCAAGATCAGTTATCAATTTTACTATCAGGACAACCTGATATTGCCAAGGCTAAATTATCGATGATGATGTTCGGAGATTATAGAGAAAATCTGACTGAATACTTTTTAACATTAAATAAATAATAATACAATTAAATGAGGTTATAACCAATTTCTAAAAGTAGATAGATAGATAATACTTTATTGCACCTAAAAAGATATTATTACACATAAAACATTTCTTTAAAATAAGTACAATGGGCGGTCTTATCGCTAAGATCGCGATCTCTTCCAGACAACCCTTGGATGGACAGTAATGGAAGAACAAGGAGTAGACGGCGGCGCATTAAAATAACATTCTATTACATAGATACTTTTGTAAAATACAATAAATCAATAACTATTTATACGATAAACTAATACATGTTAATACAATAAACTAATACATATTTATATTACAAATTAGGTTTAAATACATACTTTTACGTAGCAGTAGTAGTTCATAATATGTTCTCATTTCGACTGTTTATTTCTCAATATCTAACTGATTTGGATAATTATTTGAAAGAGGATTTTGACCTCCAGGATGATACATTTAATGAAAATTGGTTCAGTAATTTTTTAATCAATCGGTTTTTTGGTTCTGAAAAGTATAGTAAGTTTCAGACTTGTACGAGAAACATAGATGGTTACACTTATCTTTGAGACGCCTTTGAATAAAATATAACGTAATATAAATAAAATAGTAAAGTAATTTTAAATGAAGAGTATAGTTGCTTAACGCAAAGAAAATAAAATATCTTATCGCAAAGTAGGTATTTAGTAAAGTATTGCTATCCCCTTTCCTCCCCCCGATCTCCTACACGAGCGATAGAGGTAGCTGGTTGTGAGTTTTATTAGTACAGTATTTGATAGGATTGGTGTTTTCGGGGAATGCACTTTCCACTCCCTAAATTGTGGTGAAACCTTTTGTTATTAGTGCCAATCGCGTGAATAGAATATAATCCACACTTACGGTACTTCCCATTTGTTTCATGGAACTTGACGTCATCGGATAAAATGAGTCTATTTCTTACTTATTTGTTCCATAGAACAATAGAAACTTTTTTCCTAAACTCTTCTATAGAACAAACAAAACCTTTCTAGTTTATGATGTCATCACAGAGTCTTTTTCCGCTTCCTAAACTCAGCATTATTGCCAGCCAAATGTGACAAGAAGATTTTTCATAAAATGCAAGTTTTTTGTCACTTGGAACAATTTGGGATAAACTAGATTCTTATCCCATGACGTCACTGAGAAGTGAAGTCGGAAGAAATGCTAGTATATAGTTCTATAGAACAAATCGGTAAAAAATAGACTCAGTTTGTCCGATGACGTCCATGGGACAAACGGGAAGCACCCTACACTTATATGTTTCGTTCAAAATGAAAAGCTTCTTATTTATTGAAAAAGAGCATTTCAATTAGTCATTAGTCAGTTTCAGCGCAAAAAACACCTTTTAAGATGCTCATGTAACTTTGAAGTTAGTGAAAAATTTAGAAAAACGAACACGTATGTTTTTTTTCTTTTTGTATGGACGAGGGCGCTATAAACTCTCTTTCTAACTAACTTTTCTTTATACAGATTGCAGCAGAAGTGTCCGCACCATTGGCGAAGACAGACGAAATCGTACTGGTAGGTGACTCTGGGGCTACCGGCGAAGTGGCGCGCCTCGCGAGCGGCATACCGCCGGCCTTGAAGACGCTGACTGGGCTAGACCTGTCGGCAGTGCTGAAGCGTTTGCACCCTAGTGGCTCAACCGGTAAGAGCTATATCCCCTTGTGTTCTTTAGTTGAGAGAATGAAGCCTAGCTAGAGATTGTAATAATGGGTGACTCAAGCGAACGGTCAAGTGGCCCGCCCGACTCACGTGTGGCATACCGCCGGCTTTGTAGATGGTGGCTAGACTAGGCCTGCCCCTTGTTTTCTTTAGTTGAGAGATTGATCCCAGTTAGCCTAGCTACAGATTGTAATAATGGGTGACTCAAGCGACGGGACAAGTGGCCCGACTCACGTGTGGCATACCGCCGGCTTTGTAGATGGTGGCTAGACTAGGCCTGCCCTTTGTTTTCTTTAGTTGAGAGATTGATCCCAGTTAGCCTAGCTAGAGATTGTAATAATGGGTGACTCAAGCGACGGGACAAGTGGCCCGATTCACGTGTGGCATACCGCCGGCTTTGTAGATGGTGGCTAGACTAGGCCTGCCCCTTGTTTTCTTTAGTTGAGAGATTGATCCCAGTTAGCCTAGCTAGAGATTGTAATAATGGGTGACTCAAGCGACGGGACAAGTGGCCCGACTCACGTGTGGCATACCGCCGGCTTTGTAGATGGTGGCTAGACTAGGCCTGCCCCTTGTTTTCTTTAGTTGAGAGATTGATCCCAGTTAGCCTAGCTAGAGATTGTAATAATGGGTGACTCAAGCGACGGGACAAGTGGCCCGACTCACGTGTGGCATACCGCCGGCTTTGTAGATGGTGGCTAGACTAGGCCTGCCCTTTGTTTTCTTTAGTTGAGAGATTGATCCCAGTTAGCCTAGCTACAGATTGTAATAATGGGTGACTCAAGCGACGGGACAAGTGGCCCGACTCACGTGTGGCATACCGCCGGCTTTGTAGATGGTGGCTAGACTAGGCCTGCCCCTTGTTTTCTTTAGTTGAGAGATTGATCCCAGTTAGCCTAGCTAGAGATTGTAATAATGGGTGACTCAAGCGACGGGACAAGTGGCCCGATTCACGTGTGGCATACCGCCGGCTTTGTAGATGGTGGCTAGACTAGGCCTGCCCTTTGTTTTCTTTAGTTGAGAGATTGATCCCAGTTAGCCTAGCTACAGATTGTAATAATGGGTGACTCAAGCGACGGGACAAGTGGCCCGAGTCACGTGTGGCATACCGCCGGCTTTGTAGATGGTGGCTAGACTAGGCCTGCCCTTTGTTTTCTTTAGTTGAGAGATTGATCCCAGTTAGCCTAGCTACAGATTGTAATAATGGGTGACTCAAGCGACGGGATAAGTGGCCCGACTCACGTGTGGCATACCGCCGGCTTTGTAGATGGTGGCTAGACTAGGCCTGCCCTTTGTTTTCTTTAGTTGAGAGATTGATCCCAGTTAGCCTAGCTACAGATTGTAATAATGGGTGACTCAAGCGACGGGACAAGTGGCCCGACTCACGTGTGGCATACCGCCAGCTTTGTAGACGCTGGCTAGACTATAGGCCTGCCCCTTGTATTCTTTAGTTGAGAGATTGATCCCAGTAGTAACATTATCCGTTCTATTGACTGTACTAGTGAGTTTTTTGTGTCTCATCAGTTCAATTAATGACGGTTGATTGTACTGAAGAGACTAAAAATTTAGTGCAATTATTCTGCTTCAAATTCAAGAGTCTCAGTAGTTCAATCAGTTTGATATATCAAGAAGTTTATGAATCAGAAAAACAAATAGACATCAGAATATTAGAATAACCAAAGGAACCTTGCGATAGCTTTCAAAACTGAAATAATATTTTGTTTGTTCCAGAAGAGCCCATCCTGGGTGCAGCGACGAGCAAGAAAAAGGAAGTGGTCGCCTTCTAGGACGCGATCCGAGATGAGAGTGTTCTTCACAGGCTGAAGTGCAGAACTCTCGAACTTGTCATGTTGAACGTTGCTCGCCTCCCCTCCACCCCGGTGCTACCAACTACTTATTATACACCGAAGTAAACATTGGTAACTAGTTTGAACTAGTTTGTGCTAGACTGTAGTTGAACGATCAACTGCGAACACTCACATACAATCTGTACTCACGATTGCTAGTTTTTATAACTACACCAAAGTAACTAGTTTGTGCTGGATTTTATTTGTACGATCAACTAAGAACATTTACATATAATCTGTATTGTACACATGATTGCTAGTTGTAGTAGCTACTTATACACCGAAGTAAGATTGGTAACTAGTTTGTGCTAGATTGTAGTTGTTGTTGGACGATCAACTACGAACACTTACATACAATCTTTACACATGGTTGCTAGTTGTAATAGCTACTTATACACCGAAGTAAGATTGGTAACTAGTTTGTGCTAGATTGTAGTTGTAGTTGGACGATCAACTACGAACACTTACATACAATCTTTACACATGGTTGCTAGTTGTAATAGCTACTTATACACCGAAGTAAGATTGGTAACTAGTTTGTGCTAGATTGTAGTTGTTGTTGGACGATCAACTACGAACACTTACATACAATCTTTACACATGATTGCTAGTTGTAATAGCTACTTATACACCGAAGTAAGATTGGTAACTAGTTTGTGCTAGATTGTAGTTGTAGTTGGACGATCAACTACGAACACTTACATACAATCTTTACACATGATTGCTAGTTGTAATAGCTACTTATACACCGAAGTAAGATTGGTAACTAGTTTGTGCTAGATTGTAGTTGTAGTTGGACGATCAACTACGAACACTTACATACAATCTTTACACATGATTGCTAGTTGTAATAGCTACTTATACACCGAAGTAAGATTGGTAACTAGTTTGTGCTAGATTGCAGTTGTACGATCAACTACTAAAACTGACATTCTATGTGTTCACCTGTTTTTGCTTGATTTTAGTTCGACGATCAACTATGAACACTCACAATATACAATCCCTGATTAGCTCTAATAGCTATACTTATGTTACACCGAAGTAAATATTTGTTACTAGTTTAAACTAGTTTGTAGTTTTAACTGTAAGTTGGACGATCAAACACGAACACTTGCATACAACCTGTGCACAAGATTATTAGGTAGCTTTTGAACAGCTAGTTTTGGTAGATTTTATTATATTATTGGACAATCAGCTATGCTCCAACAATTTCTATATGATTATTTTCCAATTTGAACTTATTTTTTATAGTTGTTCGAGTAGCCACTTAAAATATTATTTTGTTATATTTTTAGCTAGGTTGAACTATTTTTGAAATTTTTGACAATAATTGACAAAAAAATCAAAAATAGTTCAAACTACTGTTTATAGAGTTGACCGATCAAATGCTGTTTTATTATTTCTTATAGCAAATAAAAGGCGCTTTCTTTCCATAAAACCAAAACCAAATCAGAATCAGGCGAAACGAACTAAAAAAACATTTAAGAAACATAATTCGGTCAGTAAGTCTTTGGTAAAACCGGGTATCTACATTAAACTATAACGGTGAAAAGAACAGTCAGTAAAAAGTGCTGTTGTATGAACAATTAAATATATTTATGACATTTATTCCAATAATGTAATATTCCTTATTTTTCTTAATGAAAAATAATGGAACTTATTTGTGCTATATTTGTATAATAAGTGTATTTAATGCGTGTATTAGTTTATTTCTGATATAAACTTTAAAAGAAAATGTAAAATCAATTTGCGATATTTTTATGCCAATAGAAATTAAAATTAGGTAGATCTTGACATAATAAAGATATTTCATAGAATCTTACTGTAGAGTAAAAAAAGTATATTTTTTCAATAGATGGAGATTTATCGTACAGGTATAGGATTTATCGTAGATTTTGTACAATTAGAGTTAAATGTTTAACCTATTGACACTGCCTGCTGAAGTTACAAATGTATCAAATCTAATATCAGAATGTTCAAAAATGTACCAGCCACACTAAAAACAGACCGCGGTCGTTGTTCTTTGTATCCTACAAATATCTGAATTTTCAAACTTACATAGTAATATTTCTACTGCATTTAACTATACTATACTTACGTCATGTGATTAATATTTGGCTTATAAATTACAAAATTACCAAAGGATATAGATATAAACTTCTAAGTTAAGATCTGCAATTTTTGATTCGAATATATTTTTTGCATTTTGTTCCTGTTTATATGTTATTATGTTGTTAATTTTCGAAAATATAGATCCACGACGCAGATTTTGGAAATGATATTTAATTTTGTGTTTTATTAAGTATATTAATTTTAGTTTATTGTCTTCCATACTATATTGTTCTACATTCGTAACATTCACAATGATAATAAATATATATATTGACTAATAAAAATAATATTACAAAATGATCACAATTTTTGTTAAACTAATGGGTAAATTCCATTCATAATCACAATTCCAATAGTATCAAAGAATGACATAATATTTTTCTTTAACTATATCAATAAATAGATATAATATTATAGTTATGACGAATAAAATCTGCTTCGCTTGGGTCTTAATTAAAAGGTGAACAAGTTTATTATATTTTTATCCAAACTTGATAAGTAAGGTTCAGTTTCGTTCCTTAGATAATATTATTTTATCAATTTGATAACATTTATTTTTCAATATAGGTGCGTGTGTCATAAGCAATGTATAAAATATGATTATTTTTCAAATAAAATGTGTGTAATTTTGGTATAAATAATGTGTTTGAATTGAAGGAGTTGAAGAGTAAAATGGAGAGACATCAACACTATTACCTAACAGATACCACGATGTACTAGTTGATATTTAGTAGTGACGCCTACTTAACGATACCTCTTTTTATAAAAGACAACATAAAGTATTTATTTAGTATTTTTTCTATAAGCACTGTTATTAAACAATTATTATCATTTAAATAGGTACTCTAGTATGTCTTACTCATAATATATATATATTTTGACGACGAGTTTGCCGAGTAGCAGGTGATTCTGACTTGATTACATAATACCCATAGTACAGGTTATCCTAGTTTGCCGAGTAGCAGGTGATTCTGACTTGATTACATAATACACATAGTACAGGTTATCCTAGTTTGCCGAGTAGCAGGTGATTCTGACTTGATTACATAATATCCATAGTACAGGTTATCCTAGTTTGCCGAGTAGCAGGTGATTCTGACTTGATTACATAATACCCATAGTACAGGTTATCCTAGTTTGCCGAGTAGCAGGTGATTCTGACTTGATTACATAATACACATAGTACAGGTTATCCTAGTTTGCCGAGTAGCAGGTGATTCTGACTTGATTACATAATACCCATAGTACAGGTTATCCTAGTTTGCCGAGTAGCAGGTGATTCTGACTTGATTACATAATACCCATAGTACAGGCTATCCTAGTTTGGGGCTAGATAATTGATGTGTGATGTGAATATTTTTATTTATTATAAGATATGGTTTCGCTAACTCGGCGTCACTGCTACAAATTATATAATTCTCAAAGAATTACCAAGCTGAAGGTGCAATGGGCCGGGCCGGTCAAATAATTCGAAGAAACGACAAATTTTAGGGTAAACGAGTTCTGGAATGGAGACCGTGTTTAGGTAAACGTAATTGACTGGATGAGGACAGCCGAAGATCGGGCTCTGTGGCTTTCACAAGGAGATGCCTACGTCCAGCAGTGGACGAATACGGGCTGATGACGATGATGATGATGAGGCGAAAAATTTCACAGACGATAACAGGATATTCGTTGATCATTTAACCAGGCTCCAATATTTAAGGGGTTTTTTTTCCATAAATAGGCTGGGTCAACCACAAACCTGATAAATGTCACAGAATAAATAATAGTACAAGTACAGAAGGATAACTGAGTAAAGTCATTTAAATACATAGCAACTCTTGCTGCAACGCAATAAAGTGCAATTTAACTAGCACAGCGCTGCGATCTTTCTATTATATTTACCTAGAAGGCGCTCACCCAATGCGTGCAGGCTAGAATGTACCGTATCACTATGTAACCGTACCGCGCGAGAGCTTCCATTGCTCTAACCGTTTCAGAATCGCTCATCGTCACTTTTTCGCTCGGCAGGGTAGTATCAAGATATAACTAGGTACTTCAAAGTTAAAGCCAAAGTACTTTATTGTAAATAGGCACTTTTACAAGTCAAAATTAACATCTCATGAACAAGGAGAAATATATGAAAAGATCAAATGAATAAAAATTTACCCTACACTCCAGCACAGAGAGAACGACAGGACCGTATCTAATTGTACGTGTCGTAGATTATAAATCGCAAATGTGGCTGCAACGGCCGGAAAGTCCGTGCTTAACCTGTGGACGAATGCCACAGGTTAAGCATTCAGTAATCTTCAATACTGAATGCTTAACCTGTGCATTCAGTACTGAAGATTACTGAACTAGTACAAAAACTGTTGGAGTAAACAGTAATCCAACAGTTTTTGGAGCTACTGGGCTATTTTTTTAATACATAATTATTAAAAGGTTTGCCATACACAAAATCTGTAATTTGAGGAAGGTAAATGAACCAAAAAATAGAAAAAAAAGAAGTTGTTTTTTACTTATTTTTACTCTTTTAATATTTTGCAAATTTTGCAAAAATAACCTCAAATATCCCGTACGGGACTACTGCGAACAGGAACTTTGACAATAATGCACGCTGATTTTAGAAATAATAATAATAATATATTCGGGACATTTCCACGCCTAGCCCCAAACTAGGATACCCTGTGCTATGGGCACTAGATATGCACTAGACATATACACGTGGCTGAAGTCTTTTCAAACAGAAAAACCGCATCAATATCGGTCCATTCGCTTGGGAGCTACGATGCCACAGACAGACACACGTATACATGCATACATACATACCGTCTAAACTTATAAAACCCCTCTCATTTCGTGTTAGGAGGTTAATAAATAACTTATAAATACTTATGATAAAGCAGTAAGTAACAAAATTTCCGTACAAAACAGTATTTTTTTATATATTTTTTATTTGAATTAAGCGAATGAATAAGAATATATTTAATATATTTTTTATCGTGTTTGTCTGTTCGTCTGTTCGCACATCACGTAAAAACTAGGTTTTGACTTTCAAACTGGTGTACTTGGTATCTCAATACGGTGAATAGAAGCCGAGCAATCGATAAAAAACTGTTTGATGGATGAGCGAAATTTGTTTTTTGTCCTTTATAGGTACCTACTTTTGGCCCTGAAATAAAACCTAAGTTACTTTTATCCCAGAGAAATCAATGAATACATCTATCTTGGACAACGTTTACATTTTGACGGAGGCTATCAGATGCAGGAGATCGCTAGGAGCGAACAACTGGATGGGCCGCCGCCTTTGTAAAACATATCCTGCCCATTTTAACCTACGGTGCCGAAACATGGCCGCTCACAAAAGAGCATTGTATAAAATACGAGTTGCTCAGAGAGCAATGGAACGCGCCATGCTAGGAATCCGCCTGCTAGACCGTATACCGAACGTTGAAAATCGTATTCGTACTAAAGTCGAAGATGTAGGAATGCGGGTAGCAAAACTTAAATGGAGATGGGTAGGACACTTGGCAAAAGGGGAAGATCAAAGATGGACCAAGGCATAACGGAGTGGTGGCCTAGAGGAGAGCAGCGTTCACGGGGCACACCATAAGACCGATGGTCAGACGACATTGTTAGGCACGCAGGAATGAAACCTTGTAAGAGAGGATGCCGTTACCTAGCAGTGGGTGGGTACGGGTAGATTAGATAAATAGATAGATAGGTAGGGGTTAGCCCAACTGATTCTACTATTTGTTGTCCTAAAAAAAACAGATAGAACAGATAAGACAAAAAAAAAGAAAAAAAAACAGGAGTGAAGTATTTGAATGATTATTAAGCTTATTGTTCAATAGTTTTATGGCTCAAGACTACTTTTTTTTCTATTCGTTAAAAGAACTCATTACTTATGTATGGCATCGAAATGTGGGCCATAACCCAAAAGAACGAGCATACCATTCAAGTTGCTGAAATGAATATGTTGAGGTGGATGTGTGGCGCTACCAGGCTAGTTAAAATCCGTAACGAGTACGTACGAGGAAGGCGCGATATCGCTGACAAGATACAAGAGAGTAGACTGCGATGGTTAACAGTAGACCTAGCGGGGCCCCTCCGTAGACGCTCTAGAGACATCTTGAGCAATCCACACGATGAAATCGCTGCCGCAGTGCAGGTAGCGATAGTTTCGTCCAACCCTTCCTCACCATCTGTCAACACACTTAAACACAGACACCGAACTCGCCGGCGAGGTCGAAGGTCCCATAATTAATTCGATTTTATTCGCCTTCTAGTTTCATGCCGATTCTTCTCGAAGGTGTATTCCGAATCGGTGGTCAGTTATCCAAATAATTCAAAGGGCTCCAGCCATCTCATCAGGGCCCCCTCGATCACTACTAAAACTAGTGATCGAGGGGTGTTTAGTCAGACCCCCGTAATCAATGGCAACTGTCCAAGCCGAGGTTTGTACCCCCTGGGTGCCCTTGAGCAAGTGGTCAAAACTTTAACTTTGGCGTGCGCCTACTGCGTCACGCATTGCGTGATTTGAGCTTTCGCTTTCGCGCTCCGCCCCATCAAGCACCCAGTTATGTACCAACAGCAGATATAATACATAAAAAAAATATTATAGCTAACGGCATGAGCTGATAATGAGTCGAGCAAAAATCACCATTTGAATAATCATCCCCGCGTATGTCGCTGGGCCAGAACGATTCCATAGACGTTACGCTTCGTCAGTTCACCCCCTATAATACAGATATTTACGTGGTCCAATCGCATGACTTATCTCGCCATCAGGCCTATTTTGTCATCATCCGACTCAGATATGAATGATGAATCACATCGGTCCGAGTCGCGAATTGTTGCTGTTTAATGATGATATCAGTTTCGAACATGGAAACTGAAATCATCATGATACTTAATATTTTTAAATGATAATTTCTTATAACATTGGCTGGTATAGATCTCCTCTTGACAAGGGCCTGTGTAGGTAGTACTTACCTATTTTAAAAGCTTTTATATAACTTGCAATGTTTGTTGTATGCATGTATATATGTTTTTTTAGATCAAATCTGGAAAGCTGAACCACTTCCTCTTATCCTACGGAGTTGAATTTTTACATGTAGTTTCAGTTCCGATGAGACTGCATTTTTATGGGAACCAAACTTCTTCAACGGTTAACAGTACAAACGCAAATTTTTGTCTACGCATTTTATTATGATAACCGGTTTGAAGTTTTACCACCATGACATGGTTGCTGCACTCAGGTTTGGGTCCTGACTTTACAACTCAGGCACGTTGTAAAGGCATTTAATTGTGAACGGGCGATCTAAGTTTCACCATTACATGGCTTTTGTGACACATAATTAAATCGTGTAAGCTGTGTAAGTATCATCACCATAAGGGTTCCATCATCATCATCGACAGCCTGCATTAGTCCACTGCTGGACATAGGCTTCTCCTAATGCGCGCCCTGAGCCCGAACTTCGGCTCTTCTCATGTAATTGCTGCCAGCTTTACTTTGCGCAGGTCGTCGCTCCATCTGCCGAAGGGCGTCCCTCACTACGTTTGCCTACACGTGGTCTCCACTCAAGAACTCGCCTACCCCATCGGCTATCGATTCTTCGATGTGACCGGCCTGGCTCATAAGGGTTCCACAATCTATAAATATTCCTTTATCTTCGATGGAACCAAGTAACTGCATCGTGCCAAAGTCCACAGATAACAAATTAAGATATGGAAAGACCACACAGGTGTGTGCAAAAACATCAAACAAGATAATATTACTGACAGAATTTCGGCACTCGAAAAATATCTAGCCGACTTTGTTATCTCGAATGTTCTTTGGTAAATAATAAATAAAATACCGTAATCTTGAACTGCTAATAGGTATTAGGTACCTTCACTGATACGCGTTCTGTACTTTATTGCTTTACTAGCTTCCCGCCCGCGACTTCGTCCGCGCGGACTACAGTACCTATATCGCGAAAAAAAAACCTATGTTCTGCCTGGATATTAAAAACCAATGGAGCATTGGCTCTTGATGTTTTTGACATACTTGTTATTTCGTTTCCATGGCAACCGTTTCCTACAGCGAGTAATCAAAATTTCTCCAGTATTCCCGTGGGAGCTTACAATTTTCCGGGATAAAATTTTTAGTTTTATTCCAGGGTATAAGCTATCTCCATTCCAAATTTCATCAAAAACCGTTATTGCGTGAAAACTCCCCAAACAAACAAACAAACAAAAAGACAACGTTTCACTTTTATATATTGGTATGGATGGATTACATAGAATACAAAAATAGAAAAAAAAGTCCGTTCGTAGTTTTCTCGTTTTCCCGTCGGAGTTTATTTTTAGGGATAATAAGGTTACTGTCGGTATAATTTCATTGAAATTAAGTAGGCTGTAAATTACACTGAATCCAGAACAGATAGAGGAAAATATAGGCAAATGCGGCAGGCTGAGTTTTTTAGCAGGAATTTATAACAGCTAAGTTTTTTTCTTAGAAATCGCTCTTTTGGTAGGATCAATGTTAGGAAGTCCATCGAGAGATTTTCAATCATATTTCAGGAAAGTCCTGCCTATAGTCGATGTCGACAGTTATATTTCAGCACCTGTTATAACTAATACAGTCGTAACTTTGACCAGCTCTATTCACAAATAGTACCTCCCTCTGATTACCTTAGTTATGTAACACCTTTGTACCTCTTGTCGGCTCTATAAAATCCAGCAGATTACCTTATCAGACGCCCCAGACCGATTGCAATGGTTTATCTGTTAGGTATAATGTAAAGCCCGTAAGTTTAACCGCTGTTGCCTACTGCCCTAAAATGAAGATAACATTTCGAATTAACTGTTTTCTTTAAAAACAGCTAATTCGAAATGTTATCTTTAAAGGTACAGTTGCTTACGAAGGTCGGTAGATGTGTATAATGCCACAGAGAAAGATGGTTTTGGTTAGAACACATTTTGGACAACGTAAAAAGTGGAGTGGAGGAAACGGAGCTAACCTAACCCAACATAAAAAAACAACGCCAAATCAAACCCACAGGATCGCGACCCGTGAGATGTGGTAATGGCGCTCCGGACGCTCTACCTTGACCTCGTTGACCTTTACCTTGCCCCAAGGGTTCTAATTTGTTGTTTGACGTCTTTGAACTTTACCTCGTAGCCATTGACCTTCACCTCGAAGTAAAATTCAAAGTCGGGTTCAATCTAACCTAACTTACCTAACATAATCTAACCTAGACCGAGGTCATATGTTCTAAAAATAGTGATGACTTAATTGATAAATAGCTTACCTCCTGCTATCTTATTCAAAGCTTGACAGGTACAGTCGCGCATTAAAGTAGGTAGATTTCTGTATCTGTATTATTTACTAAAGTATTTAGTTTTACATACCTAATATAAACGACACATTGAAGATCGACTAAATCTAGGGTGCATTCCGAGATACGCTATAATCGATATTATCGCGCTAACACGCGTACCAAGTCACCGTGAGCGCAACAACGATATCCTTTGTGACGTCACGGATTACGTCATTACATCCACCATTTTGCGATTACACCGACTATGCCCCAACACCGTGAGCGCTACTGTCAAAGTGACAGACTGACAGTTTTTTTGTAAAGAAAACTGTTGTTGGAATTCAGTTGTGTGTGATTTTCGTGTATTTTTCGAAATATTACTAGAGACAATTGACCAATTTTTAGATAGACTACTTTCCCCACGAGTAATAAATTGTATTTTGAGCAAATTTTGAGGTTCTGTTGTTGTGATTTTGTAATCTCGCTCACGAGTTCCGAATCAACTGCAGCACTCAACTGTCATGAGCGCGATATTTGAATCGGAACGCAAATTAGAGCTGTGATCGCTCACATCGATTTTATCGTGTATGGGAATGCACACTAAATCTATACTTATAAATAAAGCATATGTACGAAAAAGTATGTACAAAGAAGATAATAAAAAATGGCACTTAAAATAAGCTACCGAAACAGTTTTTTTTTTGTATCGTGTCTGTCAGTTAGTTTGTTTGTTTGTTTGTCTGTATGTTTGCGCATCCCGAAAATACTACTGGACCGATTGCGATGCGGTTTTTCACTGTTGGATATCTTAGGGTTTGACGTGGTTTGACTTAAAAGTTGGGGTACTTATTATCTCAATCCGATGAGTAGAAGCCGAACATTCGATAAAAAACTTTTTGACGGCTGAAGGAATTTTGATCATATGTTGGTATATTGCTATTTTAGGTCTTGAAATAGCACATAGAGTACTTTTAACCTGGAGAAATGATCACGCGTGCGAAGTCGCGGACACAGCTAGTACATACGCGGGCTTCATACCAAAGGGGCGTATGAACAAAAATTCGTTTTTTCTTTTTCAGTGCCATTCAATTCCTGTACTAGCAACACGTAAGCTCAATTTTTTAGTAATTATATGTTAATAAAAAAACATATTGGCGTATGATTTGTACTCAGAAATTATAATCAAACCAAAGAGACGAATGTTAGGCGTATAAGCAATATTTTATTAGATTCAAGCACAATAAACATGCCTTACAGACGTATGCTTATGTGCTCCCTATCAATGAGGCCGATGGGAATTTAAATTCCCACTTGCCCCATTGGCGTGGATAATGGGGCAGATGGGTATTTAAATTCCCATCGGCCCCATTGATGGGGACGTTAATGGGGCAGTTGGGAATATATCGCCTATTCATTTAAAGAAAGGCCCAAGGAATTGTTTCATGCCAACAAGACTTAAGGACATATCAACCACCTTTTTTCTTGGAAGAATCTTTTAACATAGACAATGTTGTAGGTTGTTTGTACATTTTTAATAGTTAGTTAAATTCGTTACAGTAAAGTAAAATCGTTTGATAATAATAATTTGCTGAGAACATATTCTTTTTGGTTCCAAAAGGTATATTATGTTGTTTTTTGAAGAAATTTTATTTTTGGTCATTTAAAAAACTAACTTTTATTTGATTCCTGGCCAAAGTTCCGTATCCGTATCCGTGTCAAAACGGGACCCTATTACTAAGGCTCGGTTTTCCATCCGTCCGTCTGTCAAAGGGCTGTATCTTTTGAACCTTAATAGGTAGACACTTGATTTTTTTACAGAGTGTGCATTAGGTACTAAATAAAAAAAAAGAAATGGGGTCCCCATACAAGAAACGTGTTTTTTTATGCGTTTTTTGCTTGGTGATACGGAACCCTTCGTACGAGAGTCCAACTTGCACTAAGCCATCTGACGAAATTGATCACATGAAGTGAGAAAATTGTCGTTTCTAAGCCGGAGATTCTCATGGAAGTTTCTATGAAGACTTCTATGGCCGACTGTAAATGTCAAACCCGTTGCAACCCGAAACCGATATCGAGGATTGCAGGGCCAGTCTGAGCTGCCACTACACCGAAGAGCTGCCAGAAGTCAGCATTGACGAAATAGAGAAGGCTCTGAAACAACTCAAAAATGGAAAAACCCCGGGTGAGGCTGAGGACGGAATTACAAAGGAGCTCCTGATGGCAGGAGGTACTCCCACGCTTAAATAAATTCAGCGTATATTTGATTATGTCTTCTTCTCTGGTAGAACCCCAAAGGTATGCAACAAGAGTGTGGTCATCCTGTTTTTCAAAAAGGGTTGAGACCCTTTTGAAAAACTACCGGCCTATTTCCCTTCAGATTCTGAGCCATGTCTACAAGCTGTTTTCGAGAGTCATCATGAATCTTCTTACGCAGATGGCGACGTATTAGACCAGGCCGGGTTTCGGGGATGATACAGCACCATAGACCACATCCATACAGTGCGGCAAAAGAATATAATCAGCCCCTGTGCCTAGCGTTTGTGGACTATGATAAAGCCTTATCGAGACTTGGTCTGTTTTGGAGTCTCTGCAAAGATTCTAAGTCAACTGGCGGTATATCCAAGTGTTGAGATGTCTGTGTGACGCCGCAACAATGACCGTCCAAGTACAGAACCAGCAGACTAAGCATATCCCCCTGCATCGAGGTGAGAGACAAGGGGAAGTTATTTACCCGAAATTGTTCTCGAATGCATTGAAGATATGTGCAGAGTCGTGAACACTCACGGTACGACTAGTCCATAAATTTAAAGACGCTCAGCGGGCAATGGAAAGGGCGTTGCTTGGAGTATCTCTGAAAGATATTCCGTATACGGAATGAGGTGATCCGGCAGAGAACCAAAGTCGTCAACATAGCCTAAGGGATTAGTTAGCTGCCCCTTTGGTTTGAAGCCCGCGATATATAAAATATGTTTTTCCCTTGTTTTAACCTAGATTTACACTTATGTACTTTGATAGAAATTCTCATATAGGTAGGTTTACTCTACTTATCATAGTTGACGTATCTGACACCTATAAACAACGTTTAAAAGTCAAGCTAAACATATTGTTGCCATGCATTTTGTTTCTTTTTTTTGTCATTTTTGTTGTTTATGTTTTTTTGCAGCAGGAGGTACTTGCCTGTTGGTCTAACAAGCGGTTGGTCAAAATACAAAAATGTAAAAAAGAAAGTTATATAAGTCAATAAAAATAAACTGAAATTCTTACTCTCTAAAAAACTTAGATACTCACGAAAAAATACGTTCTTTTAAAAATACCTATTGTTTTTTTTGCTGAGTTTCTGTTTTCACAAATACTTAATTTAATTCCAAAACAAAATAATTGGTGTTTACTTCCATCGAGTCGTAACATTATTTATATTAAAACTTTTTAAAAAAAATTGTAAATAGGCAACATAGAGAGCACTTTTACTGGTCAACATCTTAAATGTCTGAAGGAGAAAATATATATATATATATATATATATATATATTCTAAATTGACCAAATCAATCAATTAGGTAAATCATACTTTGAGTTCAAGTTGCATTTCATAGAGAGTCAGTCCTAGGCCATCTTCCGTTTACTGTAAGACACATACTACATCGTGACACACGACAGATGGTCAAATCTACAGTACCGTGACAATCGTGACATAGGTGGCACCAATGGCGAAGGAAATGATAGTGAAAATTACTACACTGGTAACTAACGGGTTTAATTGCGGGTAGTGACTGACTGGCAGATAACGCACAGCCTAAACTGGTGTCACTGAATATTGAAATTTTGGAATACTGGTTGACTAAAACAGGATATTTTGGAATTCCATCCAAGGGGTGAAGATGTGGCAAAGCTTGTATGAAGAAAAACACCCACGCGGGTAAAAACTCGGGCCGTAGCTGTAGTGCTCAGCTAACATAGGTAGGTATAATATAGAACCACTTAAAAATTCGAGTACAGTAGTCGCATATGATGTGTAACATCAAGCTCTGTTTTATCATCGCTTGGTTCAAGCTCCGTTTTATCATTTAAAACACTAATAGGAAACCCGAAGCCCTGTTTTATCATCCTGTTTTATCTTAACTCTAGCAACGCGTGCGCTCATTGGTCAACTGTTACATTGTTAAACATGTTAACATGTTACACTTTTCACGAAATCACACCCATAGATTGCAGAAAAGTGAGCGGAAACATATTAATCTAAAACTTCTCTGCTCTGCCAGCTAAAATGCATCTGCAGACTCTTTGATATGTACCACATACAAGCAATTTGAATTACAATGCCCTAGCAGCCATTGTAATTCATAATAGCGGATGCGACCGTTTACGATCGGGCGACTCGTCGCCGCTCAATTGACCTATTGATATCGTATAAAAATGGAAAGATTGATAAATCAGCCCCCCCCCCCCCCCCCTCTCCCCGGGCCCCTCGCATCTTGTTAATTGGACTCCGCGTACGTTGCTGGGAAGATGTGATTCTGATTTTGACCTTGGTCATACCAAAAATATGGCTAGATGGAGTGACGATTTCGTCTCTCCATCTGGCCGGAGGGCATCCTTATTTTTTTTGCGTAAATACGCAATCCTGGCAGTAGTTACATTTTTGATGGATCAAGCTCAGTATCGCGCAAGAAGAGAAGAGGCTTATGTCCAGCAGTGGACTAATGCAGGCTGTTGACGATGATGATACTAAAAATGACAGGATCAATGAATGATTTAGGTTTATATGATGCTAGCTGTGTCCGAGGCTTTGACCGTATTAAACAAAGGGGAGACGGAACAACCTAGACCATTATGTAAACTACACCCGGACTAGATACAACTACAGAAAAACACAACACACCCACACCACAGCCCACACAGCTAAATTTTCATAGTCGTACACTTCATGCACCATTGCACCAACAACAAAGATAGAGAGACATACGCAGATAGTACTGTAGAGCAAAAGAGATAATTATTTTTTGTAGTAGACTTATATATATTATCCGCTGTTCAACGGTTAGTGTGTGCTTAAGTAACAACATTTGAACATTTGATCGTCCTATGATTCCTTTACGAAAGTTTGTATGTTACTCAATCACGCTCGGACCGCTGATCAAACTATGAAGATGTGTTAAAAAAAGAAACTCAATTGCTTGGCCATTTATGAAATTTATGTTAATCGAAGTGAATGAAATTTATGTTAGGGAAAGTTATAAGAAACGAAAATATTCTATAAAAAACGTGATATTTGGGTTTATTTTTCGTCTAACTTCTCCACAGTATTAATTTCTCGTGCAGTTATTCGATTTCGCAAGTTAGATTAGTTAGTCTGTGACATTAATTTCATTAGACCCCCTCATCCCTCCCTTACCAAGTCAGAAAAACTATATTGCAATTTTATGTCCCTAACGCCTGTAAAAGAAGTTTATTTTTTTTGTACCCAAATATCTCAGAAAGTATATCGTTATGTATGTTTACTATATTTTTTCCTGACAATTGACATGAATAGTTTCATTAAAGGCCAAGAAATCGTATTATTTTCAAATTTGCGGAAGTTTGGGTATGCCAATAAGGTAATATGCTCTTTAATATAGGTAAGTACATATCTTCTGATTTGAAGTGTATCGAACCTACTGGACTGTTATTGGTGAGTAGCCCTCTGTCTTTTGACAACTTGTAGCCACCAATCGTGATAATTCGTGTAAACCTTATTATATCAATAAACATATCAGTGGGTGTAAAGTAGACAAAATACATATGTAAATAAATATCGGGAACATGTTAAAAAGTATCTATTATGTTGACGCTACTAATACTAGTGGCTCTGTGAGCTGTACACTCCCGCGTACAAACTTTTTTGCAGTCTAGCGGTGCACAGTAGCACCATCTAGTTACCTTATTGTACAACTAACATTAATAACCAAGGCGCTCTATCAATCCGTACCTAGTAGGTAAAGGGCGAACTCCACTATTATTCCACTGGTAGAAACCTAAAAGTGAGAAATGTACTGCATTTTTAGGAGCTATTCTGCTCATCATGCCGAATATCCTCAGCAGATCTTTACCAAAATTTTATGAGACTAATTTAATGACTTAATGACTAATTTAAACTATGATTAATTTAATGACTAATTAATGACTAATTAATGACTAATTAATGACTAATTAATGACTAATTAATGACTAATTAATGACTAATTAATGACTAATTAATGACTAATTAATGACTAATTAATGACTAACTTAATTACTATTTAATGACTAATTTACCTTTCAAATAAAAAAGAACCATCGAAATCGGATTTAACAAGGATATTCAGTAGCCCTCTTTTTCTATTTTTTGGGGGACGTAAACAAGAAACCCCGACCACTAAAAATTCTAAAAATTTGCTTAACCTGTATACCAAGTTTCGTCTAATCGGTTGAGAAATGCGACCTGTAGAGGAGAACAGAGATCCGGACATACGAAAGCATTTTTGCTCAAGCTGAAACAGAGACGCTTCGCGCTCGCTCGGTCAAATAACAAGGGGCAAATACTTATGGGGTAGGTAGATTAAAATAAAATAGGCAATTTTGAAGTGAATAAAATCTGTTCTGAAATCTATGTATTTTTTCTTGCTGACGGTACAAAGCGAACTGACCACGGATACCTAACGTACTTTTATACGCCACTTGTCTAGTCGCACTCTAAGAAATCGTATATTTCTGTCGTTTTCTGCAAATGGCGATTTACAAACAATATCAATAAGTAGAATTTTAAAGAAAATTATGATTTAATGGCGAGTAATTATGTACGAGTGAATCAATACCTCCACGGCATTTTTGGTTCTTGAGCTATTTGTACACCTTATAAAAGAACAAGAAGGCATGCTGCGTATTCTGAATAATATGAGGTATGTACACGCACGTGTACACCAACGCTATTCCAATTACGACTGAGGCCAATTGTGCGCATTGCACCTAATACACGCGATCCACGCTGAGTAGTTGGTCACTAATCCTCCTTTTCTTTAATATGACCAATGCGCGTGGACATTTTAATGGCTCATAAGTACCTACAAAGTACCAAAAAGTACAAAAGTAGTAGTAGTAGTGATATGATACCAAAATTTCAACAAAATTTCTACAGCCTCCAAAAATATTGAACGATTGCTCGGCTTCTACTCGGATTTGACATTTAATGTACTGTATAGGCAACTAGCTGCGCCCCGCGATTTCACCCGCGTGAGGGATGATAATGATGATGATGATGTTGATGATGAAAAGTATCCCATGTGTTATTCCAGGGTATAAGCTGTCTCCAATCCAAATTTCATCAAAATCTGTCTTTATGGTTTGAAAATCGCCTTTATGGTTTGAAAGCTCAAAACAAACAAACAAACAATGTTTCACTTGTTCAACAACTTGTTCACTTGTTTCTTGTTCAATGTTTCATTGGTGTTGATTTGGTCTTGGAATAGTATAGGATAGGTTATTCTCAGAAAAAATACCATGCGGGCAAAGCCGCGGGCAGCTAGTTACAGAATAAAATATATAATATCCTTGTAAAGACGATTAAATATAATGAGATCTGTGGACGAGACCCACACCACGTGATTGCAGAGCGCACGGTCACTAGATTGCAATATAGTTGTTTTGGACATGACTGCACACACGAGTTACATAATTCGTTTGTTATAAACGATTGTACTATAGAGGTACTTAGGTGTATTCATTTATCTTTTAATTTTATATCAAAAAGCAGACCATCGAAGTTTAGCTATAATGATAATAGCTATAAATATAAATTCTTAACTAGTTAGGTAGCGAATTAATATGTTTTTCAATATAAAACTAGAAACCTTTCAGTACTTACTACAGGTCGGTACTTTTTTGGGCGTACTTCCAAAGATGTATCTATTTTGTATTATTTTGTGTAATACATATTCTCCATTATCTTTACTATCCCTGCCTCTTAGTATACCCTTAAAGCTGGTACTCAATATTTCTTCGCAATTTCAAATCTCTAGGTCCATCAGTAAAGGCTGTGCGTTATCTGTCTATCAGTCAGTCAGTCAGTCAGTCAGTCAGTCAGTCAGTCAGTCAGTCAGTCAGTCAGTCAGTCAGTCAGTCAGTCAGTCAGTCAGTGTGTCACGGTATAGTTTTATACGTATAGAAGATTAATTATTTAAAGATTATGTTGTCGAATGTACTAAATCAATTCGGATTTTTAAGATAAAATTAATGGGACGAGTTAGTTAAAGAACCGTATTTTTTAAAATTCAGTATCTCGTCATATTGGGACAACAGTCATGTAGGACGAGTCACTGAAGTGGTCGACTCCATCACTTAGATTTTTTGGGTCTATGAGTAAAATCTAATCTTTTTATCAGTAAGTACATATCTAAAATTGGGAAATTATTTGTAAGTAATTGTATTGGGTTTTTACTTTTTACATACAAAATTGAATATTCAATCATTTGCGAAAAAATTTAGGTACCTAGGTAGATAAAAAAAACGAAGAGAATTTTGCAATATATTTCGAGCTATCCAATATGTTATCTTGGTATCTCAATGACCTAATCACACCGGGATTTAGATATGCAACTGCCAAAGTGCAAAGATAACGGTGCAGCCTGACATGCCTTAATCCCCAACGTTATGGACTCAGGGATATCTTCCGATAACAGGAAAAGCACTCTTCTATCGGGGAATATTGGTACACTAAACGAGCGCCGATAATGTTTTATTATGGTTTTATTGCAGGGACAATAAAAGCCGCGGTGGGGCGTCGTGAATCTCATTTGTTGTCTGTCACAAGCTGAGAATCGACGTGCATCTCTACAATGGCCTTCCTTGGAAAGAACTACACTCTGGTGAAGCAGGAGAACTTTGACAGCTGGCTCAGGTCTAACGGTAAGTTTTCCTCTAAACCAACTTTCCGCCTGGCGCCTATAAATTTTCTTATTTTTTCCCCGATATAGTCGAGAATGTACTATTAAAAACATTAAAAACAAAACCTACCATTTAAAAGTGACTGTCGATGATTATACTAACATAAGTACTTAACTAATCTATTTAATTTTCTTTCCCTTATCATGTTAGTTAGTAATGCGTTTTTTTTTCTAAATTGCAATCACTTTCGCGTATAACCATGACGGGGCAATATATTTAATCGTCTCTGCACAATAAATGGTAATCTGTGTGTGCCATGTATTGGACTCCATCGTTTTTTAACATTATCAAAGCATGAAAAGCTATTTAGAAAGTATGTCAGGAAATTACCTAAGTAGGTGGTAGGTGCTTGAATGAGATTTTTAGAATGGGTATACTTATTTTCAGAGATAGGTCAATGGGTATACTTATTTTTAGAGATAGGTCAATGGGTATACTTATTTGGTGTTTCTGAGTGCTAATGCTAAGTGCATACATTAAATTAGTAAAACTACATTAAAATGGATACTAAATAAATGTAACCACGAAAACGTAAATAAATGACCGGTTGGTCTAGTGGTTGTTTGTTTATTTGTTTGTTTGTTTTGGGGAACTTTCACTCGAAAACGGCTGGACGCAAATTTGATGAAATTTGGAATAGAGGTAGAGGTTTTAATTATGCCAAAAAACATTCGATCAATATCAGCTATATTAGTAATATATCTAGTTTTATTTTTCAATCAATATCTATTTAGTACTAGTTGCTTAAATTAATATAAATAAAACAGCTAAAACTCACGAAATAGAAGATCGGAAATACTCCGACCAGTTTCGGACTACATATTTTGAAGTCCTTCATCTGGGAGTGTTATGCCGACAAGCCACGACGAGCGCTACGAACGTCAACACGCAACAATTTCACTCGCGTTAGTTTTCAAAATCAAATGGTTGCCTATATATTTGTTTCCAAGTTATGGATGTACCTAATATTCGTATCTATGTATGTTTATCCGTTGTCTGGTACCCATAGTACAGGGCATCCTAGTTTGGTAGGTAATTGGTGTGAACTGTCCTGGGCCTACTGTCTCGACATAGATAGCGATTGATTTACAATCAAAATCGGTCGCAAAGTCCTAACAATTCGATACGTGCTAGTTTCTACAGAAACACTGACAATCGTTAGTTCTGAGACCGCTGAACAGATTTCGATGAAGCTTTGCACATAACTAGTTTTATTTTATGATACTGAAATAACACATATGATACTTAACAACGTCATCCACAGTGGAGAAACCACGGGGTGCAGATGTAATTAATAGATTTGATGGATAACAGCGCTATGTACGAGTATCTCTTTGTTGTTAATCAGTGTCTCGAATTTAACTGGACTAGAACGGAATCCGTCTGTGAAATTCATATCAGAAGTATTTCTAAAGCAGGTATTTTTTATGTATACTAGCCGAAAATGGATCTACGGGGAAAGTTTGTCTCTGGGGAATAACTCATTTATACTCGTAAAATACTAGTGAAAATCTCATCGCATGCTTCAGTCAACTTGTTTGGAATCTGATCGGCCGGTATTCCAAGCCCGAGATTATGGGTACCTTCTCCGCAAATAAACAATGATTAGGCGATAAGACCGCCCACTGTAACTAACCACAGAATAAATAATAGTACTACTTATTTAGCTTTGGTTATTCTGTTCTTTGGCATGATGAACAGAATAGCTCCTCAAAATGCAGTTAATTGCTCACTTTTAGGTTTCTACCAGTGGAATCAGTCCTTCACCGTTACCCTTTATTAGGTAGGGATTGATGGAGCACCTTTTTTACAATAAGGTCACTAGAAGGCGCTACTGTGCACCGTTAGATTGTTGCAAAAATGATTGTGCTCGTGAGGTCTACTTTTCGCAGAACTACTAGTACATTAGATGCACTGAAATCTATTTTATATCCCTAAATAAAATGATACTATCTTTCTGTTGAACATAGTAGGAGTCTGTTCAGGCTTATTTATATCGAAGAGCATAACCACATCTGATTGTGCTTTCCAGGTATTCCCGAAGACAAGATTGCCGCCTACCTTTCCGACAAGCCTTCTCAGAAGTTCGTCAAAAATGGAGACAGCTACGTCATCACCCAGTCTTCTCCTGCCGGACCCAAGGACTCCACCTTCAAGTCCGGAGTAGAGTTCGATGACACCATCGGAGCAGAGAACACTCCCGTAAGTACCAACAACCCAATAATGATAAATTGTTGCACAAAAAAGTTAAATTAATTTTAACAACTTTTAAATCATCTTCCATAACGAGAAGATTCTCAATTAGTATATTTTGCGTGTTCATTCAATATCTGCGGCAATCTGAAACGATTTCGATATTCATTTTTATTTGAAACCTTCACCGTGGTCCCTTATAAATTATGATAAGCTGTCCTCAAAATTGATTTTGTACTTTTATACATTATACTTGCATTTCAATATAGACAAGATATAATCGAAAGAGCTAAAAACCCGACTGCGAACATAACTAAAAAGAATAATTTAAGTGTAAAGGTTGCTAACCAACAATCAATCATCAATTGCAATCGTTATATATCTTAAATGGTCATTCGAAATGAAAAATTATAACATATTTTCAAATACCTATTCAATTGTATATATGATTTTAGCATTAACACATGCTTAGCGAGAACATATCTAATAATTTTTCGTCGTGTGGAATATTATTAGATACCTATTCAATGATACCCCACATACTATAGTTCGTCGACTTTCACTTTTTTCTTTTTCACAAAATGGCATCTGGTTGTCGCCATATCGTCACTATAATGATTATTCATGTCAATCGCCACTTTGGTCAAAATACACTTTATGCATTTTTGGGGTCTTTTGTGCAGCTCTTTACCACTCCAATGAAAAAATAATGAAATATTTAACTAGAAACCAGTTTTATTGGATGTCAAAAAATGCCAATAAACAAAATAAAACACAGAATGAATGCCTTATTATGTTAACAGTGGTCAATAGCATACAAGTCAGAAATCCCCGTCCACTTCTAACAAACAAAATTTATGCTATACGCCACCGACAGATCAGTGCTTAATTATGCCATGTTCAATTGGACCATCAGCGAACAGGATTCGCGTGTCATCGTGCATAGTATCAATATGGCGGATTCTGTTTGAGGCAACATGGCTACAAATAAATAAATAATTTTTTAGTGATGATAATGAATCTAGCGAGTAGAAAATATTGTCAATAATGCCGATATGTGGACAGAAAAAAATTACATGACCCTAAACTATAAATCAAGATTTTTACTAATAATGTGAGACAAATATTACTATACGTACATTGCATGGCAAAATTATTGGATAATGTTTTAGGTTTTACGCCCAAAATAATCAAATTGAAAAGTTTTGCTGTGGAAATGCTGTTTAGTTCATCCGTCTGTCTGTCCATCCTTCTGTCCGTACGTCTGTCAGAAATGTATTCAGTTATACCGTTTTCGAGAAAACAATTACATATTACCTAAATATACAAGAATATATTGTAGGTACAATGGATCTCTTTAAAACATTGCAAAACGAATAACATACTAAGTATTTTTGCGAGTACTATCACATTATTTTGAACTTGCATTGTAAATATGTCGTTTAGCGTAATAAAGCATAAAACGAGCGGAGCAAATTGTTGCTGTCATAATGTTGATTTCATTGTATGTCAACAACCAAATACAAACGCATGTCTAAGATTTTTATGTCAACAGAAATTTATTTGATTTATAAAACTATTATTATTCGGTAGACTTCCATTATATTTTGTAGTTAGCTCCGAATAACTTAAATGTTGAAGTTTGAAAGTTTTACAATTACAATTGTGTTGTGTTATGCTCAGGGCCCCAATTCTACTTAAACAATTGTAACGACAATTGTCAACAATTTTCGCAAAATTTTCGCTACTACTACTTTTAAGAGGTAAAAGCGAAAATTTTGCGAAAATTGTTGATAATTGTCATTACAATTGTTTTAGTAGAATTGGGGCCCAGGTGGTTAGGAGCACTCGCAATATTAAGATAAATCGATTAAAGTAAGAATCATAAAAATCCGTACACGCGTTTGGTCTATATGTATAGTGCCACAAAGGAACATACATACATAGGCTGATAAACAGATTACTCTCCACGCATTCGGCTAAAACAATTAGGTTATCATCATAATTTCGGCCTGTATATTCTATGACATACTAATGCGTATGCGTTTGCGTATGGTTGCTCATTCCAGCCCAATGCTGATCTCACATTGTACCTATTGTGGATCCGGTGGTAGAATCATATTAAATTTGATGAGTGCGCACATGGGGCCCATGTGAAATGTTGAATTGATTCAAATCCCACCCTGACCTCCAACTTTCGGTCATCATTCTACAAAATACGTACTACAGTTGTAGAATAAATTGACCCTTTTTAAAGTGTTACTTTACCTATAATTTTTATCTATCGATCTGGTCCAGTGGATATGACTAAACTAATAACCCTCCCTACTTCCATTCCAGATCAAGACCACCTACACAGTCGATGGCAACACCGTCACCCAGGTGATCAAGAGCGGTCTCGGTACCGCTACCTTCAAGAGGGAGTTCAACGGTGATGACCTTGTTGTGGTAAGAACACTTTCCAATAAACTCAAAAACAAAATTATAAGATAAAAATAATTTAGCATAGCATTTGTTCCTTGGTATTACAATACTAATTTGTCACCTAGGCAGCTAGCACCTTTTTATTTTATATTCTTTAACAATAATATAACATGTAGACACCATCAAATTATAGGGAATAGACAATAAAAAGGCGAATGGGAATACAAAAAATATATATTTTGTTTCAGACAATTACCGGCGACAAATTTGATGGCGTCGCCAAGAGATTCTACAAAGCATAAGTTTATTAGCTGTTAAGCATATTTATTGTTTTTTATTTAATACATTTTGTTACCAGTACCTTGCGCTTTTTTGCACCCTGTCGAAAATAGTGGCTGTGTGAGCCAGGCAAGTCTGTTTGTGTTTTTTTTTTCATTATTTTCCGTTTCCTCACGCCCCGACGCGACGACGCGACGCCGCGACACCTTGAAGACATTATTGAACATTTTTCGAAATGGCTGAAATATGTTTTTTTACGTTTTCAACCCCCATATCTCCGCCAGTTTGAAAAATTTCGAAAAACTGAATCGATGAAAAAAACATTATTATCGAACCTGCTCACAAAATTTCAAAAGAATCGGTTGAGAAATGTGACCTTTATAGGAGAACAGCCAGACATCCGCCGGCCGGACATACGAAAGCATTTTTGCCCTAGCTGAAACGGAGACGCTTTGCTCGCGCTTCGCGCTCGCTCGGTCAATAAGGAAATAAACAGAGTTTGAGAACTACTTACATGAGTTAACATTGTCATATCTTCCATATCTCGCATTCTTTTACAGATCTTACTTATCAAGCTGATCATCTGTCATATTTTACAGATCTTACATTTCATATATTATCTTACGGATCTTACATATCTCACATATTTTACAGATCTTAATTTTCTTATTATCTTATCTTCTAGATAGGTCAGAACGTGCGGGAAAAAACCACACATTTTGTAGGAAATTATCTTAACCGTATCTATTAGCTAGAGGAAATGCATTTGTCGCTAAATGAAAACTTTTTCTGATTGATTAAAAAATGATATTACATAATTTCTCACATATTTTACAGATCTTACATTTTCATATAATCTATACCTTGAAAACAATACCGTAACATACCTATGTACTGACAGACATTCGCACAGCCTAATCCAGTGAACCCAGAAATTTTAAATTTGGATTAAATATTCCTTGGAAGAGGTTGTACTAAGGAACGATATTTTGAACTTCCATTCCTTAAAGTAGATGGCGCAGAAATCGAATACGTCCATGAGTACATTTATCTGGGCCAATCAGTCTCTTTCCAGGCGAGACAAGAAAAATAAGTTGCTAGACGCACCGAAAACGCCTGAAGAGCTATTGGTCCATGAAATACTTAATGAAGGGCAACCTACCTCTCACCCTCAAGAAGAAACTCATGGACGTGTGTATTCTGCCTATCCTCACCTACGGTGCTCAGACTTGATCCTTGACGAAAAATCAGAAGTCTGCACTCGGAGTTTGACAGCGATCTATGGAACGTAATATCTTACTCGTAGGTGTCCGGTTATCAGACCGCATAAGGAACAGTATACTGCGCTCCAAAACGCAGATCGCCGACGTTGGTCAAAAATCCGCAAGCCTTAAATGGAACTGGGCCGGACACATCTGTCGCATGTCGGACGATCTCTGGGCAAAAACCACAACATTGTCGATGCCACAGAATATCAGAAGACGTCGCGGCAGGCCCAAAAGGAGATGGCGGGACGAGCTTGATTCCTATTGTCACAATTGGACCACAAAAGCTCTCAACCGTGAGGAATGGAAGGAGGGAAGGGAGGCCTTTGCCCTGCAGTGGGACTAATATGGCTAAAAATAATAAAAATAATAATAATAATTCCTTATGGGGTGGACGAGGGAAGTTTGCTAAGCTTGGGGGCGCAGATAATATATCTTATATGCAGGATCTTACATATTACTTATTGTTCATCGTTTTCGGACGATTTATTTGTACATATTTACATACCTAGAGAAGTTCATAAGCATTGTTTTGAAACAGATACTGAAGGTATTTTTTTCTTCTATTTAACCGATAGTAACTGTGTTTAGTTGTTATTACTTTTCATAACATTACTCATCATCATTACTTCCATTACTTCCATCATTACTTCCTATCTGATATACAGGCTGGATTTTTGAGTCGGGACATTAAGGGCAGGTACCTTAAACGTTCTAGTTACAGGAAAACGTTTCTAAGAGACCATCCATAACTTTTAGAGATATTCTGAACTGCATACACAGATTTTGGAAAAAATGTACTTTCAGCAAGAAAATGGCCACTATACACAAAAACTTTTTTTGATGCCAATCGATCCTGTTTCTTGTAGGGATCAAAAGTTTCTACCGGACCGACTGAGGTTTGAGTACTAGATATGTCAGAACGTGCGGGAAAAAAACCATACATTTTGTAGGAAATTATCTTAATCATATCTATACGATACGATACGAAATACTTTATTGTATACCAAAACAAAGAACAAACAATATCAAAACTTAAATAAGGTAATACAATTAATCTATTAGCTAATCTATTAGCTAGAGGAAATGCATTTGTGGCTAAATGAAAACTTTTTCTGATAAAAAAATGTTATTACTCTTTGCACGATTTCTTCAAAGATAATAAACAATATTAAAATTATATCTAACTATAGTAGGAACCTCACTTTATTTTAACTTTATTTAAATCTGTTATCTAATTAATGTAGGTATTATAACTCCTGTTCTCTTCTAGTGGCTATGCCCGACATGGTCTGTTGACCTGTTATTAACCGACTACGATGAAGCAAAGGAAGGGTAACAGTCTATGTATGTATATATGTAGTATCTATGTATGTGGGAATGTTGATGTTCCACTATAGCGTCGTCCCTATTGGTCCCATTTTGACAAGCGAGGTGTCAATCAATTTGTCTTCAGGTATAGAGTGTCATAGGCTATTTGCGAGGTGTCTATCGATTCGTCTTCATTCATAGAGTGTCATAGGCTATTTTTTTTGCCCGACTACGGCTAAAAAAAGGTAGGGTTATGTGTGGCTATTTAGTTTTTCTGACCTTAGTAAGTTTTTGAACTTATGTCTAGTTTTAATATTTGTTTATTACCATCTTATTTTTACATAATGGCACAGAAAACCTAATATTATTATGGATTGAAATAAAAAATAATAATTGGATTTTGAATTTGACATTAATCATAATTCAGTATGGCGACAACCTAACGACATAAGAAATGATGCGATAACCACACATTTCATCATCATCATCATCATCATGTCAGCCTTTAGAAGTCCACTGCTGAACATAGGCCTCCCCCAAAGAGCGCCATGACGAGCGATCCTGTGCCACCTCCATCCACCGACTTCCTGCGATGGCTACAATGTCGTCGGTCCATCGTGTGGGGGGTCTCCCCACACTTCGCTTGCTTGTTCGTGGTCGCCATTCGAGAACCTTTATTCCCCAGCGGTTGTCGGTTCTGCGAACTATATGGCCTGCCCATTGCCACTTCAACTTGCAAACTCTGATAGCTATGTCGGTAACCTTCGTTCTTCTACGTATTTCCTCATTTCTGATTCTATCACGTAGTGAAACACCGAGCATAGCTCTCTCCATTGCACGCTGCGCAAATCTGAGCTTTTGTATGAGACCAATAGTTAGCGACCACGTCTCAGTGCCGTATGTCATCACTGGCAACACGCACTGATTATAAACTTTCATCTTTAGGCTCTGCGGTATCTGCGACGAAAAGATATGGCCTAATTTCCCGAACGCTGCCCATCCGAGTTGGATTCGTCGGTTGACCTCTTTGTCGAAGTTGGATCGTCTGACCCAAGTAGACATAGTGATCAACAGCTTCGATAATATCGTTCCCAACATAAACCGGCATGGGTACGACATGGGCATTTGACATGATGTTCGTCTTGCCCATGTTCATTTTAAGACCCACCTGTTGGGAAAAAATATTGAGGTCACTGAGCATTGTGCTTAGGTCTTCCAGGGTTTCAGCCATGATGACTATATCATCAGCAAATCGAAGACATTTCATAGTGAAAAAGAAAAAAAAAGTGAACATTGAATAGGTATTTGAAAAATATCTTTAGGTTTCTCTCATGTTTTATTTCGAATAACTATTTAGGATGTATCGTTATACACTGCAC
The DNA here is from genome assembly GCA_946251855.1 of Alsophila aescularia. Taxonomy (NCBI): domain Eukaryota; kingdom Metazoa; phylum Arthropoda; class Insecta; order Lepidoptera; family Geometridae; genus Alsophila; species Alsophila aescularia. The sequence continues at coordinate 11,339,340 of OX276385.1, forward strand.
TAGCACTGAGAATGGCTGCTAACCAACTTTAAATCGTTTTAAAGTTGGTTAGCAGCCATTCTCAGTGCATTTTACTTCACCATAGTCAGGAAAAAATTACCAATAGAATCAAAAATTACTCAATGATGGCGCTGATGAACAAGTCTGAGTACAGTAGATGATGATTGGGAAGATACATAATATATTATAATTATATGCATGAATTTCTTTTTACGGGTAGACTATTATTGATTTTAGTAACTATCATGATAGGGGATTTAGTATCTGTAGATAATGAAACGCTAACATAAAACAAATTAGTCGATAAAAAATATATCAAAGATTTATGTACAATAAAAACTCCTTGATAAAAGATAAACGTAGACAAATTAATTTCGTATTTATGTTACATAAGTAATGATTCAGAAAGTAGATTAGTGAATCAATTGACATGATGTATGATGAATAATTAGTACACCATATTCCTAATTCTATCGTTTCTTGCACTTATATTAATATATGGCAAGTGTTAGAATCTATTTGTTTAAGCACAATTAAATTGGCTTATGCCATAAATCCCCTTAGACAATCCTCTGCGAAGGGGATTTTTGGACTTTTTGTCCAGAAATCCCCATTGCGTCTTCTTTGCTCGGTGGAAGGGGAATATTGGACAAAAAGTATAGAAATCCCCTTAACCATTTATTATTAATATTATATATTTTTTACAATCCCCTGCGAAAGGGATTTTTGTAACTTTAGTCCAGAAATCCCCTTTGCGTTCCGTTTGCGTGCCGGAAGGACATTAATGGACATAAAGTCCAGAAATCCCTATAACCATTTTTTTATTCTTCCTCTTTGCGTGTCACCTTTTTCGTTATGTTTAAAATCAATCACAAACTAATTAGGTAATTACACTAATTACAAAGACTATCTATTCAAACATAACTTATCGATATCAATGTACTATAACAATTTTCACCGTTGTAGACATACAATCTCTCATACATTTACAATAATACACTAGAGTTAAAATATCACAAAATGACACATTTTACTGTAATCTTCCTACAAAATTAAATATATTCCATAATCACATTAATTATACCAAATTATTGTTTTTTTTTTAGAAATGAATTATGTAAAATAACTATATTAGTGGTATCACAGAAAAATCACTTTATTACAATAAATATTAAATATTTGTCTAATTGTAAACTGTCTGTCAAAATTCAACACCTCAAATATGAAATTTGGTTAGCAACTCCGTACTAATAACAAAAAAATGGCAAAATCAAAAAACGGATTTTGAAAAAGAAACACAGCCCAATACGACTACTCACTGCGTTGTCTGAAGATGCATTGTTTTACAATGTTCGCGCCACTCCTCTATTTACAGATATCGGGAAAGGTATAACTGCGATCGCAAGAGAGCATTGATCATGATCAATACATACAGGAAGTCTTAATGGAGTTCATTAACGGTGACATAACGATTAGGCATTGCTAAACATCGTTGATTTATTGTTTCTGCAATGTACTATGCCAACTTTTTACATTTCATATTTTAGGTTTGTAATTTTGACAGACGTTATATAATCAGACAAATATGTAATCTTCATCATCATCATCATGTCAGCCTTTAGAAGTCCACTGCTGAATATAGGCCTCCCCCAAAGAGCGCCATGATGATCTATATTGTGCCACCTCCATCCACCGACTTCCTGCGAAGGCTACCATGTCGCCGGTCCATCGTGTGTCTCTACACTTCGCTTGCTTATTCGTGGTCGCCATTCGAGAACCTTTATTCCTCAGCGGTTGTCGGTTCTGCAAACTATATGGCCTGCCCATTGCCACTTCAACTTGCAAACTCTGAGAGCTATGTCGGTAACCTTCGTTCTTCTACGGATTTCCTCGTTTCGGATTCTATCACGTAGTGAAACACCTAGCATAGCTCTCTCCATTGCACGCTGCGTGACTTTGAGCTTGTGTATGAGACAAATAGTTAGCGATCACGTCTCAGTGCCTTAATAATTATTGTAAATAATTGATGCTGTGATACCACTATATTACATTTGACGAAATTTATATAGGTATAAATATTCAATAATTTTGTAAATTATTTGTGATTATAGAACTTATTTGTAAGAGGATGAATGTAAGATGTGATTTTCTGTTATATTCTAATTATTACGAGATTTGTTTTAATATTTTAAATGTGTGAGAGATTTATGTCTACAATGGTGAAAATTGTTTAAGTACCTACGTTGATATTGATTAGGTATGTAGAAAAAATAAAGAAAGTATAGTACATATATTGATGTAACTCTTATAAGTATAACTGTTCCGTAAAAAAAAACGTACAAACGTATCTGTGATTATAGAACTTACTTGTAGGAGGAGATTAGAGTAAAATGTGTTTTACTTTTTTAACAGAAAAACACATTTATAATTCTTATTTACCTACATTGATATTGACTAGGTATGTTTGAAAAAATAAAGAGTGTGTAATTACATAATTAGTTTGTTTGATTTTAAACAGATAAAAAAAACGGTGACCAACAATTTCGCAATGCGTCTTTTTGTGCAATAATGTCCTTCCGGCACGCAAACGGGACGCAAAGGGGATTTCTGGACAAAAAGTACAAAAATCCCCTGTGCAGGGGATTCTTAAAATTTATTTTATATTAATAATAAATGATTAAGGGGATTTCTGGACTTTTTGTCCAATAATCCCCTTCCACCACGCAAAGAAGACGCGAAGGGGATTTCTGGACAAAAAATCCTAATATCCCCATTGCAGGGGATAGTCGAAGGGGATTTATGGAATAAGCCAATTAAATTATTAGTTGTTAACCAATTAAGAACAAGAGTGATTGCCTTGTTAACATCGTCAAAATTGTTCATGGTTCTGTCAATCTTAACAATAAGAGAAGTATCATCTGCAAACAAAACAATATCACATAAGTTCTCTATGAAAAAGGGAAGATCGCTAATGTAAGCCAAGAACAAGAATGGCCCCAACATTGAACCCTGTGGGACAGTCTCATTGTAATGAGAGATCCAGGTGACCTCACACCATTTAAATCCACTCTTTGGATTCCATTGCTAAGATACGAGGATAAAAGATCGAGAGCTTTCCCATGAACTCCGTACTACTTCAATTTAAAAATTATGGTTTCGTGGCTACTCGTAACGCAGTCAAATGCTTTGGATAAATCACAGAAAACGCCGTTTGCGTCCTGTGACTTCTCCCAAGCATCGAATATATGCTATAAGAGCCCTGTGCCTGCCTCAGTAGTTAAACGGCCTCCAGTGAAGCCATATTGTTTATTATGAAACAATCCGTTGAGATTGAAGTGGGTCAATAACTGGTTTAACCTTACTTTCTTAAAAAGTTTACTTAGTGTAGGGTATAGAAACGGGTCTGTAGTTAGTTGGATTATTTTTACTGATAGTAAACTTATTTTATTATTCATGTCGGGAAAAACTCCTTCATCAACACAATTATTAAAAATAATTGCTAAATATGGAGCATTTATATCAATAATAGAACCAAATTTTTTAGTAAATATACTCCCCAGAGATCCTCTGTATATTTGATGTTTAGCTATTTAAATGTTGCTTGAGAGCATACAAGAAGCCTCCACTGAGGATGAATTTAACGACTGGCTGGTGTTTTTGTAATAAAATCTTCATATGCATTGGCAACTTTGTGATCTTTAGAAATTAATTTATTGCCGATGTTTAGGATACAATTTCCGGTCTCGAGGTTTAATGTTGCCGGTATCGGTATTGATTATTTTCCATGTTTTTTTTATTTTATCTTCACATTATTTAATTTTCCTACTCAATTGAAGAGATTTCGCGATATTACACACGGATAGAATATTGTTATAAAAGTTTTCAACAAATTTCGTGTCGTTAGCATTCATATTTTGTAAATAACTGTTGTAGCCTAGTCATCAAATCCCACCCTATTGCTCCTTACATTTTTAAATTTAAATATATCATTAAAGTGTTTATCCGTTATATTAAACAAGGAAATGCAAAGGTCATCATGATTCCCAACAAACGGTAAGTGTAAGTTGATTATCAATGTATTCTGCAAGCCGTTCCAAACGACTGGCAAGCGTTTGGAATGCTTGCCAGTCGTGCAAGTGAACTCCTGAGAAGTTTTACATGACTTAAGTACATGGAAACACATTGCTTAGCCCACTATAATCAGAGCTAAGCTTATCACTTATAGCCATGCCCTCGCAGCATGGTTATATTCACAGTTGCAAAAAACATTGTCTAAACAGGTTGCACATGTGCTATTGATTATGGTTGGATTAAAAAGTTTTTTATGTTAAAGCACAAAAACAAATTTAGACGTATATCGCTTAATGGACATTTAACAAGTATATCTAAATTAAATCGCCGCATACAACAAGGAATTTTGAACTGTTAGAACATTTTCTCAGAACATCCTCCATAACAGACTCAAACACATTGAAATCAGCCAATGGGTGTCGGTATACACATACAATTATACAATGCTCCAGCTCTACACATGATAATTTTCAATAGTCCGTTCAATAGACAAAGCCACACACTACATAAATTAAAGAACCACCATGAGACTTAGCTTTTTCTCTTTTGAATGAACTACCAATTACATATATTCTAATGGATGGTATCAACGTACCTATCGTGAACCAATGCTCAGTTACACACATAACATCGACTTCAGAAAAATATAATCATAATCATAATGATTTATTTGCATAAAAATAAAGTAACAAGAGACGGTAAAAAAAAAGTGAAGAAAGCACTCTTATTCTTGTCTTTGCATGCGTGCAAATAGTACCTACTTGGTCCTTAATCATCAATTAAGAATAAGTAAGTTACCAGGCCTTTCCATTGTCTTAGCAGTCAGTTTAAATTAACGGATAAAGTAGCCTCAGCTTTACCACGACTAATACAGCTATGAACCGTGGCACCGTCAGAATGATCTACTACTACTGTGTACAACTGGAACATATATCTGTATTAAATGCTAACATTTTAGCGATCGTCATTTTGTCATTTTTGCTGAAATACAATATATTCTTTGTCAAAATAAATTTTCTTACAAAATTGACAATTTCAAAATACAAAATGTCACTTTGACGACAAGTCAAATTATACAATGTCAAACCAGAAGACCTAAAGATTCGAAAGAACATCGGTCAAAATGGACCTGACTTTATCTAAATTTTGTCAAGAAATTAGGTTTAAACGAAAAAAATGCACTTTTTTTATCTAGATGATTATATAAATGTTTATTTTAGAAAACCCCTTAAAAAGATATTCCAATATTTTTTTGAAGCAATGTAATTTGCATATATTCTGAATTACGCTTACTAGATAACAAAACATGTTTGTTTCATTTGTCCAAAATGAAACGTCAAAAACCTTATTCATTCTGTGGTCAATTTGACACTGATCTCGACGTGGCCGCGTGGCGCCTGTCTTCGATCTTTCCAAGTACAGTGCAACCTGACATTGGCGAAATTGTGGCAACCCAGTACAAGCCATTAAAAAAGAAGTTGAAGTAGAAGTCAGTGCAACCAACTTATGATGTGAAGTGGCAAAAAAAGGAACTACAGCCACCACGAATGAGGGTCACATTTTCTGTTGTTTGATTGGTCTACTTATCGATTTACTGGAAAACTCACGCCATCATTCAGTTCACAGGTAAGTCGGTGGTAAGATCCTGGCTTTGTTATTACGGACTTTGATACCTGCCGCTTGTGACGACTACCATGTGTGTACTTAGCACCGATTTCGCTTTTCGTTTTATATTTATTGTGCTCTGAGAATTCTCAGTACGTTTCTAAGAATGATTCAATTCATGATTCTTAGACAAAGATTTTTGAAGTCAGGTCCACGGTAGTATGGAATGTGACCGATGTTCTTTGAAATAAATATTGCAGATTATACAGAAGACCGAAGAGTATAATCGGCCACTATGTCTAGCGTTTGTGGACTACGAGAAATCCTTTGATTCAGTCGAGACCTGGGCAGTGCTACAGTCATTACAGCGGTGCCAGATTGATTACCGGTACATCGAAGTATTGAAGTGTTTGTACAGCAAGGCCACCATGACTGTCCGACTCCAAGAATTCTATCGAGCAAGAGCACGATTCTATCGAGTTGCAAAAAGGGGTGAGACAGGGAGACGTTATTGCTCTGAAACTCTTCACCTCTGCTCTGGAAGATATATTCAAGCTTCTGAACTGGAACGGATATGGAGTTAACATCAAAAACAAATGCATGCACCATCGATTTGCTGATGGTATAGTCATCATGGCAGAAACCCTGATAGACCTAAGCATAATGCTCAGTGACCTCAATATTGTTTCCCAACAGGTGGGTCTTAAAATTAACATGGGTAAGACGCACATCATATCAAATGCCCATGTCGCACCCATGCCAGTTTATGTTGGGAACGATATTATTGAAACTGTTGATTACTATGTCTACATAGGTCAGACTACGGTCAGACGATTCAACTGGGTAGATCAAACAACTTCAACAAAGAGGTCAACCGACGAATCGATCTCGGATGGGCAGCGTTCGGGAAATTACGCCATATCTTCTCGTCGCAGATACCGCAGAGCCTCAAGACGAAACTTTATAATCAGTGCGTGCTGCCAGTGATGTCATACGGCACTGAGACGTGGTCGCTAACTATTGGTCTCATACACAAGCTCAAAGTCGCAGCGTGCAATGGAGAGAGCTGCGTTTGGTGTTTCACTACGTGACAGAATCCGAAATGAGGAAATCCGTAGAAGAACCAAGGTTTCCGCCATAGCTCTCAGAGGTTGCAGTGAAGTTAAAGTGGCAATGGTTAGGCCATATAGTTCGCAGAACCGACAACCGCTGGGGAATAAAGGTTCTCGAATGGCGACCACGAACAAGCAAGCGAAGTGTGGGGGGGGGGGAACCCCCCACACGATGGATCGACGACATTGTAGCCATCGCAGGAAGTCGATGGATGGAGGTGGCACAAGATCGCTCGTCATTGCGCTCTTTGGGGGAGGCCTATGTTCAGCAATGGACTTCTAAAGGCTGACATGACCCTGGGGGTGCACTAATAAGAGATTAAAAAAACTATGCCTAAGGTGGTGAAAGGAGGCGGCAAAGTTTGCACGCGGGCAAAGCTGCTGGGCGCAGCGAATAGAATATAAAATAAATAATTTAAATTTAATTAAAAGATAAACTTCTTAAGAAAGCGCATAGATACCTACCGATATATAAATGCAATCGTAAATATACCAAGTACACTTAACAGCTTGGCGCACACGGCGGGCTTGCCGGCACTGCTAGGGTTAACTACAATTTTGCTTGACGAACGAACTCTCATGGATTTTATTTTGTTAATAGGTAACTACTTACGTAAGGTTTGATAATTTTTTTATTACGGACTAGGCATTCGTTTGACCACGATCTCACCTGATGGAAAGCGATGATGTGGTCGAAGGTGTAGCACGCTTGCCTAGTAGATACCTATTTAATCTTGACTTGAACACACCGGGGTTATAATTTACCGGAAACACTGACGAGGGCAGGGCATTCCACTCCTTTGCAGTTCTTATAATAAAAGAAGAAGCGTAACGCTTCGTTCTTGTGCGAGGTATTTCAACCATGAAAGGGTGGCGCTAATTTGTTTTCAACCAGGTCTAACGCGTTTACTTTTAAATAAAACGGCAAGCACTAAAAATAGAATCAAATGTAATTTGATGTGTTAAAAAACACGAAACAACTAAATTGTTAGGTATATAATTGTAATTTGGACACAACCACTTTCATTTTGACATCCTAAGAAAGTTTTTCAACTCTCATTAGATACAGGTATTTATTGACCGAACGACCGCGAAGCGTCTCTGTTTCAGCTTCGGCAAAAATTCTTTCGTATGTCCGGATGACTGTCCAGATTTCTGGCTGTTCTCCTCTACCGGTCGCATTTCTCAACCGATCTAGACGAAACTTGGTATACAGGTTTTTAGTTGGGCCCCCAAAAATATCAGAAAATTATCCTAAAAAAAACATAACAAAAATACGAGTAAAATATCATAAAAACACGTTAAAAACTATAAGTAAAATTCAAGAAAAATATCAAATATATATCCGAAAAATACGAGTAAAATATTAAGAAAATATGAGAAAAATATGTGAAAAATTCCAGAAAGGTATAAAAAAATACGAGTAAAATATAAAAACACGAGAAAAATACGGGTAAAAAAACGGAGAAAATTATCCACCACCTGATCCCGAAATATTACTTATATTACAATTTCATGGAAATCATCATTTTTGTTTTGATACATAAAGATTCATTATTAACTCAATGTTTTCACGAGTGTTTGTGAGGAAAGAGAAACACAAATTGTTGATTTTCATGAAATTGTAGTAATTTTATACAACTTTTTGCGCATGAGAAGCAAAAAAGAAATTATAAAAAATAAAATTTCGATAATTGGATTTTAGAGACTAAAATTGAAATCATTCTGCCGATGCTTCGGTAATACGCCCGTTTGAAAAGAGAGCACGGCCTAATGTTTTTTTCAAATTCTTAACAAATATTTTTATGTCAGAAATTGCGATAATACATTGGTCATAATTTTAAGCAGGCGTTAATGCATAAAATCATATAAACATATAATAATACACTCTATATTCATACCAATATATAAAAGTGAGTTGTTGGTTTGTTTATTTGTTTGTCTGGCGAGCTTTCACGCGATAACGGTAGGACGGATTTTGATGAAACTTGGAATGAAGATAGCTTATACGGTTGGACGGATTTTGATGAAACTAGGAATGAAGATAGCTGGAATAAAACATAGGATACTTTTTATCCCGGAAATTGTAAGATTTCACGGGAAAACTGGAAAAACTGCAAAAATGTTGATCACTCGCTGTAAGAAACGGTTGCCATGGAAACGAAATAACAAGTATGTCAAAAAAACATCAAGAGTGGTGCTATACCAATTTTTGCTTTGGTTTTTAATATCCTAGAAGAATACAGGATGCTATTTTTCGCTATAAACAGTAGTCCGCGCGGACGAAGTTGCGGGCGGGAAAACTAATGTTAAATATAAAAGTGCCAATGACACATAATCATCAACATCAAACTGGTATATAAGTAATAAACAATCAAATTACTACTAAACATAATAAGAAACCAGGCTGGACCAGACCCCACAAGCAGCATCCGTTCACGAGTATGAATTCTGTATGAGCCATCGCTCCTCTTAACAATGTTAGAGGGTACACGGCTCTTTCAGATAATATAATGAACCTGTGCAGTAGAAGTTAATACATAGCTACATACCTAGGTAACATACCAGGACATACAATTTTGTAATATGATCCATTTTCGCTTGCGTAGCAACCCTAAACTGTATAATGAATATATATGACCCACTTGCAAAAAACAAATATTGATTCAATCCAACTATATGTCTTCTTTATTTATGCATACCTATTGTACTATATTAATGTAAAGTGAAACTACATGTGAAGCTGGACCATTTGTGTCAATTATAGGTATTATTAATGTAAAGTGAAACTACATGTGAAGCTGGACCATTTGTGTCAATTAAAGGTATTATTAATGTAAAGTGAAACTACATGTGAAGCTGGACCATTTGTGTCAATTAAAGGTATTATTAATGTAAAGTGAAACTACATGTGAAGCTGGACCATTTGTGTCAATTATAGGTATTATTAATGTAAAGTGAAACTACATGTGAAGCTGGACCATTTGTGTCAATTAAAGGTATTATTAATGTAAAGTGAAACTACATGTGAAGCTGGACCATTTGTGTCAATTATAGGTATTATTAATGTAAAGTGAAACTACATGTGAAGCTGGACCATTTGTGTCAATTATAGGTATTATTAATGTAAAGTGAAACTACATGTGAAGCTGGACCATTTGTCTCAATTAAAGGTATTATTAATGTAAAGTGAAACTACATGTGAAGCTGGACCATTTGTGTCAATTAAAGGTATTATTAATGTAAAGTGAAACTACATGTGAAGCTGGACCATTTGTGTCAATTAAAGGTATTATTTTTATTGACGATCTTAAAGTAAAGAACACATCACACTGATGTTATACGTGGTGGCTAAATAATTAAGAACAAAGTATTACATTACGAAAACTTTTTCCTACTTGATCAATAAATATTGCATTCATCAGACTTTGTTGGTCAAGTCTATACGGGATGTAACATAATTACCTATTAAGTACCAGTGTGAGGTACCTATTCCACGTTAAACGACTTTTGAGATTTCGAAGTTTTTCATTTATGAGTTTACTTTTAAATATCTTTACATGTACAGTGTTATTCAAACCCTAGTAGCACAGAATAAATAATAGTACTACATAGTAGTTCAGGTGTAAAAATCAATAAAGTGCCGCCAATTTATCTGTTCAGTCGAGCGGGGCGCCACTGTCCTTACGATAATGACAAGATATTGTCAGTAAAGTATGTGGCCTCATTAGTTCCCTTTTTTGTCAACTGAACAGATTTAGTGGCACAAAACCTAGACCTTGAATTTGTGTGTTGTCAAGTTTTAAGCCGCGTTGACACGATCAGAGCCTGCTCGGTCCGAGTGCACACGGATAGTTGTTTACACGTATCTAAGCGTACTCATACATATCTAGAATCGCACTCACTTTTTACCCGACTACTGCGAAGCAAGGGAAGGGTAATGAGTTTAACAATCTATGTATGAGGGTATATGGATGTTCCACCATAGCGTCGCCCCAATTGGTCTGATTTTGACAAGCGAGGTGTCAATTGATTCGTCTTCATGTTTAGAGTGTCATAGGCTAGGGTTTTTAGGGTATTAATTTTTTATGTTGAGTATTTGTTTCGAAAGACGTCGACGAGACGCTTGTAAATTTTTAGTAGCCGCCATTTTGTTTTCCTACTCGTATACGAGCTAGCTCGGATGAGTAGAACGCGGTCCGAGTTGATTTTGATCGGATACCGTCATCCGATTGCGCTCGGATTGTGGGTTGCCACAATACGATTGGCATCCGAGTAGGCATCCGAGTGCGATCGGACCGAGCAGGCTCGGATCGTGTCAACGCGGCTTTATTCTCGCGCAACGGCAGTCCACTGCGCAGTAGTCAGTCGAAAGTCAGAAGTGAAAATTTGCACGTCAGAGCATAGACATATACTATGCGTCAGAGATTTCTTATAGTACGAGTATTTACGAGTAATATTTTGCAAAAAGTGATTATAAAGTTATTTGTAATTAGTTTTAAGGTATCCATTCGACGGGGTCTATCCACCAAGTATTTACAAGCGAAGAGAGACCTAGCAACCTAAAACCTCAGATGTATGTACCTACATAATTTTTGTACACAAAAAGTTACTAAGGTACTATTCATTGCGATCAGACAGGAGTAACAATATAAACCTACCTTTGTGAGGAGCTGGTGTCTAAAATAGGTTTAAAAAAGCTATAATAAGTACAGATCACCAGTTATTTAGTAAACAAACATTTAGGGTTATCGCATTTTTATTTTATTTTGTAATTGTAGGTACTATGTATTCAACCATTGCACACGTAAACGCAGCATAAATGTGCTGATAGCTCGTAACAAAAATAACCCGTTTTCGTCACCATTTTGACATATCTTCAGATTTTCCCTGTGTTAAAAATACTTCAAAACAACAGTCAGCTAGCGATCACGAGCCAAAAAAAGGAAGAGAGAAAAGGGAACACCTGAATTAATCTGATAATTGAATGCCATAGATAATATAAAAATATATAATACAGTGTATATATGCCAAAAACGATATACACATGCCAGTAAGCGTAATTCAAAATCTTTGATAAACACGGTTAAAGAAATGTCATCAATAATTTACATTATTTAATTATCACAGTGAATACAATTACAATTTCCTACAATTCAATTATTATTATTTTATTACGAAACTTATTTATAGCCTAAAAGGGTATTCCTTTGATGTGAGGGGCAATGATTAGGTAATTGACTGCGCTGCGGTAGTTGTGTGCGCCGTCACGCACACATCAATAAGTTCACTCGGACCGTTCAAGCGGATGAGTGAGAAAAATATCAAAATTTTTGAAAAAAATTGTTTTCTTTGGAAGGACAAGCCGTTTTTAATTAGAAAAATATATTAAACATATAAATATATAGAAAATTAACACAAAATAATAAAAATACACGTTATGAAAAATTACTGATGTACGTGTAGTGGGAGTGGACGAAACAATCAAATATTAATTTAATATAATATTTATTTGGCAATTTATGCTGGTGTCTCACCCACCCTAAAACATGGAAAATTCTAAAACAAGTAGGTCATCATCATCAGCAGCCTATATCTGTCCACTGCTGGACGTAGACCTCTCCTAATGCACGCCACTGAGCTCGGTCTTCAGCTCTCCTCATCCATTTTCTGCCAGACACTTTTCGCAGGTCATCACTCCACCTGGCCACAGGGCGTCCTACACTATGTTTGCCTAAACGTGGTCTAAACTCGAGAACTCGTCTACCCAAACCGTTACCGTTTCTTCGGGAAATGTGACCAGCCCACTGTCACTTTAGCTTACTTATCCTTAGAGCTATGTCGGTTACCTTGGTGCTCCGTCGGATTTCTTCATTACGAATCTTGTCCTTCAGAGAAACACCAAGCATAGCTCTCTCCATAGCTCGCTGAGCGACCTTAAATTTGTGGACTAGTTTGACCGTGAGTGTTCACGTTTTGGCACCGTAGGTCATGACTGTTAGGACGCACTGATTGAAGACTTTTTTCTTGAGGCACTGTGGTATGAACGACGAGAAGACGTTACGAAGCTTGCTGAATGCTGCCCAACCCAGGTGTATTCTTCTGTTGGCTTCCTTCTCAAAGTTGTTCTTACCCAATTGCAATATTTGCCCAAGGTAAACATATTGTTGGACAACTTCAAGAGGCACACCATTAACTGCAATCGGTTCCGGGTCAATAAGATCGTTGAACGTGATCTTGTTCTTATCTATGTTCATTCCGAAACCGATCCGTCCAGAAGCATCATCTAGGTTGGTCAGCATACTTTGCAAGTCTTGCAGCAACTCCGCCATTAGGACGATATCATCGGCAAATCGTGTGAGAGGTTCTCGCCGTCGATATTAGGGCATGCAAACCGGATACCCGATTAACCGAAAAACCCGAATAACCGACTGATTTGAAACTCGGATTTTTAAGATTGAAAACCCGGGTTTTTCGGGTTATTCGAGTTTTTGCATTCATGATGGTTTATGTTAAATATTACCACCAGAACATTAATAGAGAATCAAACTTCTCAAAAACTTACTGTTTGTCTATTTCTACTCTATTGAGCGAATAAATTGGACAGGCTGACCATAATCTATAATAATTATTAGGTATTAAGGAGTAGTATATTGTTACTTGTTAGGCTTTGGTCTGACGTTGAATGAGTGAGGCGCTGCGAGCACTGTGAGCACTACGGGAATCATCTGGTAACGGTGGATTTTGAACATTTTGTAATCTTAGTTAGTTTTTACTGTCAAAGTAAAAACTTGACTAGGGTCACAAAATGTCAAATAAAATAGTAGAAATGGTGCATATTTATTATTACCCTTTACAACTTGACAGAGGACCTTAACAATAATTTTGCACCATTTCTACTTAGATTTGATTAGGAATCGTCTTAGTCTAATATTTTTTTTAAAGATTGTCCTTGAAAAAACAATTTCAAGGACAATCTTTAAAAAAAAACTTTAAAAATCTTTTTCTTTGGTTTTTAATATCCTAGAAGAACATAGGATGCTTTTTTTCATTGTAGAACACATGAAAATGTGATCGTAGCACGAGCTGAATCTAACCCTTTTGCCGTATATTTAGTTAATTTATATTGTTAGGTGTTAAGTTAGTTTGTTTTATTATGTGTTATGTTTATCGGTAATAATTATTTATCATTTCATTTCATTATTATTTTTTAGTCCGCGCGTTTGAAGTCGCGGGCGGTAAAGCTAGTATCTTTATAAAACAGTACCATGACATACCTACTGACTGACAGACAACGCGCAGAGATTTGAAATTTGGCGGGAATGTTGCTTGAGTACCTACCATTATGGGTGCACTAAGGAGGATTTTTTAAATTCCGTCCCTGAGGGGGTGAACGAGTTTGCACGCGGGTGAAGCTACTGGGCGCAGCTAGTATGAAATATAAAATTAACTTTATAAACAATGCAAAATCGTTAAACATCTGACATCTAAACGAGTTATTAAATGTATCTCAGGTTCAGTTCACTCTAGAATTGAATACATGTGAAATTGCTGGGTTAATTTTGTAGTTATTAATATTGAAGTGTGATGAATTTATAATTATTAAGCTAATTAATTCTCTTTTTTTTCAGGTTTGATTGCTACGTGGACTTCATTTGTTTAATATATGATATTATGACTGCAATAACTTCAAAAGCACTAGTTGATTTAATAATTAATTCCGGTACTTCTCTGATACAGGAACTTCTCGGTTAATAATACGAGTATATCCCGCATTTAAAACTAATATACAATACATGTTGTAGAGAATGTGAATTTGTAACAGCTTCTCCGTCCGAAGGCTCAAATTTTGAACTTGCTCCTTTTCGGTGGTAGAGAAATACCTAAATTGTTTAAGTATATACATTCAGCATAATATTATGTGATCTGCCCTTCAGGGGTTACATTGTCATAATTCTGAAAAGAAACAGTGCAAAAAAGAAAGTAGCAAGTAAGGTATTTTGTCTTTTATTTATTTAACCTAACATTTACTGGTTCTGTAAAAATTGAGTTGTGAGCGGAATCCTTACAGGAGGTTAGATGATATTGATGGAGAAAACGTTTTTCCTGTAAGTAGCCACATCCTAACTTTTCAACAGAGACGAAAAAATTGCAAACAGTTTTGCCCATAATCGCCACGCTAGGCATACGGGTTGGCGATCGCAGGGCGTAGCTTCTCGCACCGGTGACGCTGCTGCCCGTCACCGTTCTGTGTCATATAAATACGCTTGTTTTTGGGATGGTTATACCGCCATCTGTCGGTCGCCAGAGCCTCGTTCGTTATTCAGCAGGATGACCAAGTGCAACTGATGTTGGCTTGGAGCAGTGAGTTCGTAATTTGCTTCTCCAGGTCCAACGTAATCCAACAAGTCTTCAATTTTTGAAACTTAAGAAAATCAATTAATTTATGTGACGATCGTCACTCGTGGAACTAGACAGATCATGTCATTCGACAGTAGGTACTGACTTATGAATAAAAGGTCCTCACGTAGCACGTAAGACACGTTCGCCACGGAAGATGATCACCTATATATATATATATATATATATATACAGGGTAGACTAGACAGGCAACATTCTCGCGCACTGCTCTATGGTCGGGTCATTGAGGCTCGCGTAGGAATCTTTCATATATTTATTTATTTGTTTGTTTTGCACAAAAATAGTGTACAAGGAAGGACTTAATGCTAAACAGCATTATCTACCAGTCATCCAGATCGTGAGAGAAATAATAGTAGGGCGTGTGGCTCAAAGTAGAGAAACAAAGTACCTAAATAAAATACAAAATAATAATAAGTAATATTAAATAAAAATATAGATGATTATATATAAACCAGTACATATTATATAATCATGATTATTACTTGACTACGAAAATGGGAACATAGGTTTTTATACAGACTTTTAATATTCAGTAGTCAAAGTAGAGAAACAAAGTAAATAAAATACAAAATAATAATATTAAATAAAAATATATAATGGTTTATAGATTATATATAAACCAGTACATATTACGAGTATATTCATGATTACACTTGACTACGAAAATTAGAAGTTAAGTTTTTACACAGACTTTTAATATATAGTAGCAGACCAAACATTGGGTATCAAACAGCGTAGCAAGTACACACACAAATGCTTAGCTGTGCCTGGACAGCATTAAGGATGATTCTTTGTTCCTTGTAGATGGGGGGGTGATCTGTGCTTGTATATATCCGAGATTAGAGAACTGATGGTCTAGTGAATTTTATTCTACAAGAATAACTAGTTCATGGGACAATCAGACCAATGGGCGATGCGTTCCCCTATAATGATGAACTCTATGTGTTATTCCAGCACCTAAAATATCATATACCAACATTTCATCAAAATTCCTTCCGCCCCGTCCATATTTTTTTATCCATTGCTCGGTTTCTACTGATCGGATTGAGACCAAGTACCCCAGTTTTTAACTCAAACTCTAAGCTATCCAACAGTAAAAACCACATCAGTCCAGTAGTTTTACGTGATGCGCGAATAAACAAACATACAGACAAACAGTTTTTTTAAATGTGATTTTCTTATTCAGTTAGTAGTAGCGTATTAGAACCCCCCTCCGCCACTTTTTAACTTAACTCACCCTCCCTTCACTTATACCTAACTTATCCCACCAAAACAAAACACATTTTCCCAACCTACCCCACCCTCTCCCCAACTTCCCCTACCCTCCCCTCACTTTTTAAAAGGCCCTCACGAAATAGGCTTACGTGGGACCACCAGTAATTTATTTTCTGTTACGTGTATACTTTTGTGCAATAAATATTATCATTATTATTATTAACTTTCCTTCCTACTTTTACCAGGCTTGCATAATTTATACGTTTTTTTGTTGGTAATTATGATTTAAATAGCTTTTTTATCGATTGCTCGGCTTTTACTCGTCGGATTGAGATATAAAGTAGATGGACCAGTTTGTGAGACTAGAGCTAAATTATCCAACAGTGAAAATTTTATCACAATCGGTCCAGTACTTTTTACGTGATGCGCGAACGAACAGCCAAACATATAGACAAACACCATTTAAAATTTTTATAGATTCAATATTTTTTTATATTTTTTACATTCAATGTACAGACATTTTCTCACTTAGGTACTGCTTTATTATAAGTATAGATATAGATAGATATAAGCAAAGCAACAATCTTAGACCTAGAACAGCCTTTTAAAACCTTTTTAAAACCGCAAACCCTCAGAAGATCAATGAATATCGTGTGAAAACCCCCTTGAAAATAAAAAATACATACCTAGGTCGACACGTACCTACATAACATGTAGGTACATTATACATTGTCACATTTTAAATGAGAGCAATTAATGCATACATTAACTAAATAGCTGTACCCGTGGTCATGCATGTCGTGGTGACGCATGGTCATTTCTCTAGGTTAAAAGTACTCTATCTATTATTCCAAGACCTAATATATCAATATACCAACATTTGATCAAAATAATAATTCCCTCAGCCGTCAAAAAGTTTTTTATCGATTGCTCGGCTTCTACTCATCGGATTGAGATACCAAGTGCACCAGTTTTGGAGATAGTTAACTGCATCGCAATCGGTCCAGTAGTTTTTACTTGATGCGCGAACAAACATACAGACAAACAAACAGACAAACAGAGAGACACGATCTTTAAAAATGTTATATTCTTGTTCAGTAGCTTATTTTAAATATCCTAAACCATTTTATTTTAAATTATCTTCTTTGTACAGACTTTTTCGTTCTTATTGCTTCATTATAAGTATAGATCATATACGGACAATAAAAGAGTTCACATGCCTTGCTTTTATAAAATCCACCTCCTGTATAATTTCCATTGCAGCTTCTAATATTGCTGACATAATGTTCAGCACCTAACTTAATCTGCGCCAGAAAGATTGGCAATAAAGTGCAATGACCTTTCGGTGGTTCAAGCAGCGGTCACAAACCTTTTATGACAGGAATTATAGTTTTTTTTTAACTTTCATACGAAGTCGCGTAGGTAGGTACCACCAGAATATCAAATATTCTGCCGCCAAGCTTATGTACCTATGTTAAGTGTAGTATAATAAAAAAAAAACAACAATTTTGTGTGTGTAACATCATTGATTGAAGGGTACTGTAGTTAGCGAAAAATTGAACCTGAATTAACGCTCTAATGTATCAAAGTAATACACCTGTGAAGTGATGCACAGGACTTTGTTACTCAAAGTTTTGGGTGCAATGTGAATGCGCAGGCGTTACCTCTTACGCAGGCGCCTCAATCATCTCGTTACATAAGACCATAATAATAGTTAGGCACATAAACAACGAAAATATTATTCAATGTAATTAATTTTAATAAAACATTTTTATTGTCACTCATTGTGTCCACTTAATTCTTCGCTGTGTGTGGAGCTTTCTGAATCAGACGAGCTGCCTGTGACATCTATTTATTACTTTATAATAAAGCAATAGGAACGAAATAATCTGTACAAGGAAGATAATTAAAAAAAAATGCTTTACTTAATATATTTTAATTTTTAGTGGCGCAACAAGCGTCTCAGGTTAGGTAATTGGTTATTATTATTTATACTTTGTAAGATTTAATTTTACTTTGTAATAATAAACGATGGCGTGATGACCTCGATACCTTCCAGGAGGGATGGTCAGAGATTGCAGGGGATCGGGATGTCTGGAAAGAAATGGGGGAGACCTTTGCCCAGCAGTGGGACAACAAAGGTTAAAAAAAAATAAAAAAAAAAATTATTCAGAGTCCTTACAGCCTATTTTTCAAAATTTTCAAACTTGCCAATATACGGGAAGTAATCTCCTAAGAAGAGATAAATAGTTCTTTTGCGGACTCCTTAAATCTCAGAAGTTTTTTCGAGCATTTTTTCGTTCGAAGGATATCTGGCTAAGTATTTTTTACAAATTTGTATGTATTCATGATAATCTCTTGTTTCCCAACCGATAGAGAAATAGGTTTTATTTTTTTACCAGTGATAAGAAAGGAGCTCCAGAAGAGGTACCTGTAAATGATAATGAAACAATATTATGTCTACTATTTCTTTTTTAAATAAAAATAAAGTATTTAATGAATGCATGCAGCTGCATTTTTTGGAACTTTCGGCACCTTAAAGTTAATTTACATTATTATGCAGCTATTTCAACGACGACGTGACCGCTTGCTGGATGATTCGGCTTGTTCCGAATCCATATCATCACCAATGTTTACGCCAATTTTTTTTTAACAAATAACAATAACAACAAAAATTCATCAAAGCAAAGGTGACGCATATCTGCTGTCTGACGTAACAAAGTGTTTGCGGTGAAGTGGCTTAACTCGCGTTTTGTATTATTTTTAGGAAGTAGGTTCGAATGTGTAACAAAACTTGTTATAATGCTTTAAATTTATATTTGAAGTAGAACAATTAGGTATAAATAAATGAGATGATTCGTTAAAACACTCTTAGCGTGATAAACACCATTTTTATAAAAATCATAGACTCAACTGTGTAGAGATTACCAAATGAGACAAATAAACAAATCAAATGTTCTAGTATGTACTACTAATAATTGTTCTAGTATAACCTAAGCAAAATTAAAATAAAAATCGATGATGAAATGTTATTTTATGTGTTCGAAATTGGTAAAATTGTATGTTACCCTTTGCCCTTAGCGACTGAAGTGGGGTCAATGCACTTTGTTGCCAATCTTTCTGGCGCAGTCTTGTCTATTGATGCCAATTATTAATATGCTAGATAATAGAGGGTGGATAATAAAATGAATACATTGTGAAATATTATTTTCATCCCATCTATACGAAAAACACTGGTTGGTTCCTCGAAAAGAGGGAGCAAAGTAGGTCTTTTCTGTTCAAGACTTTCAAAGAGGGCAGTAATGATTTTCCGTGGCTTGTCGGCTCTTTCCGCCTCAGCTCGGCCATACTCAAGTTATAAGCCATTACATATTTTTTATGTGCAATATGTAAACACTCCAATTGTGATTTGAACTCCAATTCTACAGATCCGAAGTCAAACTATGTCCCATCGAGGCTATCCAGACTTATGTTTTTAGGGCGAAAAGTTAGTATATAGCACAAAATAAATGAAGGGTTCATTCACAGTTGACAAAGGAGAGCGTGCTGTGCAAATTGGGTCGAGTAGCGCACTGTCTGTATTTAAAAAATGAATAATTTAAATGTACGGAGAGGAGGAAAAAATGGAAAGCGTGCGAATTACGATATCATCGTCATGAAGACAAAGAATATTGACAGTGCATAATCTAAATAATTTCACGAAAATGAGTTCATCAAGTTCAAGTAGCGAAAGTATTATATTTATTACACCTGAAAATATAAGAAACTAAGCAATAAATGTTATACAGAATCTATTACCAACTTTACCCAGGTAAAAATATATGAAAGCTTATAACAAATTTATCGAGTGGGAAAATGCAAAAAAGGGAAGCATTTTTTCGGAAACTGAACCTATTTTCAAGAATTACCTATATGTAAGAAACCTTCATACTTTGGAGGTCAGTACCAATTATGACATTCAAATCGAGATCTGCGCAAAATTTAAAACACAATATCCATATACAATATCGGAAGAGATTGTCTGAAGGCTATCCGAAGGACATAAATCAAAGAAATCTAAACTGAATATTATACATTTTTAGTTGAGCATAAGTACCTAATTTATTTGAAGTTGTTTATTTTTAGTCTATTTAATACCTTTTTAAATAAATATTTCAGTTGTAAAGTATTTAAAAGCGCATTTTATTTATTTTTCTTCTAGAGGGGGATGAAAAGTAGAGTGTATCACGTATATTGAATCCCTCGCTACGTTCAGGATTCTATTTAAGAGGCAATTACGCGAGTATAATAATCATAATAATAATAAACACTTTATTACACCATATAAGGAACAAATACAATAACTTATTATGGGTATTTGGGTTTTCATATTGAGATGTGTCCGCGGACCCCTTGTACCGGTGGTTGGGAAACGCTGGACTATGGTTTTTATCGCAATTATTGTTTACTTACAATTTGTTTGCTTGTTTGTACCTAAATGAAAAATTCATGATCGTTATTCGCAATTGTCATAATGTCGTCACACGTTTTCTGCAAGGTTTTTTTTACGGACTTGGCAATCGTTTGACTACGATCTCACCTGATGCAAAGCGATGATGTGGTCGAAGGTGTAGCACGCTTACCTAGTCACCTATTCACTCTTGACTTGCACACACCTGGGTTATAATTTACCGGAAACACTGACTAGGGCAGGGCTTTCCACTCCTTTGCAGTTCTTAATGAAGAAGCGTAACGCTTCGTTATTGTGCGAGGTATTTCAACCATAAAAGGGTGGCGCTTTGCTGATCGTCTAGTCGTACGGTGATGAAAAGGTGATGGGGGAATCAGGTTGTGCAGTTCTTGTGCACACTCTCCATAGTGCAATCTGTAGAATACCGACAGACTTGCTACCTCACGTCGATGCGCCAGACCTTGAAGCTTACTCTTCACTAGAGTGTCATCCCCAATGAGCCTGATAGCAGGTCTGTCAATTGAATCCAAAGACTCGAGCTGATACTTGGCAGAACCGTCCCAGAGGTGGCAGCAGTACTCCATATAAGATCGGACCTGTGCTTGATAAATACTCAAATGCTGTCCCAATGTGATGTACCGCCTAACCTTAGACAGTACTGTCATCAGCATACCCAAAGGTACCGGGTTTCAAAGGGTCATTAATGTGCAGTAAAAACAGTGTAGCCGAGAGAACCGATCCCTGAGGTACACCGGCATTGATAGCCATTTGATCAGATGAGCAGCCCTCTAGGACTACTTGAATAGATCGTTCCCTTAAGAAATCAACTATCCAATTGTATAAGCCAACAGGTAATCCATATGAGGGAAGCTTGTTTAAAAGGTCATCGTGCCAGATCCGATCAAATGCCTTCGATATGTCAAGGGAGACGGCAAGCGCCTCACCATACATCTCGATGGCTTCGCTCAGTACGTGAGTGGCATACGCGAGAAGATCCCCAGTAGACTGGTTTCGGCGAAATCCGTATTGCCAGTCACTGAGGAGATCATTGTCCTCAAGGTATGCTAAGAGCCTAACGTTTATGACACACTCCATACACTTACAGAGTAAGGAGGTTATCGAGATGGGACAATAATTGGCCGGATCAGCACAACTACCCTTTTTTGGTACTGGTTGTACATTGGCAAGCCAGCTCTTCGGAACTTTACCTGAGTGAAGAGAGAGGCGGTACAAACGCGTTAAGATGGGAGACAATTCGGGCGCATAGTTTTTCAACACAATCGCTGGAATGCCATCAGGACCACTGGCCTTGTTCACATCTAGAGCTCGAAGCGTTCTGAGAACCTCCTTCTGGCGAATGCGAATTTCGGGCATAAAAACCTCTCTCTATGAGGAAGGCAGGAAGGAATCTTGCCAGAAGCGTCTAAATGCGAAACTTCTGCAAAAAGAGAAGCAAATAAATTTGCTTTGTATCCAGCAGTGTAAGCCAGTGATCTATCAGGTTTCAGCAATGATGGCAGTGAGGAGCGGCAGAAGTTCACTTCGACCGAATGAGCCAGGGACCAAAAAGCTTTGCTACCCGCGGGGTATGAAGCCAGTTTGAAGTTTGGTATGAAGCCTTTTTGTGTATAGCGAATAAGCGCCCTGTTTCATAAAACTTACAATTATAGTTTACAATTACAATTTAGTGTACATTGTGTGCATATGTGTGTTACGTGTAAATATGAATTTTGCTAGAAGAATGCACACTAAATTGTAATAGTAAACTACAATTATTGTAAGTTTTATGAAACAGGGCCTTGCTGTATCTAGTGCCCATAGTACAGGGTATCCTAATTTGGGGCTAGGTAATTGGTGTGGAATTGTACCGATTTTCTATGACTAACAAGAATCAGAATTTAAAAGCAAAATGTAATTTATCACTTAAATGAAAATAAATTATGACCTCATTAGTCTGTATAGTAGGTAAGTATAGTTTAAGTACATATGTCGATAAAACGAGTTATCAATAGATTAGGCAGAAAAGGTAGGTAAGTACTTACCTTCATATAATAATTGATAAGAGATAAACATAGATTAGTAAAGTGTCAGAAAGCCTAGACCCAGAGTAATAAAATAATTGAAGTGTGCAACAGAATATAACAGACTGAACGAGATTATATAATTGAACAATAATAAAAAATAAAACAAAATGTCTTTCCTCAACAAAGTTTATACATATGAGAAACACGAGAGATTTGACGAGTGGCTGAAGTCAGTTGGTATGTTTTAAAATAATGTAGTTCTAATTTTTTTTTGTTACGCAACTTATTGTTCCCGTATTTAAATAGGACTTACCCGTGGAATAATATGATCATATTGCCGATAAGAATAACAACATGCAATATATTATTTATGTTGTTATATATTTTTTTTTTTTTTTTTTTGTTTTTTTATCGTTGACTAGCTGCACCCCGCGGCTTTGCCCGCGTGTCACTAATTATTGTTTTTAATGTTCTTGTTGTTTTATTTAATTGTTATTATTGGTATTACTTTAGATACTAAGTAGATTTTATTATGCGTATATATGTACTTTATGTTTTTTGTATATTGTGTTGCTTAAATATTTTTATATATTTTCAAACTCAAATGGTGTTGGGCAGGACACGTGGCTAGGCAGAGTGAAAACAGGTGGAGCAAAACGTTGACCGAGTGGTGGCCGAGAACGGGCAACAGAAGCGTCGGTCGTCCAGTGGCGAGATGGGTCGACGACATAGTAAAGATCGTGGGTCGAACATGGGTGCGCACAGCACAGGATCGAGATGAATGGGGACAAAGAGAGAGGCCTATGCTCAGCAGTGGGCGGGCACGGGCTGAAAATGATGAATGATGATATATTTTATTAAAAAATTACACTTCACAACTGTGATTACAGGGAATAAGTTTTATTGGGATTCTAATCAAACGAATGGTTTCGTTCTAGTCTATAGTACTTCTTTTACTATACTTATTCCTTCTCTAAGAAACTCGTACTTCGTAGGTATTTATAATAAAGAAGGAAGAAACTACGCAACTGCTATATAAGCAGTTGTCCTTGTTACTTCTCTTGTATGAGTCTGACAGACTCCAGACGTCCTACAGACTCCTTTTTATTGAAGAATATAGACTTAATCAAGTAGGTAAAGAAATGAAACAATACTTAAATAATGTGTTCAGGTATCCCCGAAGACAAGATTG
Organism: Alsophila aescularia; assembly: GCA_946251855.1. Classification (NCBI taxonomy): domain Eukaryota; kingdom Metazoa; phylum Arthropoda; class Insecta; order Lepidoptera; family Geometridae; genus Alsophila; species Alsophila aescularia. The sequence continues at coordinate 11,363,430 of OX276385.1, forward strand.
CCGCCTTCCTCTCCCAAAAGCCGACCCAGAAGATCGTTCAGAATGAAGACAGCTACGTCATCACCCAGTCCTCTTCTAAGGGACCCAAGGATACAACCTTCAAGTCCGGAGTAGAGTTCGATGACACCATCGGAGACGACAACCATCCTGTAAGTTCCGAAGAAAATAACTACTTACTTGTAACAATTTCTAAAAAACTTCAAAAATCCATGGGCAATTCACTCCGTGGCTGGTCCGAAAGGACCCTTGAAAAGAGCACTTGGGCGTTTCCTACTGCGCGGTCCGATCCGAACCAACTGTGGTGTGAAATGCCCACATACCCTTGAATTCCCTTTTTCCTTGCCTTCGAGCTTGTAGCACATTATCACCCAACCAACAAGTTATCACAAAAGGAGCCCGAAGACGATCGGTGACGTTATGGCTGACCATGTAAAAAGTTGCCTATCAATGCCTACGGCCGGATTTAAATCTCAGTAAGCATAATATAGCAATATACGAAACATATTCCTTACGAACTAGTTAATAACAATGTACTGTGCCTTTGCCCACAAGCGCAACTCGCCGGCACCCGCTGTGGGACTCAATTGGTATAGATTAATTATGAAAAAAAGAGTACTCTTTTAAAAGTATATTTTTCATATATACTTTTAACTATTCAAAGGAGGGGAAGTGAGAACTCTTTCCTTTGAACTTAAGTATAATTACAGTATAATCAAAATCATGATCTTACTTACCTACCTAGTATATATAATTTTTGTCTAACCTACCTACTTCTTATTTACTGTTATTTTCTTCTTGTTCATTTTTTTCGGTTCTGCATCGATTACATTGCACTGTGTTATCCACATTAAGCCGTTTAATATGTACCAAAACTTATGAGACCTCCCCTCTATTGTAGATCAAGAACACATATACCGTCGATGGCAACACCGTCACTCAGCAGATCAAGAGCGGCCTCGGGACTGGCACATTCAAGAGGGAGTTCAACGGGGATAGCCTAGTTGTGGTGAGCATGCGCATGCGCACTATTCAGTAATATTACAAGGTTTATTTTATTACTAAAGGACTAAAAGAACCTATAAAGTACAAAATACCAAATTTCGTAAATCTGCCATAGTTTTTATCGGTTACTCGGCTTCTAATCATCGGAATGAGATTTCAAGTACACCTGTTTTTAAGTACAGACCTAACCTAAACTATCCTAAACCTAACCTATCCCTAACCTAAGCTCAACAACAGTGAAAACCGCATCGCAATCAGTTTAGTAGTTTTTGTGTGATGCGTGAACAAACCAAACAGACACAAACACTATGAAAAAAATGTTATTTTCCTGTTTATTAGCGTAATGTAAGTACAGTAGACCATGTTTTTGTTATCTTCATTGTTCAGAGTTTTTATTACTTACAGCTTTATTATAAGCATAGATTTGAACGAAAGGAAAACGATGAATTTATTTTATTTGAGCCGATAGTACTGTACAGAAGACTCACTCCCTTAGAAAATGTACTGAACTCTGGTGGCCAGAGACTTCAACTTTACATAAACATTTAGAGTGAGACCGGCCTGGCTGAGATCGATAAGATACCGATCGGTTTAAAAAAACCGGGCAAGTTTGAGTCGAACTCGCGCACCGAGGGTTCCGTACAAACTCTAATAGGTATTTAAATAATTCATTCATTACGTGAATCGAGTCTCGAAGTTTTTTTATACTACAAATTTATAGTTTTCGATTTTTTTATTTACTTGTGCTATAAGATATTGCTTCTTGCCGAATTTTATGACTTTATTTTCCTTAGGTTCTCTTGCGAAAGTCAAGATACGACATAAACGGCTGTATCTTTTGATTGCGTTGACTTAGTAGTTTGTTTTTTTCACAGCTCCACGGGATTGCAGACTTGAGTATTTGATATTAATTTCAACTTGATACCTCCATACGTTGCTGAGAATAAGAGTCTTGACAGACAGACAGATAGTCAGACAGACGGACCATAAAGTGATCCTATAAGGGGTTATTTTTTCCTTTTGAGGTACGGAACCCTAAAAAAGGGGGGCGCGAAATTCAACAGTAGAAATTTACTGGCTGATGATGATGTAGGTAGTCATTGTATTGTGACGCACAGACTTACCGCATTTATAATTTTAGTTCCGAACTTCGGATAACTATATTTTTCTTAATTGTTTAATATCTTTATTGTTTTTTATCTGCTGCACAACCTGATTCCCCCATCACCTTTCCATCACCGTACGACTAGACGATCAGCAAAGCGCCACCCTTTTATGGTTGAAATACCTCGCATAAGAACGAAGCGTTGCGCTTCTTCATTTATTATAAGAACTGCAAAGTAGTGGAATGCCCTAACTGCCCTCGTCAGTGTTTCCGGTAACATATAACCCAGGTGTGTTCAAGTCAAGAGTGAATAGGTATCTACTAGGCAAGCGTGCTACACCTTCAACCACATCATCGCTTTCCATCAGGTGTGATCGTGGTCTAATGATTGCCTAGACCGTAATAAAAAAAAAAACTTCATAACATCAACTTGTACTCCTGTCCTCAGGGAGCTACAGCATTTATTTAATTCCGTCATCAACTGTGGTCCAGAGGCGTGGAATAGGAGTGTGGTGTACTATTCTTCAAGAAAGGGGATAAAACCTTGCTCAAGAATTATAGGCCCATCTCACTCCTGAGTCACGTCTATAGGTCTTTCTCAAGCGTCATCTCTAATTGTCTCGTGCGTAAATTTGACGAATCCCAGCCTCCCGAGCAGGCTGGGTTTCGCGGAGGATATGGCACCATAGTAGACCACATTCACACAGTGCGCCAGATTATGCAGAAGTCAGAAGAGTATAATCGGCCGCTGTGTCTGGCTTTTGTGGACTACGAAAAGGCCTTTGACTCCATTGAAACCTGGTCTGTTCTGGACTCTTTGCTGCGATGCCAAGTGGACTTGCGATAAATTCAAGTATTGAGATGCTTGTATGACGCTGCTACGATGTCCGTCCAAGTCCAGGACCGGCAAACTGAACAAATCCAATTGCTTAGGGGAGTACGGCAGAGAGATGTAATATCCCCGAAACTGTTTACCACCGCAATGGAGGATATATTCAAGATGTTGGACTGGAATGGAATGGGCATCAACATAAACGGCGATTACATCTAACACTTGACGCAGACAATATTGTCCTTATCGCGGAGTCGCTGCAAGAGTTGCAACAAATGCTGACCAGCCTAGCAGATGCCTCCCGACGTATGGCCTCCACATGAACATTGACAAAACAAACTTGATGATAAATCAACACATTACACCGGAACCAATAGTCATTAGTGACATGCCTCTCGAATTTGTGCAGGAGTATGTCTACCTAGGACAAACTCTTATGTTGGGCAAAAACAACTTTGAGAAGGAAGCTAATAGGCGGATTCGGCTGGGCTGGGCAGCATTTGGGAAACATCGTCATGTTTTCTCGTTGCCCATCCCACACAGTGCCTAAAGACGAAAGTCTTTGACCAGTGTGGCCTACCCGTAATGACGTACGGAGCCGAAACGTGGCCAGTGACTGTGAGACTGGTCCACAAATGTTAGGTCGATCAGCGAGCTATTGAACGGGCTATGCTCGGGGTTTCTCTAAAGAATCGCATCCGAAACGAGGTGATTCGGCAGAGAACGAAAGTCACCGAAATAGCTCAAAGAATTAGCAAACTTAAGTGCAATGGGCCGGTCACATTGTCGAAGAACCGATAGTGGGGTAGACGAGTTCTTGAGTGGAGACCACGTATAGGCAAACGTAGTGTAGGACGCCCTCTGGCCGCTACGCAAAGTAGGACGAGTGACAATTTACGCAAAGTAGCTGGCAGCTATTACATAAGGAGACCCGAAGATCGGGCTTAGTGGCACGCATTAGGAGGGGCCTATGTCCAGCAGTGGACTAACGCAGGCTGTTGATGATAATAATGATGATCAACTTTTATGATAAGTACATGTGCAAATTTTACATCGATAAATCCCCTTGTGCATAAGTTTAAGTCTTGTAGTATGTTATGTCTTGACATAAGTAGCTATGAAAAAGACGTATTTTTACACGAATGCTCAAAAAAAAAGTATTTTTTTAGGATTCATGTATGTTTGTTTGTATATATGTGAGTTTCTTTATTCCATCATAACTTTTAAATTCTTGAATATATTTCGTAGTATGGGCACAGAATAAATAATAGTACAAGTACAGAAGGCTAACTGAGTAAAGTCATTTAAATAAATAGCGACTCTCGCTACAACGCTATAAAGTGCAATTTAACTCGCACGGCGCTGCGAGCTTTCAATTATATTTACCTAGAAGGCGCTCGCCCAGCGCGTGCAGGCTAGAATGCACCTTATCACAACGCGCGAGAACTTCCATTGCTCTAACCGTTTCAGAATCGCTCTGTCCCTTTTTCGCTTGGTAGGGTTGTATTAAGATATGACTAGATACTTGTACTACTAATTATTCTGTGATATGTTATGACTTAGATATTGTAACAGAATAAATAAGTAATAATGTATTATGTTATTACTTATTATTATAAATTAAACTAGTTCTATTACATACAATGACATTCTTATCAGAATAGACCTACTACCTCATATTTACTACCTACCTATCCCGTTTTCAGACCGCCGATAACTTTAGTGAGATACCTACCTACGTGTCGTTGGTTGATTATGATTATATCCTATAGGTATTGCACTTTGATGAATAAAGGTGCCTGTCTGGATTCCATGCTTTTTAATGAGTGAAAAATAAATTGCTACCTACGTAATAAAAGGTATTAAAAGTAGGTAGGTATTATACGTGACATATATTATATACATTCCTAATTAGTTGTAGGCTACTTACTAAGTCAGCACAGTAATACATTTTCCGATCAACAATACCTACTTTAATCAAATATAAAATTACGTTGATCGATTTAATAAACGACTTTATTTCTGCGCGGAAAAACCTTAAATGTGCGTAGCTTCGGTATGGAACACAAATGAAATAAACTATAGGAACCTACGTAATAAAAAAATATCAATATCTAACTACATAACTAGGACCTATTATAGGTATTACAATTTATTACCTTTCAATATCCTTTGGAAGCGTAAAGAATGACAATTCGTCATTTCTATCACTATTCAAACAGCCGAATGCTATGCAGTACTTACTAGCTTTCTTCTTGGTACTCATAATTAAAACACGAATACAGTTTGTCAATAAGTTTACGTAAGTAGGTGCTCTATCGCTAAGTACAAGGCGCGCGACTCATCGAGCGCACGCTTGACACTCGACTGAACGGACCCGAATATTGGGTCCTTGAATTTATTTGTACTTGTTGCGGAGTGTGACCGCCCTGGTATGGGGTATCGTTAGAATCCTTACATCCCCCTGAGTAACATAGGATATACATTTACTTGAAAAAAAAGTGGCAGTACGGCCTCAAAATAAATGCGGAAAAACCCACGAATTTTACAATATTGAAGGCCTCTTGATGAGCACATTCCAACAATATATAATTTATTAGGATAAATATTTTTTTTGGCATTGCATGCGTGTTTTTTTAGCTTTTAAGCTAAATAAGAATAAATTTGCTGTTTTTGTAATCTTTAAGAAAAGGCCCTTCATGATCTCTTAAACCACAAAATATGTGCTTTCGCTGATTTCGTGAGATAATTGACAACCATGAATTTTCTAATGCATCTATCACGCATTCAGGACCATCACTATGATCTCCGGAAATCACCGCGTGGTAGAGTCAATCAGAGCAAATTATGTCTAGACGGTAATTTGCGGAATTAATTTCGAACAAACCAAATGTCATTGCTCCTTGTGCCGGGGAGCTTGCAACATTAAACACGTTTTGTTGGAACCATGCAACTCAAATTTTGAGAACTTCCCGATTAGCTATCCGGCTGAAACTTTCAGGGTAGCTAACAACTTGAACTCGACGACAAAGAAATTAAAAAATAACGATGTTTTTAGTTTTTTTTTTTTTGCTGCTTATAACACCCTTTTTTGTTCCAGACGATTACCAGCGACAAGTTCGACGGCGTCGCCAAGAGATACTACAAAGCATAAGTTTGCGTATTATGTAGCTTATTTATTTGATTCTTTAAATACAATTTATAACAACAATTTTTAAGCGTTTTATTGCAGTCGTCGAAGTATTTGATACAACTCAAACTGAACAAATTGAGATACCAGCCACTTCCATCCAACTATAATAGGTACCACTACAAATGTTCTTTCGTAACACCGAGAGAAGTAGAATAAAAATATATGAAGAATTATTTTAATTTAATAGCTAGTTATAAATTCTATTGTCTAATAGCTGGTTGCCCGAGACTTCGTCCACGTTGACTACACATTTTTTTTATTTTTTTTCTTATGAAGTAGTGCTGGCCTCTGGTGTCAGAGTTTGTCTCTGACAAGGCTTAACGACTGCTAATAATCAATAATAGCCGGGACCGACGTGGCCTTCGAAGCACGGAGCGATGGAAAACCGCACAGAACTTAGAAAAGTCATTGGTGCGGAGCCTAGGACCGAACCCGGTATCGTTGGATTCTAAGTTGCACTATTTACCCGTTAGGCAACCATCGCTCAATACAATAAGCCTAGTGGTCTTGCATTCCTATCGTAGTAGTAGCCTTTGTAGGTTAAAATAAGTAATATTTGACTTCTCTATCTGCTAAGAGTTTACACATATGTGTAAACACAACAACATTTCTCATTACTTTAAATGTAAATAAAAAACACGATCGCAGTGAAAGTTAAATGCCTATTTGTATCAGTGTAAGTGCCAATGCTGAGAGCTACCAGAGCAGCTCCATCCTAAAATTCTGGGATGGGCACCAGACAAGACCGGGCTGGCCACGGATCGCCTACAACGCCTGACATGCTCTACTGAAATGGGATCATGGGATCTATCTCGTCACTCTTCCTAATCCAATCATATACCTAGGTCCATCCTAGGGTGCCTGGAAGAGACGCTTTTAACTCCTACAATGCCTGAAACGATAGTTTCTGTTGAATAACTTCAGTGATATGGTACGGCTGTGGGTGGTGTATGGTTGTGGCGTGCAGTGTGTGGACAAGAAGGTTTAAAAAAAGACGCAGTCCACACTGCCAAATCTAAAATGAAGCACCCAAGATATGCTGATCCGCTCGTACGCACTAGGCTCTCGCAAATACTTCACCGTGTTCTTCCGCCTATCGGAACATCGCAGCAAGATCCTGGACCTTGTTATTCGTGTTAAGTTCTTACGAAAAATAAAAGACAATTCAGTCTTTTGTGATGAAACTGTGTATCAATCACAAAACACCACAAAATATCCACTTACGAACACATACGCAGCCGCCCCATGTGCCGCCTTTGTTTGGCAGTGTGGTCTTTGTCGTTTTATAAACCTTCTTGTTTGTGGCGTGCAGTGTGTGACGTGATGTGTGGCGTGTGTACCTACAGATGCGTGACCTGTGAGGCGATGGTCGTAGGACATGTGGCGTATGGCGTGGGGCGTAGGGAGTGGGGTTGGGGTGCAGTGTGGTATGGGGGCATGGGGTGACGCTCTGAAGTAGCCTACAAACAGTGGGCGCGTTCCAAGGTTGACACATAGTGCATTTGTTTTTTTTAGGTACGTTACTAGAAAGTCATTCCGAGACCAATTTTATGCTGACAGTGTTCACCAGGACGGTTGCAGAGAAGTATAATAAAGGAAGTACCAACCTAAATTGTATGAGTGACTATATGACAAGTAAAATGGGATCACTAGTGATCACGTGGACAAAGTCGCGGACAAAAGCTAGTATTATGATGCTATTAAAATTAGTCCTGCCAATTTATATCAATCGTTAAAACATGGCAGCCTGGGCGGCCTGGAAAACTCTGACGTCAGAGATATCCACTAGGGCAGGGGTTTCCAAACGGTGGGGTGTGCCACACCAGGGGGCGCTTAGAGTGATCAAAAGAGGGGCGCGGCGTCTCCAAAAATTTACTGTATTTAGTTAGTAAAATTATTAAAAGTTTTTAAGCCTGAGATTGCCTGTAATCAAATCAATGAACTTGCTAAATGCTACCATAATATATACATCCAATTTTCGGCAAAAGCACAGCGTATCATGTAAGTACCATTCTCAATTACCTTTCTTTATATGGTATTTCAAAGATCTTAGGAATGAAGACAAAACAATTGAAGTAATCAATCAAGTAATCAATCTAATGAATGTAAGTAATCAATCTTTTGTTTACTTACATTCATGACCATGAGATGCACCGTGCAGTTTTACTGTAAAAGCCCAGGGGGTGCTGTGCTTTTAGTTAGAAGAAGGTTTGGGGGTGCGTATGGTAAAACTTTGGGAACTCCAAGCACCAAGGGTAAATAAAGATGCCGAATGCCGATCACGCCAAAAAAACAGCACGAGTCATTGATACTAAACAGAATGATCAAACACAAAAACCTACTTACCGACAAAATTGAACAGCCGTATTTATTCGTCGATTTGACGCACACAGACAAACGCACCTCTAGCTTGGATACTTGTCTTGTACTGTTATTTACTCTGTGACTATTATTTATTCTGTGCTATGGACTCATACAGGGGCCGTATGCAGCTAATAAACCTAACCTGCACTGCAACGTAGTTGTTACATTCGGTGTGGCCATACTTGGAAAAATAAAAAACTGGGTAAATGTGGGGAGATGTGGGGGAAGGTTTGGGGAAGTGAGGGAAGGTGGGTAAAGTTAGGGGAACCCTCCCCTAACTTTACCCACCTTCCCTCACTTCCCCAGAGGGAAGGGACTTTCCTCCCACCATTCCCCCTTTCTCCCACTCTACCCCCATTCTTCCTTGCAGTCTTCCCCCACTTTGCACCATCTGCCCCACTTTCCGCACCCTTCTCCGACACCTCCTACCATTTGTCTACTTCCCCCTACCCTCCCCTCACCTTCCCTCACTTCCCCAAACCTTCATCCCCATTATTTCCCCAGTTTTTTTTTCTAAGTATGGCCACACCGAGAGCACAGAATAAAGAATAGTACAAGTAAGAAGAATAGTATAGTCAGATATTCAACCGTCAAGAAGTAGTGATCAAAAATTGCCGAGTTCTAATTTGTAGGACAATGTAATTGGACTTAACAATGACACAGAAAACCCCAAAGTCTCAGCACAGTGCAGTGCAGATCAAGATTTTGTATTATAAGCTCAATGTGTCACAGTATTTACTATGGGGGTGGCACTCACCTTTTCAGCGTAGATACAACCAGTACCGACGAGGACATCAGCACGCGCTCCGGTGCCCCAACGACAGGATGAAAGAGTGGTAGAAGGTGGAACCCCTGCTTCTCGTAAGAAATCAGCCGCTCGCACCTCCCATCAAAACCCTTGGTTTTGGTGGTGTTAAGGTTCATCGCGTCAACCTTAACATCCCCGTCAAATAAGGAAGCAGAGGTTATGAAGACTAAAGCTGAAGCTGTACCGCCCGCAGTACAGTACTTCGTGCCAGCGACCAGTGACGGAGGGACGATCGCCAAGGAGGAGATTACCGTCAGCTGTGCCGAAAGGTAACGATCGCGCAGCGCTAACTTAGCAGTGCAGGTTAGGTTTTCTAGCTGAATACGGCCACTGGTCCTTGGGATCTAATAGTCCACCTGGTCCCATTCTGCAGTCGAACCACACGGACAAAAGTTCACATAGTATGCGGTCGGACTACGTGGCCACAGCCTTATGATTTGGCGTTATTAGACTGACCGTGACCGTCATTACCCCTACTTCCTCATTCGACTTACATACCTATTTAGCTATTGTACTTTTCTGTTAATTTTCATTTAACTGATTACTTACAAGAAGTTTTAAAAACTGACGGAGTCTTTACCGCCAAACAAACGAGTGAAGCATAGCAAATGGCGGCTGCATATGTGTGCTTGAGTGGATAATTTGTGGTTGATACACAATTTCACAAAAGACTGCATTGTTTTTGATTTTCCGTGAGACCTTGACAGAATTAATACGACGCGCTTGAAATTTACCTTTATAAAACCGATTTCTTTGGGTTTTCGGTACTTTTTTAGTGCTAGAGCCTAACTACTCGTACCAGCTGCAATCAAGCGATCTAACAAGGTCGACATATTGCTTCGATGTGGCGGCGGCAGCCTAACAAAATGTGTGTGCGTGAGGTACGTGCGTACGATCGGATCGGCATATCTTGGGTGCATCACTTTCAATTTAGCGGTGCGGAATCTGTTTTTATTTAGAACATTATTGATTACTTGGTATATTGTTGTTATTTATCCCACCTTCTTATCAGATAAAATATAGATAGGCAGGTCCAAAAGGTTACGTGGCTTAAAGTACAACTGCAAATGATTGATGGTAAATCGTTGACAACAGAAATACATATAAAAGAACAGTGTAGCTGCATGCATGCACACTAGTCATTCAGACGAGTTAGCAAAATGGCGTTCCTCGGCAAGACTTACAGTTTCGTGAAGCACGAGAGGTTCGACGAGTGGTTGAAGTCTGTCGGTACGTGGACATATTAATTATAATTAATTATTTCTATAGAACCTATAAATAGCAGACGTTAGGCCTTTGGGGACCGGTTGCTTAATCTTTAAAGATTTGGCGAGGCGGCTTGGGAAATCCATTCGTGACCAAAATGCTGGCCTGTGCTGGCAAAGAGTTAGCCTCGCTATGCAGCGGGCACGTGGCCAGCATTTTGGGCACTTTGCCGGACATAAATGATCGCTTGAACTACCTGTAGATATTGTTTGTCTACAGTTTGTTTTAGTTTATTGACCGAGCGAGCGTTAAGCGCGAGCGAATCGTCTCCGTTTCAGTTTGAACAAAAATGCATTCGTATGTCCGTCCGGATCTCTGTTCTCTACAGGTCGCATTTCTCAACCGATTTAGACGAAACTTGGTATACAGGTTATACGAATTTTTAGAAATTTTTAATCGTTGGGTTTTTTTTTTGATTGGGGTCAAAAATCCCAATCAAAAATCCCCGACGGTTTAACCTGAATACCAAGTTTCGTCTAGATCGGTTGAGAAATGCGACCTGTAAGGAGAACAGAGCTCCGGAGGGACATACGAAAGCATTTTTGTTACTTACCCCAAAAAGGGGGTAACTGAATATCTCCGCCATATTAGATCCGACATCAAATTGAATTGGTTTCACATTAAATTGGTGACATAAAAATTTGGTAAAGATCTGATTAGGATCTTCGGCGTGATGAGCAGAATAGTTCCTAAACTGCAGTAAAATAGCTCACTTATCACAATTAAGTGATAAGTGAGTGGTTTTTATTTTTAGGTTTCCTCCAGTGGAGTTAGCCCTTTACCTGCTCGGTAGGGATTGATGGAGCACCTTGGTTATTAATGTTAGTTTTACAATAAAGTCACTAGATGGCGCTACTGTGCACTGCTAGATTATTTGCAAAAAAGTTTCTACTCGCGAGGTCTACAGCTCACAGAGCCACAGTATATTCGTTTAGTTTAAAAATTTATGTAATTATTTATCAATTTGCATATTATTATTTTCTTATGAATAAATGGACTACGTAGCAGTTATAAATATATACATGTAGGTATGCCAATTATTAATTATTTTATCTAGGTACCTCAGTTCTGGTACTTGGGTCAAAATCTGATATTTGTTACTCATGTGAGAGGTTTGATACAGTTATCTAAATCGTCATTAGCTGGAAAAAAAACTTTGTTTTAGAAACTTTACCTACTGCTAATCGTCGGGGGTTGTTGGTAGGGGTTTTAGACGGGTCGGGGGTGAGGAGGAAGGGAGAAAATAATAATAAAATCGTTGTTTATCAATTGCTTAGCTTCTTCTCGTCAGTTGATATAAAATCAACTGATGAGAAGAAGTTATATTATAGGTACGTATAGGTATTATAGGTTGTAGGTACTTATACCAAGTACCTACTACAGTTTTTAAGTCGAACTTAAGCTATCCAACAGTGAAAACCGCATTGCAATCGTTCAGTAGTTTTTACTTGATGCGCGATCCATTAACACGGTACTTAAACGGTAATTTAAATTTAAAGTCTCATTTGAAGTCCTCGCGGGACCATTGTTTTTAAGTTTACTTTCTTTGTTCAGACTTTTTGTTACTACTGTATTAAAAGTATATATAGTAAAAATTATAGAGAGATAAAGAAGAAGATATGATAGATTGAGAATGTAACGAATAAAAACTCAACAGATAATTATTGTCAAATTCATTGATAAGGAATTTGACAATAATTATCTTTTATCTGTACCAAAGACGTGATAAAGTGCATATATCAAAGATAACCAAAGATAGTTCAAATAAAATTTACGTAACCAATCCAACCTACCTATCTATTAAAAGGAGTGGAATGATGATTGAAGGCATATGGATAATTTGAGGAATAAACTATTCAATTGATAGGAATGCTCATTATAAAAATTTCATAATAATAAACAGTTGTTAACATGATTAAGAAAGTGGTAAAAATAGTGAACACCAAACTACAGATTACCAGACACCAAACTATGAATTAATGAATTAAGGACCAGACCAACCTGTGTAAGTACATATTTAGACCAGGGCCTGCAGTCTCGACATATAGATAGTGCTTGCTTTACAACCGAAATCGGTACATACCGATGACAATCGTTAGTTTTGACAGTTAGTGTCTTCTTCTTCATCATTCGCTGAAATATATATAGGCAATTATATGGTTTTGGACCAAAACTTGGCAACCTCCACCGCTTGATCATTGGCCAAGTTAAGGTCTTCTTGGGAACAATGTGTCGGACATAAGGGGCAACAGAGAAGATGCGACAGTTAATGTCAAAAGCCATTGATTGTCATCGGTATCTGTACTATCATTGATCATGATTGACATGGATATTTGGCAGAGACTACCAAATATTGTTATAATCAGACTTTGCAACCGATTTTGGTTGTAAAGAAATCACTGTCGATGTAGAGACTGTAGGCCAGCAGACTTCATATCTGTGGGTAAATTACTAATTTTATGGGGCAGCAATATGTAATAAGAAAGACCGTCACTAGTTAAATTGAAAGACAAAATATTGTGTCGAAAGAATAGAGGATATAAGCACATATGTGAATGTAGACGCTCTTATGAATAGAGCACGAACCAGTCTATTGATATTATTTAGTTGGTCTAGGTATTTATAATATTATTTTATCTCCTTGTTCAGGAGACATTTTACATTTGTCCTGTAAATCTACATCTACACTAATATTATAAAGAGGAAAGATTTGATTGTTTATTTGTTTGTTTGTAATGGATAAACTCAAAAAATACAGACCCGAATTTAAAAATTCTTTCACAAAAAGAAAGCTAAATTGTCTGTAACACTAGCAGGATTTTATTTAAAAAAAAATAGATTTTCCTTCGAAAATTGCAATAATGAAACCAGAGGTATTAAATTTTGCAAAAAAACTGGATTACTCTATATCACAAACCAAAGAGTATATAAATACTACGTATGATCACAAAGTAAGAAGGAGATAAGGGTCTTTGTTTATGGAACGTTGCTATGGAAACGAAATCACAGAACATACTAATAATCATTGACGAAGGAAATGATCCATGCTAATAATACGAGTACACGAAATAGTAACCGTAATTCAACCTCCTTGCGTTAAACAGAATAATACTATAGACGAAATAGTACGTGAGTATAAAAACTATACACGTTTTATTTGTCCAAATAAGGTACCTACTAATTTTATCTTTCTATATATCTAACCGTCTATATCTCTACCCGTGCTAAGCCGGGGTGGGCCGCTAGTTGTCAATAAAATAGAGGTGTTCTGTCCTAGGCTCCGCACCAATGACTTTTTTAAGTTATGCTCAGTTTTCCATCGCTTCGTGCTCTTGCTTCGGAGGATAACATTACCGTGGTTAAGCTGTCGGTCCCGGCTGTTGTTGAATAATAGCAGCAATGTCAGAGGCCCTCGGGCGGCCTGACAAACTCTGACACCAGGGGCCAGCACTACCTCATTGACAAAAAAAACAATAAAATAGTAAAAATAATGGATTGTAATAACTAGCATTAAAGCTAAAAAAACACGCCTGCCCTGCCAAAAAAGAACTTAGGGCAATAAATTATATACTGTTTGAATGTGCTTATCAAGGCCTTCAATTAAAAAGGGAAGAACAATTTTATTGCTCCTTATTATTTAGAGCAATACTGCAGCCGTATTGAAAATTTCCAAAAAAAATGTAGCCTATGTTACTCGGGGGATGTAAGGATTCTAACGATACCTAAATCTGTTCAGGCATTTAAAAGTTATGGTGGAATAAAGAAACTCACATACAAACATACAAACATACATGAATGCTAAAAACATTATTCATTATGCCTTTTATTGAGCAGTCGTGTAAAAAAGAAGACATTTTATCGGAGACATCTCTAATTTTATCCCGAACAACACACACATTTGAGGATAAAATGCCTTGTTTTATAATCGAGTGCTTTTTAATTTTCACTCTGCTTTTCACTTCAATTGCAAAGAATGAAACAGTGATATTGTAAATATTTACTTGATCCCGCCTATATAACGGTATTTGGCCTAGATTTTGGCGGCAATATCGGCTAAACGATTTTCTTTGCGTTTTTTCCCTTTAATGTATTAGGATTAGGAGACAGGTGTTGGTATTATTTAATGTTAGTAATTAAATTTCAGTAATACTGCAAATTTAACCAACCAAACAATTAAACACTGCAAAAGACGAGAGCTTTCCGGCTCTCTATTTTAAACTTTCGACATGAAACATCAGCGTCGGTTTGGAGACCATAAAGGAAGGAAGGAAGGAAGGTACATTTATGCACTTAACATAAAAAGCAGTTTCAATGTAATTCAAAGTGATGATGTTACTCCAGGTCTCTCCGATGACAAGATCGCCGCACTCGTCGCCGACAAGCCGACCCAGAAGATCGTCCAGAATGGAGACAGCTACGTCATCACCCAGTCTTCTTTTAGTGGATCCCAGGATACCACCTTCAAGTCCGGAGTACAGTTCAGTGACACCATCGGATCAGAAAAAACTCCCGTAAGTATCAATAACAAAAATGCAATATATCTCTAATCTATTGTAACAACGACAGTATGTTGTACCTACTTTGTTAACTTTGTTTTTTTTTGTTTAACTTATATATTCATGTATTACCACAGAATAAATAATAGTACAAGTAATATTACTCACATTCACACTTTTGCACTAGGATTCCCTGTGTCGTGGCACAGATTAAAATATTTTGCTCGCAGATGGCATCTTCTTCTGCCTAGCGTTAATCCCGCGGATGGTATGGATGTAAGCATTCGACTCGACTTTGAGGAATAGACATTCACAAAAACGACATTCTAGATTTCGTACGTATCCCATATTAAAACACCACAGACATCTAAGACCCAAGAAGATTTAAAATTATCATTACAAAAAAATATGTTTAAAAAACGAGCGAGTCTAACAGTAGTCGCATATGATGTTTAACATCTGACATCTCACCTTGGTAATAAGCAACATTAACATACTCTAGCACTGCGCGCGCTTCCTTCGGTCTCATTCGAAACCAATTTCGAAAAAAGAAGAATTATTCTTCTTACGAAATTGGTTTCCAAAAAGGAAAAATATTTCTATCTTTGATACTTGTTTCGATAAAAGAATAATAATTATTTCATCGAAACTCGGTAAATAATATCAAAATATCATCTAATTGATTACAAATAGTTCCCTGGTCACTTACAAGTAACTTAGATATAATAAAAATACGTCATTTCACTATCAACTGTGATAGACGTCAACCAGCTGACAGTAATAAAACTATAACTTGCATTAAGGAAATGTGGATTCTAGTGTTAATAATAAATTAAGTTGTTATTGTTAATACTATAACAATAACAACTGTAAATGGTAAGATAAACAGATTAGTGTACGCACTTAATAAACTTGGCCAAGTTTCGTCAATTCAAGCAACCAGAGATGGTTGCTTATCACGCATAATTATATGCACTCAAATCTAAAATACGGGTTTTCGTTTCAGTGGGCGTTGAAATTCATACCAAAGATACAAATACTACGTAATCCCATACAAACACATGTTCTGGATGTTTTAAAAAATTGAATAATAATTATTTATTACTCATTTCTCTCAATTTCCTAAATAATTATTTATTACTCATTGAGTTTCGATGGAAGAATTTTTATTCTTTTAATGAAACAAATTTCGAAGACAGATATAGTTTTCCCTTTTGGAAACCGATTTCGAATAAAGAATTATTATTCTTTTCTTGAAACTGGTTTCGAACTTTGGTTTCGAATGAGTCCGAAGGGCGTGCGCTCATTGGTCAACTGTAAAACAGCAACTACTTCATCTGATCTAGATACTTTTCGTCCAAAAGTCGGGCCCAGTGGCGTTCACTAGGGGAGGCCTACGTCCAGCAGTGGACGAATATAGGCTGATGATGATAACAATAACACTAAATACACTATAAAAAGGCGCACTAGCGGAACGAATGTCCAAACTAATGAGATCTTCGTGTATTCCAGATCACGACTACCTACACCGTCGACGGCAACACCGTCACCCAGGTGTTCACGGGCCCCTACGGCACCAATACATTTAAGAGGGTGTTCAACGGCGACGACCTTGTTGTGGTGAGCATAATTTATAATGATAGTAACTGTACTTTATGTAGATTAGATCAAAATAGGACCTACAACTTTTATCTCTAAGTAAGACATAACATTTATAATTCCAGAAGTGCATTTTTTCAAGGAATTAGGTTTAGTTTTATACTAATAATATTGAATATATGTACATATAATTAGAAAATATTTTTGTGACGCTGGATTGGAAAGAAATAGGCATTAATATCAATGCTGAGGACATCTCACACTTACGATTTGCCGATGACATATTCCTAATGGCAGAGCCGCTGCAAGACTTGCAAAGTATGCTGACCAACCTAGTTGATGCTTCTCGACGCATCGGTCTCGGAATGAACATAGATAAGACCAAGATCATGTTTAACAATCTTATTGATCCGGAACCGATTACAGGCAATGTGTAAGTTGTGCAAAAATATGTTTACCTTGGGCAAATATTGCAATTAGGTAAGAACAACTTTGAGAAGGAAGCCAACAGAAGAATTCAGCTGGGTTGAACAGCATTCGGCAAGATTCGTCAGGTCTTCTCGTCTTCCATACCACAGTGCTTGAAGACAAAAGTCTTTAATCAGTGCGTCCTACCAGTAGGACCTACGGAGCCGAAACGTGGACACTCACGGTCAAACTAGTCCACAAATTTAAGGTCGCTCAGCGAGCTAAAGAGAGAGCTATGCTTGGAGTTTCTCTGAAGGACAAGATTCGTAATGAAGATATCTGACAGAGAACCAAGGTAACCGACATAGCTCTAAAGATAAGCAAGCTGAAATGGCAGTGGGCTGGTCACATTTCCCGAAGGACCGATAACAGTTGAGGTAGACGAGTTCTCGATTGAGTGACTGTGGCCAGGTAGAGTGACAACCTACGGAAAGTGGCTGGCACAAAATGGACGAAGAGAGCTGAAGACCGAGCCCAGTGGCGTGCATTAGGAGAGGCCTACGTCCAGCAGTGGACAGATATAGGCTGATGATGAATATTGAATATATACAATTATATATCTAGAATGAGGTAGTGGCGATCTTCAGATGCTAGCGTTCTTTTTACTGACAAAATAAAAAAGGAATGGAAAACTATCAACAATATTGCATTTAAGTAATATAAATATATAATTTATAAATTAATGATAAAATTAAATTAAGTCTAGGGTAAAATAAAGCAAAATCTAAATTTTGTTAAAGTTAGGTATCAAAAACACTTTCCATAAATTTCATGCTACCGCTTATACGTTTCACATAAGTACTTACAACAAATAAATGATTTTTTTGATAAGATAAAATGGGTTGCATTCACTTACGTTGCGTTGCAATGTGTAGTACCTAAAAATTTACCAAACATCCTAGCTAAATTAGCTAAGTAGGTACTTACATACTTCATTAAGATAAATTATGATTTATAATTGTTATTAATTTTATTATAAAAATTTGTGGGTACTTATATGTGCTTATATTAAAATTATTAATTATTGACTTAAGCTCGAATTAATAATTTCACAATATGAAAAAATGAGTAGGTAACCACAAACTAAATAGTAGGTAGGCGAAGTAGGTAGGTAAACTAAAATATGCAAATCCTTTGTTACTACAGCGTGTGACGGTCGCGCTGTCTCGAGCGCCAGACGTTATTATAATATTGTCTATTGCTTGTCCTACAAGAAGGTTGTTCTCAGAATTAAAATACCTCCTTTAGAATTTACAAACTGATATTCATAGACTTATGTACCTAAGCCATAGACAACAAGTACATAAACATAAAACAATACAGGTTTATATAAATATAATATATATAGTCTAAGCAATAAACATTATATATGTCTATGGGTTTAAATGAAGTGCTGCTACTCAGAGTGTACTTTAGAAGCTTTTATGTATAAAATAATTCTCCAACGACGGTTCATTTTAAGTCAAAAATAACAATGGCAAAGTTAAAGAGGGTAGAATTATTAACATTTTTGTATAACACTTTTTTTTATAAGTCCGTTAAGTAAGTATAATTTGTTACAGCGGCGAAAAGATTTAACCAAAAAACCTCATATACTAGGTATTTTCCTCACATTATTTCTGGCAGTTCATTGCAATATACTCCTTTCCATAGCACCATGAGGTAGAGAAAAAGACGAGTTTTTTATCTTTCGAAGTCTAAATCTTTGTTGTAGGAACAACACTTGTGGAGTAATTTTGAGGAAAATACCTAGTATAGGGTTTTTGGTAAAAAAAATCGCCACTGTAACTAATTAGCTATTGGACTTACAAAAAAAAGAGATTCTACAAAAATGTAAATAATTTTACCCTCTTTAACTTTTCTTTTAACATTTTTGACGTAAAGTGAACCGTTGGTGAATTACTTTGATTAAACCATTTTTTCACACCTTTAATCTAAGATGGAGACTTACGCGGGACCGCACCAAGGTCAAAAACTTGGATTTTTCATCAGAGTCTAGACATAAACAACATATGTGAAAATCATTACTACGCCACCTTTGCAAGCCAAATTTCTCTACTTACTAGTGTATACCTAAGTATTTCATTATTTATGTTTCAGACGATAACCGGAGACAAATTGACGGGAGAAGCTAAAAGATACTACAAAGCTTAAAATTAGTGTATTACCTGCTATTTATTGTGTTTAAGTAATTATACCTTATTTATTTTGACAACCTATTTTATTTTTACTGTGCTGTACGAGTAACTATCCCAAATTGTTTTTTTTTTTAATCACTGTCTAGGCAATCGTTTGACCACGATCTCACCTGATGGAAAGCGATGATGTGGTCGAAGGTGTAGCACGTTTGCCTAGTAGATACCTATTCACTCTTGACTTGAACACACCAGGGTTATATTTTACTGGAAACACTGACGAGGGCAGGACATTCCACTCCTTAGAAGTTCTTATAATAAATGAAGAAGCGTAACGCTTCGTTCTTTTGCGAGGTATTTCAACCATAAAAGGATGGCGCTTTGCCGATCACCTAATCGTACGGTAATGAAAAGGTGACGGGGGAATCAGATTGTGCAGTTCTTGTGCACACTCTCCATAGTGCAATCTGTAGAATACCGACAGGCTTGCAACATAACGTCGATGCGCCAGACTTTGAAGCTTCCACTACCTTAGCCTCACTCTGAAGCTGGACAGCGTCGCAGCTGGCTTGAGCATTGGAACTGTATCTCTCAACCACAGTACTGTCATCTGCAATCAAAAGGTCATTAGTGTGCAGTAAAAACAGTGAAGCCGAGAGAACCGATCCTTGAGGTACACCAGCATTGATAGCCATTTGATCAGACGAGCAGCCCTCTAGGACTACTCGAATAGATCGTTCCCTCAAAAAATCAGCTATGCAATTGCAAAAGCCAACAGGTAATCCATATGAGGGAAGCTTGTTTAAAAGGCCATCATGCCAGACCCGATCAAAAGCCTTAGCTATATCAAGGGAGACGGCAAGCGCCTCACAATGCATCTCGATGGTTTCGCTCAATACGTGAGTGGCATACGCAAGAAGATCCCCAGTAGACCGGTTTCGGCGAAATCCGTATTGCCGGTCACTGAGGAGATCATTGTCCTCAAGGTATGCCAATAGCCTAACGTTTATGACTACCCTTTTTAGGTACTGTTTGTGCATTGGCAAGCTTCCAGCTCTTCGGAACTTTACCTGAGTGAAAAGAGAGGCGGTACAAACGCGTTAAGGTGGGAGACAATTTGGGCGCACAGTTTTTCAACACTATCGCTGGGATGCCATCAAGACTAGCCTTGTTCACATTTAGGGCTCGAAGCGTTCTGAGAACCTCCTTCTGGCGAATGCGTATATTGGGCATAAAAACCCCGCAATGAGGAAGGCAGGAAGGTATCTTGCTGGTAGAGTCTAGATGCGAAGATTTTGCAAAAAGAGAAGCAAATAAATTCGCTTTCTCTCCAGCAGTGTGAGCCAGTGATCCACTTCGACCATTTTTCAGAAGTTCACTTCGACCGACTTGGCCAGGGACCAAAAAGACTTGCTATTTGCGATTTGCTGCTGCAGGCAAGGCCGTAGCCAGGAATTCACTTCGGCGGGGGGAGGGGGGAGGGGGGGAGGGGGGAGGGGGGGGGGGCGAGCTTGGAAGCAAACCGGGGGGGGGGGTTATATGTTGCTAGGACCCCTGTGAGATGTACCAAAGTTTGCAACTATGAAAACCCGTGGCGTTCAAAATAGTGGCACCTGTTTCAGTTTTTTCGAAAAAACAATTGAAGCGTTTTTCGGGTATCTTTACTTTCATTATTTCCCCAAAATCTAATGTTTTACTATTTTCAGTATTACAAATTTGTTTCTTTATTTTTTATTACAGACTAGGCAAACAACTCTCGCTCATGTATCAATAATAATATAAAAAAATAGTTACGTTGCGATGTTTGATAGTTTGTAACTGTCTGGTGTAATTAATATAGAATTGTAAACATTATTTAGTAAATACTTTATTTAACTTAATCTTTTAATAAAAATCACCAAAAACTCCCAAAAATTTCCTTGTCGTTTCCAGTTTACATTAAAAATTTTGATATTTTAACTGCAATTTTATCTAGGTCACAGAATAAATAATAGTACACACCTAGGTAGGTATAGTAAAAATCGAGGTCCACTTGTTCGGTGTATAAAATGGTGGGTGGTTTTCTAAGGCATTTCGGGGAGGGGGTTTGAACCCCCAAAACCCCCCCCTTGCCTACGGCCTTGCCCGCAGGGTATGAAGCCAGTTTGGCCCCTATTCAACCTATGTGATCAAAATGAGTCTTCTTGCAGGATTTAGCGGCAACATTGAATTTTTGTTTCTTAACCCGATTATCAGAGGATTTGCGCTTTCAAGCATCAGCCCAGTCCAGATATGCCTTATGCTTTAGAGCCACAGCACGACCACAGTCGGATCCAAACCAAGCCTGAGCTTTGCTGAGAAGAGGCTTATCACTGAATGGAATGTTATATTCCATTGCCTGCCATATTACCTCTGTAACAGCAGACGCGCAAGTCAACGGGTCCTGGGAAGTGAAACATGTTTGCTGCCAAGGGTACGATGCAAGGAATTGTCACATCTCGTCCCAATCTGCTGAGTTGTATCTCCACACGCATCTATTACCTTAACGGCTAGGATCAGGTGGGGAATACACAGAGATGGACTTAACCAGACAGTGATCAGAGCTACCAAGAGGTGGGGATACTGACACGGAGTATCAGTCTGGTTCACTCGACATCAGCAGCTCAAGACAGTTGGCAGTGTCACCGTCACGGTCAGATACCCGTGTCGGCTCA
Source organism: Alsophila aescularia (assembly GCA_946251855.1). Taxonomy (NCBI): domain Eukaryota; kingdom Metazoa; phylum Arthropoda; class Insecta; order Lepidoptera; family Geometridae; genus Alsophila; species Alsophila aescularia. The sequence continues at coordinate 11,385,391 of OX276385.1, forward strand.
TGCACCAGCTGAGCGAGATCTAACGCAAGTTTTTGCGTCTCTCTACCAGCGTGGTCGGTTTTCTGGTATGGGATAAGCCACTCTTTGTGGTGGGCGTTAAAATACCCCAAAAACACTAATTGAGCAGACGGATAACGCTGCTGGGCCACACCAGCCGCCTCACAGAGATAGTCAACCAATAAAGTCGTCCCCAGATCTCCGCCGTGAGAACGGTACACACAGACATAAATAATTTTCTCTATGCCCGTGTCTAACAGATCCCAAATCACCGATAAGTTAGGGTTCTCAAGATTTGGGAGACGCAGACAGCATATGTCTCATGACGGGTGTAAACACCGGCGTTTGGGATAAAAAGGTGCTCCAAGACATAGCCTGGGTATGCCGTATCAGCTGGACACCCTATCTGCGTCTCCGACAAGAAGAACAAGAGGGGCTTAGAGGTCTCCAGATGATAGTGGACTGGTTGAAGATTGGAGTGAATCCCACGAATATTCGCAAGATCCACTTTCAGTGTGAGAACGTGTATCTGCCGTTTAAACTTATTTCTTCTTTGGGTTTTTTTATGATTAGTGTGAATAGGTTGGACAAGTAATAGCATAGGAGATGCCGGAATGGCTAACCCACGGAAGTAAGGCATAACTTCAACTTTGGAGAACTTGCGCGGAGACTGCGGGGACACCCGAACCCCCCTGAAATAATTCATCAGTTCCTCACATCCGGTCGCCAGCCGGCCCAATGATTCATTTCAGGATTTTTCACAAGCGGCGGGGCAGCCTTTCGTAGCTGGCTAAACTACTACTTGGCCCCCCTACAACCTGCGGTCGGCCAGCAGAGTGTTCTCTGCTTCGGATCCCGCTACCCTCCGAAGCAAGGCCTCCGACGCAGAAACACCATGATTCCGATCACGGTCCACCCTTCCAGCACAACTGTATCCTATACTCATCCAGACGGCTTTCCTGAAAATAATGATGGAACACAACAAGTCATTTGGCACCAAGGCTTTGACCAGAAGGTGGTAAAATAAAAAGCCGGCGGCCGAAGTCTACCACCAGGTGATTCGGTTGCTCTTTTGGCATCACCCGTAGGTCACCTGTAGGAACATCGAGGGCTAAATCCTACGGACGCGAGCAAACAATAAACCCTCGAAATATCGGATGAAAGATGTTAGGGGTTTAAAGAAGATAAATCGCATTACAAACATGCGATTTATCTTCTTTAAACCCCTAACAACAACCCCCAAACCCCACCTAACTGCCCTTCGCGATTTCACCCCAATGGATGATGATGATGATGAAAAGTGTGATTATCCAAATCCATCGTTCGAAAGTTTTTTGTTTACCCGTGACGTGCCTTGAGGCCCGCTAAAGGAGAGAAGCACGACTGTCAGGCGTCATTTGGTTATACACCAGGGCTGTGTTCACTTACTACGCTCGAATCATCCGTGCGATTATCGCTGGAACATCCGGAGTTAGTGAACGACTTTGGACGTCCACATAGAACTGACAACTGTCAAGTGTCAGTTTCATACTATTCCTCCCCTCCCCTACAATTTTTCGGATGACCCAGGCGATCGCCCGACGACGCCGTGAACGATTTCGAGTGATCGCGCGGGTGATCCGTGCGTCCTCGAACGTAGTAAGTGAACGCTCCCCAGTAAGTAGAGGACATAAATAGTTATTTGTTATGCAAGGCTGCAAAGTGTTTTTTTGGCGAGAGTACTTGTATTGAAACCAGAGCAATAGAGTAGAATAGAGTAGAAAAGAATTGAAAATGAAAAGAGATGGATAGAGTCGAGTAGAGTCAAAAAGAGGCGAATAGAGACGAATAGAGTCAAGTAGAGTAGAATCGAATCGGATAATAATATAATATAAATTAGTAATAAAGTAAATACTTTATGAAAATTCAGTGGATTGGCGCTATAGAATTTTAAAAACTCTTTCCACGCTAGCGGGTAAAATGCACTTTTGCACTCAGATTTCGAATGACAAACAGAATCTTTCCGAGCTTGTGAGGTGAAAAAGTCCTTTACTCAAACAAGCTTGTAATGTGGTCATTATTTCGACAACCTTCTTTGGGCAAAGTCGACCTTGCCGCGCTTCTTGAAGAGGCGCCAGCAAAGTTGTATGGAATTTCATTACTGTCGTGTTTTGCGGCCAGCAATTTCCTTTGAAAATCCATTATTGTCGTGTTTTTGGAGTACTATTATTTATTCTGTGATTTTCTTAACCACCGAACGCGAAAAGAGAGGCGTCGGAGTTCCCAAACGTATACCGATATTGATGTTTTTTTTTCTGTTTGAAAGCTGATGTGATCGAGATGGTTCTTAGCTATTATTGTTGTTGGTGTAGTTTTTGTTGTTTTAGTTGTTCTTGTTGTTTTCGATGTACTTGTTGTTTTTCTTGTTGTTCTTGTTGTTTTATTGTTCTTCTTGTTGTTTTTCTTGTTGTTTTTGTTGTTGTTTTTGTTGTTATTGTTGTTTTTTGTTGTTATTGTTGTTGATCTTGTTATTTTTGTTGTTGTTCTTGTTGTTTCGTTGTTCTTGTTGTTTTTGTTGTTCTTGTTGTTTTTGTTGTTCTTGTATTTTTTGTTGTTGTTCTTGTTGTTTTAGTTGTTTTGGTGTTCTTGTTGTTTTGCTTTTCTTGTTGTTTTTGTTGTTTTCCTTGTTGTTTTTAATGTTATTGCTGTTTTTGTTGTTGTTCTGGTTGTTCTTGTTGTTTTTGTTGTTGTTGCTTTTTTTTGTTGTTCTTGTTGTTGTTGTTCTTTTTAATTGTTCTTGATGTTTTGTTGTTCTTGTTGTTTTTGACGTTGTTGTTGGTGTTGTTTTGGTTTTTGTTGTTGTTGTTGTTGTTTTAGTGGGTAATATAATTTTTTCATCAGTTTGCTAGTTTTATTTAAATACCTCGCATTGTTTGAGTAAAGCACTATACAAGCCTTGGTCCGCAATGACTGCCCTACTGGCCACGCTATGATGGCCTCGAGCTTTGCTTAGTTAAGTTCTCGGCCTTCAAGCTTGGCCATCATTGCAGCCCTTGCTGTCCGCGCTATAAAGGCCTCGACCTTCAGTCTCGGCCTTCATTCCAGCTTGGCCATCAAGGGCTGCAATGCTGACCGCGCTATGATGGCCTCGAACTTGGCTTAGCTACGCTCTCGGCCATCATCATCGCTGCCATCAACGCAGTCATTACAGACCGCGGCAGTAATGTACTATTGCCTTGCAAAAGGTGGTGTTGTTATGATTTTCACATAATGTTGTTTAGGTCTAGATGAAAAATCCAAGATTTCGACCTTGGGGAGCACAAGCCGCCATCTTAGATTAAAGGTGTGAAAAATTGTGTATATCAAAATAATTCATCAATTTAAGTCAAAAATGTCAAAAGCAACGTTAAAGAGTTTCTTTTTTTATTTTATTTTAAGTATAACCCTTTGTTTTGTTAGTCTGATAACTAATTTGTTACAGCGGCGTAAAGATTTTACAAAAAAAAAACTATACTTGTTATTTTCTAGTTATGAGGAAAATACCTAGTATAGTGTTTTTTTGTTAAAATCTTTTCGCTGCTGTAACTAATTCGTTATGGGACTTACAAAAATAGTGTGTATACGAAAATAAATAAATTTTACCTTCTTTAACTCTGCCTTTGACATTTTTGACGTAAAATGAACAGTTGGTGAATCATTTTGATTAAACCAATTTTTCACACCTTTAATCCAGGATGGCAGCTTGCGCTCCCCTCTCCCCAAGGTCGAAAACTTGGATTTTTCATCAGAGTCTAAATCTAGACCTAAACAACATGTGGAAATGATTACTAGGTACACCACCTTTTGCAAGGCAAAATTATCTAGGGTAGTTGTACCATAATATGAACACACACCAAAGAATGAACACTTGGAGGTAATTTTCCTAAAATAAGGATTTTTTGAAAACTACCATTCTGGAACCTTGTGCAAACTGTGGCAGTACTAAGGTAAAGGCACCTAATTCCGAGGGGTTCTGGAATTGGCACCATATTCCAAGGTATTTAGAAAAACGGCGCTTACAAGGGATTTAATAAATAAAAATGAATTCAAGATATTTTATTCAATAGATAATATATCTTTGCATAGTTATATCACCAAAAAAGTGGTGTCATGTGTAAACGGTTTGAAATAATCCGGTAATATTGCGTAAGCAGCTGGCCCGATCGCACGCTTCATACATTTTGGACCCTGTGCACGTGAGTAGCATGTTTTTTTAAATAGAGTTTTTATCGTTATTTTTAAACTGTGAGTCTACTTTTTTGGGATAAACTAATGCCAAAATTATGTTTTTAATCGAAAACACTTAACTTTTGTGTTTTTTTATGAGTAAATTAGGGTAAAAATACATTTTGAATATACCGCGGCATTAGGTGCCAAATATTTTAGTCATTTTCTTATTCCGATGTATGCCGTGGAATAACGATTTCATAGATTTGTTTTAGATTTTGATTTTCAGGGTTGTTTTTATAATTAGGCATTTCTCAGTTTGGACTTGACAACTTAAATAGTACTTAAATATTAAAATCTATTTCCGAGGTACATTTTTGCATCACATTCACTAATTATAACATGTCATAGGTGATCAACTTGAGTATTTTATTGATTCGTTGTATGGAACAGATAAGATAGAAAATAAAAGTTCATACACAATCCAATGTAAGTGTTAGAAAGTATTATATATAGTAAAGACGAAATTGAAATGAATCATTTTTCAGTACATAAAACATGCAATAATCTTATATATCTTAGTACTCGGAAATAACGTGTTTTTTTGGTATGAACCGATATTCCGATGTACAGTAGATCGGGAAAAGGTTCAATAAGCACGTTATTCCGCGGCATAGACACAACTAAAATGCAGCTTTCACCTTTTTCACATATTTGTACCGGTTACTATGCAGTTTTCTTTAGTTTCATAATGCGAAAACTAATTTGAAATAAAAAAAAAACAATAATTACGCTTTTCACTTTGTATTTTGTACACTCGGAAGTGGGGACCAAATACATCGTAATAAGGATTTTTACATCGGAATTAAGTGCCTAGGACTTTTTTCAGATTTAATTAAATTTTGAATACAAATTTTAACCCAATAATCAATCAATAATCATTTAGTCTATTTAAAAAGTAAAAACAATAAATATTCCGATAAAAATAGCCAAACCGTCAGAAAGGTTCAGTAAATGCTTAATTTTCAACGTCCTTTCGAGTTTTGGTGAAAATACCGCGGAAATAGGTGCCTTTACCTTATTATGTTTTGACTCAGATTATTTTGTTGCGTCTGTGATTGGTCTATTTGAAATAAAATGGTGGAATAATTTGCGAGCGCGTCTTACTGTGCTCCTTCGCAGTTGGCAAAAAAACTAAGGAGAACACGTGAAAGAGGTGCGTGCCTGCAACGGTTGATTTCTCATCACTGTAAGTAACCAGATGAAATGTAATATTTGTATATTGCGAAGTAATATGCTTTCTATATTTTTATGTTTTTATAGTAGTTAACGCCTGCTTAGCGTAAATATATATAATAATTTACTAATGGAAAAATTTGGGTCACGGACGAGAAAGTAAAAAATAAATAATAATAATATGTTTTTTTTTATATAATATGCTTTCTACTTATTTTCATTCATTATTATCATCATAGAAGTACTAATTATCATATATATCGTTTCTAAAAGTGTGTTCATATTTGGGTGCATCATTTACGCTGTGTACGTATGAATGAACTAGAGTGTTCACATTTTGGGTATCTGTCAATATTAAGACAAGTCGATTTTATGCCATAAAATGATAGGAATATGTTTGTAAATTGATGTGATAACAATACTTTTCTATTTTATAGCCAGGCCTATAATTATATGAACGGGCCTTAATGTTTTCGTTCATGTTTAGGGTAGCTCCTGAACAAAAATTAACTACCTACTAACTAGTGCAAAAGTTCCTAAACCTGAACAATAGTTTATTACTTTTTAAAGTCGAACAAAACTATTTACAAATACTACTGCGGAAATCATACAATGCAATAAATGAATTTTTCTTTGTAAAAGAAAAAATCTTTGTATTACATAGGTACCTAAAAAAAATAAAGTTGTTTTTTTAAGAAAGATACGGAATGTTAACTTTTTGTTTTATCCACACGTAAAAGATTTATATAAAATACATATTGATTCAGTTGTTGTTATTCTCATACTAAAAATAACAACACGACGAGGAGAAATGATTTTCACCAAAGATTTGAAAGATGTGCAATGAACATCTTTGTTAATCATTTAGAATAGAGTACGTATTTTTTTCGTTAGTTAAACATCGTTCTTACATTTTAAAATTAGACAAAAAATAAACTTGTAATAAGGAGAAAGAATTTGTTTATTAAATTCAAGATTTATTTACCTAGAGGGTTATATTGTTTCTTTCATAAAATAATATCGACAGTTGCAAATTTACATTATTATTGTGATTAAAAAAATACTATTAAGTTCGTTCGAACTAACCTATTGGCCTCCAAATAAATGGCCCTACTTAGTAGTTTCATTCATAGGTGCTTTACCTGTTCGCTATTAGGTGAAAAGTGTTCATACATAGGTGATTTTAGATATTTGAAATCCTTCTTTTTATAATAATAAATACAAACATTTTATAACGAAACTGTTTTTTTAATTCTATTCGTCCATTTAATAGGTAAGATCGTAGATGCAACATAATAAGTAAACTTTATCCCTACTAGAGTAATCGGATCTAAATGCTGCTTAAGTGCTTAAGTGTTCATTCACTGGTACATCTATCCTACTTACTGGCCTATTATTCTTGAATTTTGAACGAAGCATCCAAGTCAAGTTTAAGTTCATACAAAAAATCTCATAGAAAAAGCTTTTGTTGCCCGTACTACCAGTATTGCTAACCTACCTGTTATTTTTTACACGGGTAAAAAATAAACCGATAGAACTGCCAAGCGATCCAGTAGAACCACAGGATATTATTTTTACCCGTTTACAAACGATATTTCATAGTTTGACACCTGTAACATGCCTGTAACATTAAATAATGATATCATAGAAGTCGAATTAACACCAATGATGTTATACTCGTATAACATCATTGATTGAGACAATTAAATTAATGAAAGGACTTTAAATTACAAATTAGTTATACACGTATACACTTCTCGGTATAATCTTACGTATACTATTACCTATTTACTTTGCACCTGCACTGAATAAAAATTAAAATCTTTTCTGTTACATTTTTCAAACGAAACCGAAACCATATTCTTTAAAATTTATGTAACATATTTTTCAAAAGGTTTGAGTAGTAAATTTTGTGGTAATTCATTTTATTACATAAATAGTTAACTGATTGGTCAAACAAACTCTATTTTCCTGTACGTACCTGTTCTTAATTTACCACACTACCATTATGAGTGAAATAAGCTACCCCGAACTCGTATTTATCCAGAGAAAATGTGGTACTATTCTCACTGGCAATGATGGACACCAATATTATAAGCTAAAATATTACTTTAATGGTAGTGAAATATGGAGGTGCAGCTTGTTCAGAAGGACAGGAAATTTATTTCTTTCAGGTGGGGTCCATAGGTGGCGGATAATGGGTCGGCGGTGAGATATCCTAGTCAGCTGCTTCCCAGTCCCCGACCACGCAGCATCAAGCTGCTTTGAGCTCACAGACGTGAAGATTCCTGCAAGGTCAAATTAGAGCAATTGGCAATTGGCATTTGCGCAGGATGTCAGTTTAGGGTGGCGGCGGAAGAGTACCTTGTGTACCAACGGCGGCGCCCAGATGGCTTACTGCACACCCATCAACTGGCATTTAACCCATCAACAAGCGTGATGGGATAAATGTCTAACCCCTACCAATACCTACCATGAATCACACAACGAAAGACTGTCCCCAAGTACCCGGTGTCTCCAGTCCAGTGGGAATTACGTCGATGACAGTAGACCAACTTCTCCTGGAGCAGGGGCAGCATACAATCCCCGGGTGAGAACTCTTAACTGTCATATAACTTTGACTAATCACACGGACACCGAAAATCACAATATTTTAACATTTAACGTTCGCACATTAAGCACCGAGGAAAGACTTATCGAATTGGATTCACTGAACTCAACCGAGCAAGCCTCGAGGTCGGACTGAAGATGAATATGTCGAAGACCAAGCTGATGACAAACAGCACGAAACGTAGGTTAGAAGTAGATGGCGTAGAAATTCAATACGTCCATGAGTATATTTATCTGGGCCAATCAGTCTCTTTCCAGGCGAGACAAGAAAAATAAGTTGCTAGACGCACCGAAAACGCCTGGAAGAGTTATTGATCCATGAAATACTTAATGAAGGGCAACCTACCTCTCACCCTCAAGAAGAAACTCATGGACGTGTGTATTCTGCCTATCCTCACCTACGGTGCTCAGATTTGGTCCTTGACAAAACATCAGAAGTCCGCACTCGGGGTTTGACAGCGAGCTATGGAACGCAGTATCTTAGGTGTCCGGTTATCAGACCGCATAAGGAACAGTGTACTGCGCTCCAAAACGCAGATCGCCGACGTTGGTCGAAAATCCGCAAGCCTTAGGAACTGGGCTGGTCACGTCTGCCGCATGTCGGACGAGCTGAGGGCAAGACTCACCACTGAGTGGAGCCCACACAACATTAGACGATGTCACGCAGGCCCAGACGGAGATGGCGGGACGAGCTAGACGCCTAATTGGCCGCAGAAATCTTTCAACCAAGAGGAGTGGAAAGAGGGTAGGGAGACCTTTGCCTTGCAGTGGGATGATCATGGCTGAATAATAATAATCATATGTACTTAAAAGACCTAAATTTATTATTAATAATGTTAGCGGTTGACCCAACTTCACATTGATCCTTCACACCAGTGATAGGTAAGGTAGGGAAATGTTAAGGTAGGGAAATTTCTAAATAGCAAAAGTCAAAGTGACAAGTGTCAAAGGGACGGTGTCAAAGTGACAGGTGTCAAACTATGAAATGTTGACTAAGAGTGTAACACGGTTAAAAAAATACTTCCCGTGGTACTACTGGATCGCTTGGTACTTCCACGGGTTTATTTGTTTACCCGTGGTACTACTGGTAATAATACTGGTAATACCACGGGGAACAAACGAAAAAAAGTATGTTAAGTTTTCCCGAATTTTACAATTTTCCGGCCACCTTTTCCATTTTTTCTTTCCCTAAAAACCTGATTCGGACTATGACGAACATTCATCATCATCATCATCAGCCCGTGTCAGGCCACTGCTGGACATGGGCCTCTCCCAAAGCACGCCACTATCTTCGGCTCTTCTTATTCAACTGTTGCCAGCCACTTTGCGTTTATCGTAGCCGGAAGGCGCCCTACACTACATTTAACGAGTTTCGGGTTTCCCTCAAGAATACGTCTACCACAACGGTTATCAGTTCTTCGACAGATTAGACCAGTCCACTACCACTACAGCTTGCTAATACTAAGGGCTATGTCGACAACTTTGGTTCTGTACCGGAACAACAAAAAACATTTAAAAAAAAACAATTAGTCAAATCGGTCCAGGCGTTCTCAAGTGATGCAAACGAACAACAGCATTTCATTTTTATATCATAGAAGTAAGGTAGCTAACAAAAAACTACCTAAGATAACAAATAACAAATAAATAATGTGGTTGCTTTCCTCAATCACTTTTCTTTAATAGTCTAATGCCACCATAACTTCCTATCAGATAAAATTGAGATTAGGCTAATCCAAAAGTCGGCACAAAATTTAAAGTATCAACTTACAGTTGCAAATCATCGTTATTATACTATATATATAGTATCGTGGTCAAGTCGAGGTATATAAGGGGCAAAGTAGCTGCTACATTTACACTAGTCATTCAGACGAGTTAGCAAAATGGCGTTCCTCGGCAAGACTTACAGTTTCGTGAAGCACGAGAAGTTCGACGAGTGGTTGAAGTCTGTCGGTACGTGGATGTAATTTAACTCATTGTAATTCAACATGTTAAATAAATAAAAATGTGTTAAAAAGTGATAGATTTTAATCTTGGAAAGTTTCGTTTAGTTGACGGCTACTTTCCAATAATAAAAACAATAATGACACTCGAGTGTCATTATTTATTTAATATTTTATGCACAGAACAGTGTACAGAGATGGACTTAATGCTATTACAGCATTTTCTGCCAGTCATCCTGCTCGTGCAAGAAATATGTGTATAGGTGTGATATAGGTGAGATAGGTGTGTATAGGTGAGTTTTTTTTTAATGAGTATTTGTTGTACATATTATACAAAATATATATTAAATAAGATAAACATTATAACATATAAACATTATAAAATTAAACAGCTGATGGTGAAAAACAATAACGTTTTAAAATTTTCTTTAGTTTGTCATTTTCTGATTTCATTTGGAAGCGAGTTCCAGAGACGGATAAACAAACAATAAATAAAATAGATTTAAGTTACTAATAAACTACTGATCCAATTTTCCGGAATATTTTCATACAATATAAAGAAAATAGAAAACTCTAAATTCTCTTTATTCGATTTGAGGGTACGTAATAGGTACTATTATCTGCGCATGAAGAAAACAAAAATCATTTTATTTTGTGGTAGTGGTACTCAAGTAGTATCTACTCGTACCTACTCGAATACCTAACTGATTTCGAATTTAAGTCAACCAGAAATGATCTGCTGGATAAAAAAAAATTAGAGGAAATCTCATCTCACACAGCAATCAAGTATAGTTTATTCGAAATCAGCACCCCAATTCTGATCAACTATTGTATAAAAGTTAACCGAACCGAGATTGAAATCCAAATGTTCGGTCAAACATCGTATCGACATTCGAGCTAAAATTATTATATTGGGACGACTAAATATTAAAAACATGCGTAAACGAAGATGGTGAATTCTAATTATACATTATAAATATGGCATACATTTTGAATGTATGCCCGACTTTCGAGAAAGCGATAGCTTTTTCAAACTCCTTTGATTTGGTGTCCATTTATTGCCGCCACAATCTCGAGCCAGCCCGACCGAACTATTTTAAACACGACGTGCAAAAACCCGCCTTCTATTTAAGGAATAGAAAGTTGGAGGATCAGTTGGAATGAGGGGTTGGAAGAGAGTCTGGAGCCCCCATAAGCTCAACTCTCGGTGACATTACAATAACATTCGCATTTCGAGCAACATTTGACATTGTTTATCATGAGATTTATGGTAGATTAAAACTGGAATTAGAAAACATTTTATTAGAGAATTAGGCTTCTAGACCATAATGTGTCTAAGATTATCACATCCCGGATGGATGGACTGCTCAAAGAAAAAACAATAATTGGGGTAAACTTAAACAATCCACAAACGTAGGTATAATTTAGTTTATAAATAGCTCTACCTTGTATTGTGAGTAATATTCTGTGATGTGATTGTGATTCTAATTTGTCTACATCCAAGGTCAATAAAAACTAGGATGGTGTAGTCGCTAGCTCAACAATGACGCTTGATTCAAAATTCGAATGTGCAGCAAAAGCTAGTAGTAAATAGTAAAGTAAATTAAAAATACTATACCATAATTCAACATGAGATAAGAATTTTGAAGTTGGTGACAAATCGAGCCATATTTTTTAATATGGTTGAGCTTTAATTTGTTATGAGGGGTTTTTTGAAATAAGTTTTCAAACTGTCATGTGGTTAATTTTAATTTTTTCCTCATGCTTGTGTTTTTTCGAATGTTAATGAGTAATATTGGTGGAATATTAACCATTAGATGTACTATTATTTATTTTGTGATTAGGTGTTATTTAACGTGCATGAGTTAAAACTTCAAAAAAGGGCCTCTGTGATGTTTTCAAAACTCTCTAGGAAGATTCAAGTAAAACGTCCACGTTTTACTGATTCGTGAGTTTAATAATTATTGACTGTGATGTGACAATATTTTTAATAAATTATACTTGATATTAGCGAAATTGCTAGTAGGCCAGAGCCTCCGCAGAAGCCATCATAATAAAAAATAATAGTTAAAAATAAAACTAAAAAACACGCTTTATGTAGAAAACCAAACTAAAAAATAAATTTTAATAGTGTAAATAAGAAAAAAAAGTTTTATTTCAAAAAAATCGTGGGGTGCATGGGTCAATAATTATAAATATTTCATTGACAGATATGAGAAGCACCCCACGTTTTTTTTTACATAAATCATTTTTTTCTTATTTACACTATTAAAAATTATTTTGGTTTTCTATATAAAGCGTGTTTTTTAGTTTTTTTTTAACTATTATTTATTTCCTACTCTTTTTTTTTTCGAATTATTGCATTGTCATCTGTCTTTGACAGGTGTGCAAAATTTGAATGAAATCTGACCGTTTAAAGTGGGTCAAAATAGCGTCCAAAGGAGTCGGTTACAAACATACAAACATACAAGTGAAGCTAATATAAAGCGTATAAAAAGAATTCATTACTAAGAATAAACAGCTTTTAAAACTTACATATTTGAAGAAAATATGTAACTAGCAAAGCTAGCTCATTTCCAAGAAGTTTTATTAACAGTAACACGAAAAAAAACTATGTTTATGAAAATGTATATTTATTTCTCATTTTGATAGCCAGTTATGAAAAAGGAAAAAAACGACCTTTTTCGAAGGTTATGAAAAATAGTTACGAAAACGGCACAAGAGCACTTTTTTAAGGTTAGACTCAACTGTCCATACTCAGAACGTACTTTATTACGCTTACTGGGTCTACAGATACACACCTAATAAATAACAAAAAGCAAAAAGTTAGGTTGTAATTTTGCACCAGTGTGATAAGGCCTTACCTTATCACACTGGTGCAAAATTATGGCAGTTTCTTAGAGAAATTAGTTGGTTTGGTGCAGTTTTCAGTGTCCTCGTGACACTGCGCAACAAAAACAGATGTGTTCGTAAACAAAACATGATGCATGAGCGCTCGCGCGGTGGTGATATTGCCACGGGCGTGGCATCTCATTCTACCAACACATCCATCGGCACGTAAATGCGCACGCAGGTCTCACGTCTCTTGCACGCTTTAAAGGTTCTTGTATGGCCTATTGTGAGTAGGGTTACTATTTAGAAATATGAAAAGTCCTGACAAAAAGCCGGACACTTCAATAAACGTGGGGACATTTGATTCACAAAATGCAAACATTGCGCGTGTAGTTACAGTGTTATGGTAGGTATGGTAGTAAAAGTATGCTCAAGTCGCGTGCGACGCGATTGCGGAGTGCGGGTTTTACATAAAAAATAGTTTTTACCTAAAAACAGTGGCGGAGAGTTTCCCCTCTTCTTTTTTGAGGCATTTTGTGTGGGCGATGATCAGCTAAACTTAATGTTTAGTTGATTGTCGTCTGCACAGTCTGCTCCTCTCTATTTAAATTGTTTTGCGCGTTATTACTAACACTATTTTTTAAGATTTTGTTTCTACTAACACATGGATTTTTGTTGTCCGAAAATAAAGAAAATTGAATTTGAATTTTTAATAAAACAATTTTTGTTTTGAAGAAAATATTTTACGTTTGAACCAGTTGATTGTTTGACATTAAATCCTTTTAATGTCGAATTAGTTCATTGTTTTCAATAGGGGATTTAATGTTTGATTATGATAAGTTAATGGTTAAAAGAAGCTTAATATTTTGTTCTGAGATGAATGAGAGGTTAATAAAAGATTAAAAACGCAATGTAGTCATAATCGGATATAGGGTGTAGTCATATCGATATTTAGTCTTAGAGCGATCAGGTCTTACCTGCTATCTAGACTCTAGACATATCGAGATGTAGTCACAAAGCTTCGAACCCAATTGAAGTTATATTAATCTTCTTCCACCTAGGCCAAAAAATCTGGACAAATCGTAAAGCCGGACAAAGTCCGGTCAAAATTCTAAAAGTCTAATCCGTATGGTTGGTAACCCTAATTGTGAGGTAAAGGTTGTTTGAAAAACGCGCAGTCTCATCATACTCTATAATGATAAATGATAAAATTATTATTATATTTATTTTATGCATTAGTGTTTTACTTATAATATTCTTATGTATTCTATAGTTTTAGTTTTATTTTATTCTTTCAATTTTAGTTTATAGCTACCTATTTCTAATCACTTTACGTTTTTTTTTTACTGCACCGCTACCATTTTTCTTGCACGTCCAGGTTGACTGCTAGAAAATGCTACTTAGCATTAAATCCTCCTTGTACATTGTATTTGTGTGCTAAAGAATAAATAAATAAACAACAGTGTGATAGCAGCCTTCGTAAGTTTTTGAATGTATGAATAAGTGGGGTCCTCTAACCATATTATGTGTATAAACGTCTGACCCCATTTTTAATATTTGGTGGCCGATAGTCAATAAGTGTATTTACGTATGCCCCCAATTCCCAATAACCATAATTGTTACCGTATACCGCCACGTCCCCACGTGAGACAATAATAAATCAAAATATTTACATATTTATTGCAGGTGCTTATGTCTTGTTTAAGCAAATAATAATAATAATTTATTATACAAATAGATTATAGTAGGTACATTAATATTACACCAGAGATGGACAGTAAGATTTAAAATCTTTAGTTTTTTATTTGTTAAATTGTTTGCGCGACAGGCCCGCGTCTACAAACTCAACACAGTATAGTATTTTTTACCACTACACTCTAATAAATAAAGTAACTAATTTATGAATTTATAATACTTCGGTATATGCACAAAAAAGTAAATAAAAAAAGTAGTAAACAGCAAAAATCAGAAAACGGCGAAATCTTTTATGATCTATATCACCAAAATATTATTAGGAAAATAAGTAATTATTCTAATAAAATATGATTCATAATTTATTAAAAAACATTACAAAACGGTAGTAGCTTCATCGATAAAAACGGATTATCGAAGACTTACAAACACTGATAAAAGATAAAATAGATAAGTTGCGGAGTAACAACACTAATAAAAGGAGTGGCAGGATGTTATAAATCAGTGGAGTTCGAAATCTGAAATTAATACATTGTAATTAAAAATAATTCATATCAAAAAAATGTCTTTCTTTGGCAAAGATTACACTTGTGTGAAACATGAGAATTTCGACACTTGGCTCAAATCTGTCGGTATGTTTTAATATTTAATGAATTAATGATTATTATCGAATATATTTTAGCTACTTTAGTAGCCATTTTTAGTATCAATTCCATGTCATGTCCTGATTAAAACATATTATTCTTTTAATCATTTCATCGTTTTTGAGAGTTCTACGAAATCTATCTATCTTACTTAAAATAAAGTAATAAGTACGAAAAAGTCTGTAAAAAGAAGATAGTAATTAAAATAAACATGGTTTAGGGTACTTAAAATAAGCAAATGAACAAGATTATAATATTTTTTACAATCGTTTCTGTCTGTTTGTTTGTTCACGCATCACGTAAGAAATATTGCACCGATTGCGATGTAGTTTTTATTGTTGGATAATTTAAGGTTTAACTTAAAAACTGGGGAAATTGGTATCTCAATCCGATGAGTAGAAGCCGAGCAATCGATAAAAAACTTTTTGACCGCTAAATGGTTTATTGGTATTTTGGGTCTTGGAAGTGTTATAAATAAATATATCTTATAATACAAAATTTTATTAATTTTGTATGTAAGTGCCATGATAATCCAATTTTTAAAGCGGTTAAATACGAATGGACCTAGTGAAATGAGTGTTCCTTGTGTGCAATAGTGTACAGGCCGGTGTAGCGATACCAATGCACTGTCCGTCCTTGTCATTGTGTTACTATGGGACAGTGCATTGACGTCATAAACGATTACAATTCCAATATGATCGCTCAACCACGGTTGCCATGCAGATTTAACTACAAAAAAATTACCCACATATTAATTTTAAAAAAACTTAAATTTAACACAAAAAAAATAAGAACACGTCCTAATTTCGTCCGTATTTCCTATCGTAAAAGAGTTGACAATGCATTCCAGGTCTTCCCGACGATAAGGTTGCCGCCATCATAGCCGAGAAGTCCACACAGAAGATCGTCCAGAATGGAGACAGCTACGTCGTCACCCAGTCCACTCCTAAGGGACCCAAGGAAACCACCTTCAAGTCCGGAGTAGAGTTCCAAGACACCATTGGAGATGATAAGACTCCCGTAAGTACTAACAATAATTTACAATTGTATGTTTGTAAAATCTGTCTCAAGATTTTTTTACAGCATCAAGATTTATAATCCAAAATAGGAACAAATTTAAAAAAAAACAAAATACTTTATTAAAACTGACTAAAAATAACACTAGCTCATCGTTTTTTTAATGTCTTCCAGTTCTAAGATGTTTAAAGTTTCAAGTCTAGCTCATCGGGAAGTCGGTCTAAAATCAATAGCAAAATTTATTGTTATGAACGTTGCACCGGGGCCAGTGCAAACCGGATGAGATATCAGACCGACTACGTGGCGTGCGAGTGTGCTTGGCGTGCGAGTGTGCTTGGCACACAGGCGCGGTCTGTTATCTACCTTAGACTTTAATAGATTACAATTGCGGCGTGCACGCTCACGTTACTGCACTAACTGATGAGATTTTCCCAAATGCATTTCAGATCACGACCACCTACACCGTCGATGGCAATACCGTCACCCAGGTGATCAAGAGCAGCCATGGTACCGCTACCTTCAAGAAGGTGTACAGCGGTGATGACCTTGTTGTGGTGAGGATACTTTGTAATAATAATCACACGTCTAAAAGCACACGGTGGGACATCGTTGGGCTAATACCTAATACTTAAAGTTTCACGTTTCTCTGAGCACGCGATGCTATCAAATCTATGCGTGGATTTTTTGGGTCCCTAAATTAAATATAAGAAAAAAACCTACCTTCCGTAGGTAGTTATTCTAAGGGTTAACTGTAATTCTGACAACACATTATATGTTGCATTTTCACTCTGACTCACACATAATCCCCCACACACCCTCACCCACACACCCATGTACACATAATCAATAATCGTACACCTGAACCACACATCTAATGATTTAAAATGAAACTGTCAAAATTTATTTGCTGTTTATGTTAGTTTAGTTTTCATATGTAAAAGTCAAGCATTTAACAGTGTAATCCTTTTTTTTGCCTTGCTTTTGTATATTAAGTAATTTATTTTATTTTTTGATACCTACGCTGTTGTTTTGTTTTTTTTTGTATTAGTTTGTTTGTCGTTGGATTAATCAAATAAGTACCAACCAAGACCAAGACACAGAATAAATAAAATAGTAGGTATCTCTACACATTTTTATGTGTATATTTTTGTTTTTCAGACGATAACTAGTGACAAATACGATGGTGAAGCCAAGAGATACTACAAAGCCTAGATTTAAGTATTTATAAGTAATAAATTATTTTTGATATCACTTTCAAGCATTTCTTTTTGTTACGTCTTTTGTCTTTTTTATTGTGATTGGTAGTTTCCAATACAATAAAAAATAATAGTTCCGTGTCCGTCTGTACAGTATGTCAAAGCAATTTTAATTAAAGACAGCGCCCAGGGCCTGCAGTCTCGACATATCGATATTGATTGCTTTACAACCGAAATCGGTATATACCGATGGCAACTGTTAGGATTGGCAGTTATTGTCATAAGATATCGATTTTCATCGGTATATGTACACTGACATTGATCATGATTGACATCGATATTTGGCAGAGACTACCAAATATCGTTATAATCAGACTTTGCGACCGATTTCGATTGTAAAGCAAACGCTGTCGATGTTGAGACTGCAGGCCCTGGAAGCAATTTAGATAACGATTAAATGTTATAAGTCTATATAATATCTAAACTTGGTTTCTACTAAGAACAAAAAATATTAAATCGATTTTAATGCATTAATCATGAAATGATGCTTAAATATTTATTTACAGGATAAAATGTACAAAAAAACATAAGTTCATTTTAAAATATAAATAAAAACACTTCACTATTTACACAAAACTATCTAAAAGTCCTTCGGAGGAAGGGAAAGTGCGCAGAATGCTGGCTGCATTGCCACGCTGTATTGCAATACTAATTTTTTGGCCTAAATAGGAGCCAGCACCTGTCACATGTCACTTCCACCAAACGTTTCGCCAAGCCCCTGTAAATTTCGTGGCCGCCCGGCCCCCACGGACCCAAAGTTTCAACCTCAAACGGCACAAACATGTAACCCCTGTCAAGATTCCCATATTTGCGCCGCTTGAGGTTTTCTGCTTTGGTTGCAGCGCCGCCAGCCCGAATTGTTGTCTCTGGAAGATGAGATGGCGCCAAGGTATCAACACAAGTTGCATCCCAAACTAAAGGCCGTCCCATCTTCCAAGGAATTAAAGTCATACCATAAGGCCTCTTGCCGTCGTCCCGCATCAGGCCATTTGGTTCTAAGATTGACGGAACGCCGGCACTGACAAAGGCCCGACGGATGACTTCATTCAAACTGGCGTGTCGGGGAATCCTCCCTGTCCTTCTGTAGCAAGATAGTCCGTGATGGCCAAGCCGATCCACCATATCGCCGCATAGGCAACGATGTGGGACTTGGCAAAAAACGCCCAAACGCAGAGAAACGGCTACTCGGAATGTCTGGTTGTCTAGTAAATTGGGATTATTACCGAAATCCCCACCAGACCGTCCCCACCAGGGATTTCGGGAAAAATCTAAAAAAGTTTTCTCGAAATCCCCACTATAATCACAGTGCCAATGTTTTTTGATCAAATTGCTCGCAACCAAAGGCCTGATTCCCAACGTGAAACAGCAAGGAGGCGAGCACGCTCTGCAGAACAAACAGATGTATCAAGAAGATTTTTCCGTTCAATTTCGCAGAGCGACCCGTCCCAATGCTTCTGGGAAGGAGGCGCTTTGGGCAAGGGCTGATTTGGACAGGCTATTTTCCAAGCGTCCCTAGCCTCAGTTATAAAACTTATTTCGTAATTTGTAATACAGGGAGATAAAATAGCTCCGTATTTTTTTTGTTTTTTATAACTGAGGATAGGAAAGCTGGGATACACTAGAAATTTTACGTATGCCAAAACCACCGCACCTTATTGGTAGTGAGGCCTGGCCCCAAGAGCGATCATCGAAAGGTACATTGAGGATGGCGGTGAGCGTATCTCTTAAACTGCTGTCAAACTGTTGTAAAAGTAAGGTATGATTCCAAAGTTGACAACATCTTAAGAAACACATAAATTTTGGGACAAAAAGGCAGTAGCGAATTATAAAATATGCCATATGTGTATTAATTTTATGCAAGCGGTCCGAAATAAATTGAAAATTTTCTTAACAAAATCTGGTAACGATTCATCGAGGATCGGGGCCCCTAAAAGACGAAGTGAACTGTCTAACAAAATTTTAATATTTGGAGCAATATTTCTAAAAATATCTGTGGTGTCGTTTTTTGAAATGATTGGATTTGAAATGTATAATTCACATTTGAAAAATGTAGATTAAATATAAAAATACCTATTGTTTTGAATTGTGTTGTTAAATTTTCCAAATCTTTGGCGACTGTGTTCACATCGCCTCCAAAAGTTCCATCGTCCAGATACCATACGTTAAATTTTGATTCTAATTTTGTAATGATTGTATGTATAGCGAGGCTGAAAATAGCCGGCCCAAGTGGATCTCCTTGTTGACAACCTACTTCTGAAGAGATGAGATGATTTTTGTATGTTAATTTTGAGGGTTGACCATAACAATGCCAAAGATATTTGTATAAATGAGTAATTTTGTCTTTTATCTCAGTCAAAAGGGCGCCTCTATCGACTGAATTAATGGCGTTTTTAACATCCACCTTCAACAGCACATCACCTCCATTGTGGCACAAAAAAGTTCTTAAAGCATGAATCGCCGCCTCACAGCCACCGCGTGAACCGAATCCCAACTGTATAGGTTCGAAGTATGTACAGAGGGATTCACTTATTGACTTCAAATGTTGGCTGTAAGACGACGATAAACTGTGCCAACAGCAATAGGACTTATGCCCCCATCTTTTTTTAGGAGCGCACATAAATTTGCCCCATATAAAATATCTAGAATGTAGGTGTTCACTTTTCCAGAAATTAGTCAAATTTGTTATTTCTTTTAACATAGCATCACCGATCTCACCGCAAACACCACTTATTAAGTATTTAAGGTGCTGAGGTGAGAGAGCATCGAGACCATCTGCAGACCCACTGGGGAAAGACGCAATGGCATTCGCTAAGTCTTCAGGTGTTGCCATTAAAGAATCCTCATCTCGGTCTGGGGGCAAAGGCATATTGACATTAGCTGCAGAAGGTGGATGCTTATCCTTTAGCGCCAACAAGGTTTCAGGAGTATTTGGTGCAATAGTGTCATTAGAAAACAAAATTCTTGTACCATACGGTAAGATATAGCAGAAAACTGAGCTGCATGTGAACGTGATGTAAAAGAGAAACTTGGGAGAGATTTTGAATTTTGGATGCAGTTTTGTTTGATTCTGTTTGTAAGGGATGTCGTATCTAAAGGATTATTCGAAACATGTAAAATTCTATAGGGGAAGGTTAACAAGTGCTCCCAGGCTTGAGTAGAGTTTATGGCTGTGACATTTTTAATATCTTCAATAAGGCAACGTGCTACAGATAGGCGAGCTCCGCGCGAGATTCACCTAACTATGGGTAGGTTATTTTTGAATATACTGAGTTTTTCCAAAAAGGTTGAGCCAAAGGTTTGGATGGGTACTGTTGAATTTGAACTTTGAGAAAGTAGAGAGCCTGAAGTTGCGCAGTGAGCTTTACTTATATGAATTTTTAGCCCACGAACACCTTAAAAAAATTTTGATTGGGAACACAGGTCACATTTCACAAGATTTGTATTTTCTAATGACACATCAGAATTAGAATTTTGATGATCATTCTTATCAGCCGCATTCTGTGGGCATACTAAGGAAGGCGGAGGAGATATCACCGGCACGTTAATGGGTCGCCTACTACGCCGCACTGACTGTGGTGGCGGAGGTGACCGCGGCGAAGGCTCATCTTCATCTTCATCACTTCCATCAGGAAAACTGTACGATAGCGGCCGCCTACTACGACGCACGGACTGTGACGGCGGAGACGACTGCGACAGGAAATCATCCACGTCACTCCCAACAGGGCCTGGATTCTGTATGACCACTCACGCCAATTCCATGCGAATTCCACGCCGGTTCCACGCTGCCTGCGTGGAATCACGAACAAATTCCATGCAGGCGGCGTGGAATTGGCGTGGAATCGGCGTCTTAAAATTAGTGAATTAGTGAATTATTTAATTAGGGTGAGATATTCTTCTCGCAATGGGGAGCGAGGAGAGATCATAAAATTAATAGAAAATGAATAAACATAGCAAAAAAACACGTCACTTCGTTGACAAAAAGTCTGTCTACTTGACATCACACACGCGCCTGGAGCGCCTTGAAGACCCCACGACTCGGAGCCATTGTAGTTGTGCACAAAATGCAAAAACAATAAAAATATTTGCGTAATGTAACGTAAAATATACTGTGAGGCCTTTTATTAGTTTATTTTATGGCGTAAATAATTTAATTTAAATATTATTATTTTTTTCGTTGTTGACAGCTTGACATCTTGTCAAATTTCATGAAAAAAACGATATTTTGGTTGCAATGAAATCTTTTTGCGCTTTAAGTCCAAGCAGTTTTAAAATACCGCTACTTCAGCATTATAAGTATTTACTAAATCTTTTTCAACCAGAAAGGTTTTTAATTTTGCTTAAGTATATCCGTGTGAAATTATTTTTTGCTCTGTACTTAGAATATTTGAAGACAGACATGCGACGTTTCTGGATTAGCTAGAACTTCCCAATAACAATGAAGAAAAAAAAGTGTTAATTTATAAATAAGTTTGATGGCAGAAAATTGTAGCTAATAAAAAAATGCGCATTTTTTATAACATATTTATAAAGCTATTTTGCAAAAAAATGGTTAATATTTAGGCTAACTATAACTATAGTTTTGATGATTGGAATTATAATCTGAGAGATTTCTGGTATTTTACAAATTACCCTTTATGAATTTACCTATTTAGTGTTAAAATATTGCAACTTTTGCAATTACTTATCCCGCCTATAATGCAAATGTCTGCAAATGTAAATTGTTGAAATTCTAAATTGTTCGTACTCACTTCGCTCGCGCTTTTTGATCAAGTCAATATTTCGTACGATTTATAGTTTATACTTACACATTAATTGCTGTTCTGATAAAATAGCCCAAAGTTTTCGCGATTGCTTCAATGGCGTATATTTTTGTTTACAGATTTGATATTATGTTTCGTTTTCTACATAAACAGAAATACAGAAATAGCTCAACATTTTCGCGATGCTGTTCTCGTCTTTTAATCATTTCGATGTTTAAATAGATTTGGAATTGAAGAAATTAGGGGGAGGGGAGGGGGGGCAAATTTCGGCTAGGCCCAGGGATACAAAAACTCACGCTACGCCACTGTGTCAGACCACCTACGTGGCGTGCGCGTGTGCTTGACATGTCTTGCGCACGCATCCGGTTTGTATTGGCCTATAAACGCGCCGTAATAAATAATAGTTTAAAAAAACTAAAAAACACGCTTTATGTAGAAAACCAAAATAGAAAATACCCACGCTTTTTAATAAATAAAACATTTTTTTCTTTTCTACTTTTTAGTTTGGTTTATTTTTAGGAGCGTTTTTTTTTTTCGAATTATTGCATTGTCATCGGTCTTTGACAGGTGTGCAAAATTTGAATGAAATCTGACCGTTTAAAGAGGGTCAAAATAGCGTCCAAAGGAGTCGGTTACAAACATACAAACATACAAGTGAAGCTAATATAAAGCGTATAAAAAGACGTCGTCTGCATAGTCCCATAAACCAACCACGGAATAAATAATAGTAACTTAAATGCACAAAATTTATTCGTGTAGTGTTTTCATCTACAGACTTTAAGTACTATACTTTGATAACTTTTCTACATATAATTTTGCATTACTTTGCGTAGTTTTTAAATACTTTTGGCTTGAACTATTATTAGTTACAGATATCAGTAGTTCTAAAGGATACCGGAGACGATCAAAAATATGGACCATAATATAATGGTGGCTCCATCCTCCAACCCTCTTTTCTCGTTTGTTCTCTTCCTCTGACGTCCCATATGAACACCGATCGATCATAACTAAGGCAGACGTCGTAAGCTATAGGTGCAACTGTGCTGTATCTGATCTTATAGGATTCGACGATAGTATGGGGCCAACATTATTATGGTCCAAAATTTTTATTGTCTCCGGTATTCTTATTAGTTTGGGTGTTGTACTAGTAGAAATGGTCATTTCCGTAAGATATGCGAGTTTGATTACACGTTGCCCCAGCAAAGTCTTGTTCAAAAATTCAAGTTCAAAACGAGTGTAGTTTTGTGCGTAGGTTTATCGGTCGTCGAGCTCTCTTAGAAATATGCTTATGTAGTGTTTGTAATAAAAAACTAAAAACACCCACTTCTATAGTACTTTGTTGTAACCATTTCAACCTTTGAAAATGTCCGTTCCTATTCCGATGATAGTTTGGTAGGTACTTATAATAAAGCAGTAAGGCAGCAGTAGGTGTGGCGTATGGGTGTTATTTCAACTCGAACGCACCATACATCAAGTGTGCAAAATGACAATGTCGCTGTCTATCTGACAAGACAGTGACAACTCAATTAGAACATAACTTCAGGCTTGAGCCATTGGGAGACCCACTTCAGTACAGTGACATTAATATAAAAAGGAATGACGCATAGGTCATTGTCCTCTTTTCTGCGACCTTCAAGAAGCTACACTCACATATCTGAAGGTCTACCAATGGTCAGGTCAGGGGTGAGTACTAAGTCCAGCAGCCAACCATTTGAAATGGTATTAGTGATAGTTGTGGAATAATCTTACTTCGTATTTCGTTTGGATGTAGTAGGTACTAGTGTCCAACGCAATAAATTTTGTTAAATGATTCTCTTATTTGATTTCGACATCCTTTATTAGGACATCCAAACAATAGGGTTAACGGGTAACCAGCTCCCGTAATCATATAGTAGGCAGTAAGTAACAAAAATACTGTACAAAAAAGAGAATTAAAAAAAACTTATTATGTGTCCTTCTGGTCTGTGTACTTCTAATAAGCCACTGAACATAAAAACGAACATAACATTTAAAGAATCGTGTCTATCTGTACGTTCGCACACCATGTAAAACTACTGCACCGATTGAAATGCGCCTTACACTGTTGGATAGTTAGGTTTTGACATAAAATGTTGTGGAATTTGTATCTCAATCCGATTGGTAGAAGCCGAACAGTCGATAAAAAACTATTTGACGGCTGAACGAACTTTGATGAATTGTAGGTAGTACCTACATAGATTGTAGTTTATAGGTGGGTTTTTGGTCCTAAAATAACTGAAGAATTTGGTCCCAAATCGAGTGTTGAATTAAACTAATGTTTCACTGTTAAAAGGTGAAACATTTCCGTTTTAATAAAACTCTAATAAAATATGTACAGAAGTGTTAACTATGTTAAGGTCAATGAAGATCCCTTGGTGCGTGATCTTGACCAGCAAAATATAATCAAGCTGGTTTGATGATGGATTGTTAACGGAACCCTTGTAAGCCCATCAAGTTTGAGCTCATTAGATTTGTCTTATCGACTCTGGCGTGTGCCCAGTAATTTCGCAGACAACCTTCAAATTGGAACACAGAAATGTTTGCACACTACTGCTTGACGGTAAAATACCTAGGAAAGGTGTGGTACTTTCCTAGGCGACAAATAACTACTAAAGCCAATTTACTTATCCTAAAATGCTGGAGTCTATTTCCTGAATTACCTCAGCTGGTTGTCACAGCATGACAGCACCCGCGAGATGAGAAAGCGTACTAACCTAGAATCACAAGAAACATTTTTTCTCAATTGCTGGAACCACACGGCTCAGCGGATTGTTAATAGGTAGATAGATTAACTTATTGGACACATTGGAAATTAGATCTAAAAATCATCACAAGGGGCGGTCTTAGCGATCTCTTCCCGACAACCGTTTACGGAGGAATAACGGGATAGTGGGGGAATAATAAACGGGAATAATAAACATACATACTAATATCAATAAATATATAAATATACCTACACAAATAACAATAATAGAAATTTAGACGTAGCAGCTCAGCTAGTGCGATAAATAGAACATTTTAACATGATGTTTAAAGACGTTGAGTGAAGGTGACCGTCTAATATCTACAGGTAGGGCATTCCACAATCGAACAGCTTCTACTGAAAAGGACCAATCATAGAAATTAGTTCTGTGGATAGGTGTCTTTAAGATAAGATTCTCTGATGATCTTAGTCTACTATGGATGTGTGGAGGAAGTCAAAACGTTCCTGAAAGTAGCGCGGGGAAAAGGGGTTGAACAGAATAGGTACTGTAAAGGAGGGACAATATTTCGGCGACGACGAATGGGAAGCCACTTGAGCTTAGCGCGATATTCAGAAACATGGTCATATTTACGTAGGCCAAATATGAACCTGATACAGAAATTTTGGAGGCGCTCAAGTTTATTTAGCTGGTCTTCAGTTAGGTCAAGATAGCAGGCGTCAGCGTAATCGAGAATAGGGAGCAAGAGAGATCGTGCGAGCGCAATTTTAGTCGTAGCAGGTAAAAAGTTAGCCGACGTAAGGAACATTATGCAAACATTTTACGGCTAGTGGCAGCTAATTGAGCATTCCAAGATAAAGTTGTATCAAACATAATGCCGAGATTTTTGACGGTGTCACTAAAAGGAATGACTACCCCTTCAAAAACTACTTGCGGAAGTGAGTCCCAATCTAACTTACATCAGGGCGGTCGCACTCCGCAACAAGTACAAATAAATTCTAGGACCCAATATTCGGGTCCGTTCAGTCTAGTGTCAAGCGTGCGCTCGATGAGTCGCGCGCCTTGTACGTAGCGATAGAGCACCTACTTACGTAAAGTTATTGACAAACTTTATTCGTGTTTTAATTATGAGTACCAAGAAGAAAGCTAGAAAGTACTGCATAGCATTCGGCTGTTTGAATAGTGACAGAAATGATGAATTGTCATTCTTTACGCTTCCAAAGGATATTGAAAGGTAATAAATTGTAATACCTATAATAGGTCCTAGTTATGTAGTTAGATATTGATATTTTTTTATTACGTAGGTTCCTATAGTTTTATGTTATTTCATTTGTGTTCCATACCGAAGCTACGCATATTTAAGGGTTTTCCGCGCAGAAATAAAGTCGTTTATTAAATCGATCAACGTAATTTTATAATTGATTATAGTAGGTATTGTTGATCGGAAAATGAATTACTGTGCTGACTTAGTAAGTAGCCTACATACTTTTAATACCTTTTATTACGTAGGTAGCAATTTATTTTTCACTCATTAAAAAGCATGGAATCCAGACAGGCACCTTTATTCATCAAAGTGCAATACCTATAGGATATAATCATAATCAACCAACGACACGTAGGTAGGTATCTCACTAAACTTATCGGCGTTCTGAAAACGGGATAGGTAGGTAGTAAAAATGAGGTAGTCGGTCTATTCTGAAAAGAATGTCATTGTATGTAATAGAACTATTTTAATTTATAATAATAAGTAATAACATAATACATTATTACTTACTTATTTATTCTGTTACAATATCTAAGTCATAACATATCACAGAATAATTAGTAGTACAAGTACCTAGTCATATCTTAATACAACCCTGCCGAGCGAAAAAGGGACAGAGCGATTCTGAAACGCTAACCGTTTCAGAATCGCTCTGTCCCTTTTTCGCTCGGCAATGGAAGTTCTCGCGCGTTGTGATACGGTGCATTATAGCCTGCACGCGGTGGGCGAGCGCCTTCTAGGTAAATATAATTGAAAGCTCGCAGCGCCGTGCGAGTTAAATTGCACTTTATAGCGTTGTAACGAGAGTCGCTATTTATTTAAATGACTTTACTCAGTTAGCCTTCTGTATTTGTACTATTATTTATTCTGTGCTTACATATCATTCGGGAACTACCAACGACGATTACTTGGGTTTTAAGAGGGTTCACTTTAAGGTGAGGTTTAAGGGTTCAAGTAAGGCTTACGGCCTTACTTGAACCCTCCACGCTTTACTCCAATCCGATATTCGTTGCAGATCGCTATTGGTGGTTTCCACAGCATCAGCTAGTTGACTTAGGGGAGCTTGACAGTACAGTTAAAGATCGTCTGCATAGAGGTGGCACAAAGTAGCAATTTTACCTACGTTGGTAAAATCTATACTATAATAAAACTGTAACTGGGCTAAATCTGTACATTAAATATTTTTTGAAAATTATAATTGATATAAACTTCAAAATCGATATAGAGTGCAAAAAGGATATGTTTTAATTTTTGTCTGTCTGTCTGTCTGTCTCTTTGAACACGCATCACGCTGAAACTACCAGATGTATTTTGATGCAACTTGGCACAATCATAGCTTATGTTATGGATTAACATTTAGAATACTTTTTATCCCGAAAAAATCATGAGTTCCCGCAGGATAGGGGTTAAAAGTTATCGTTACGTGAGAATAGTAACGTCCAAACGAATGGTCCGATTTAGCTGCGAGTTCTTTATATCTGAAAGCTGAGGTAAACGAGATGGTTCTTAGCTATAATGGGAGGGAGGATGGGGGGATGGGGATGGGGGTTAGGATCGTTGATCTCCAACAAATGGACCGATTTTGATGCGGTTTTTTCTGTTTGAAACTGATGTGATCGAGATAGTTCTTAACTGTATGGGGTGGGGGGGCGAGAAAAGGGAGGAGTTTCGAGAAAAAGGGGGTGAGAATCGTACCTTTCAAACGAATCGACCAATTTAGCTGCGATTTTTTTATGTTTCAAAGGTGAGGTGAGGCTGAGGTAAACAAGATTTTTCTTTTCTTTTCTTTCAAACGAATGGACCAATTTAACTTCGGGTTTTTATGTTTCAAAGCTGAGGTAAACAAGATGGTTCTTAGCTATAATGGGGCTTTATGCACGCTACGCTTCGCTCCCGCCTTCGTCTTCTAACCTATCACGACCATGTCGGATCGCCACTGAAGGTTGTACCTATATTGGTACTTTTGGTACTGGAATAATTCATAGGATCATTATATCCCAGAAAAACTACCACGCGAGCAACGCTGCGGGCACAGCTTATAATCAATAATAACGTTAAAGTCTGTACAAAGAAGATAATTTTAAAAAATTGGCCTGAGCTACCGAACAAGAATAAAACATTTTTTAAATTCGTGTCTGTCTGTTTGTTTGTCTGTATGTTTGTTCGCGCATCACGTAAAAACTATTAGACCGATTGCGATGCAGTATTCAGTGTTGGATAGCTTAGAGTTTGACCAAGACCTGGGGTACTTGGTATTCCAATGATTAGATGCCGAGCAATCGATAAAAAACTTTTAAACGGCTGAAGGAATTTTGATCAAATGTTTATTGTAGGTCTTGGAATAGCACATAGAGTACTTTTAACCTAGATAAATGACCACGCGAGCGAAGCCGCGGGCACAGCTAGTTGTTAATAACTTAACCGAAATGTCAAGCTATGCTCTGACGGTTGCCTGACATACATATTCATATATATATATATATATATATTATTGATTGTATTTATTATTGATCCATATGTATTTTATATGTATTCTTATTAGTTATATAATTTATTTTAAAATAATTAGCACATTTTTATCATACCCAGGAGTACACCACCGTCTGTTGTCGTATTGATTTCCTCTCCATACAAAGGTTGTCTGGAAGAGATCGCTTTTAGCGATGAGACCGCCCATTGTACAATAATATTTAATAAGTTTAAGTTCACGTGTTTAGTAAATTTTTTGGTGTACAATAAAGAGCTATCTATCTACCACACTCGGTTCTGTGGAGTGTGTTATTAAGTACTGTGTCTAATAATATGGAGTATGTACTCATAGGAAATCATAGCGTCGAGTGTCGCGGCGACACGACTCGCAGTCGTCGCCTAGCCTGGCGGTCCAAAGGGTTAAGCTGTCGGTCCAGGCTGTTATTGATTAATAGCATTCGTTAAGCCATGTCAGAGGCCCTCGGGCGGCTTGACAAACTCTGACATCAGAGGCCAGCACTACCTCATACGACAAACAAACAAGGAGGTATTTTTAATGTCATCGACTCGGACAACCATACAAGACATAAGTTCAACAACTAAAACCAGCAGGGTAAAAAAACAGCCTATGACACTCTTGCGATGTAGACGAATCGATTGATACCTCGCTTGTCAAAATCGGACCAGTAGGGGCAGCGCTATGGTGGAACATCCACATAATATATACATGCATTTATTCATAGACTGTTAAACTCATTACCCTTCCCTTGCTTCATCGTAGTCGGGTAACAACAGGGTCTCACTTTCAAAATTATGTGATTAATTTTATGATGTCGACGACGCGGAGGTTTTTTGTTTATTGTTGTGTTTGAGTTGTTTGTTTGTTTAGTTTTGTTGTCCCCACATGGGAAAAACTCAATAAAATCCACGTTCCTGTAGTCAACAGATGTTTCCTGTTAGGTACAGGAAAACTGAAGAAAACATAGCTTCTTCGCACTTCAAAATGATTCAACGAATTCCATTGAAAAACTTTGATATCTAGCCAAGTTAGTAATTTGTTATCATTCTTATCAGTTAGATTAGATGGTAAAATATATTGAAAGAACCGAAAAGTTGTGATTTATTCTCAACTTCAGTTCCTTGTGAAACGGTGTAACAGGAAAAAGAAAAAATGTCTTTCTTGGGAAAGGAATACACTTACGAGAAGCAGGAGAACTTCGAAGCTTTCCTGAAAGCCGCAGGTACCTATGTGAAATTTATTTATTTTTAGTAAGTCATCATCATCATCATCAGCCCATGTCAGTCCACTGCTAGACATAGGCCTCTCCCAAAGCACGCCACCAAGCCCGACCTTCGGCTCTTCTCTTCCAACTGCTGCCAGCCACTTTGCGTATATCGTCGCTCCACCTAGCTGGAGCGCGCCCTACACTACGTTTATCGAGTCGCGGTCTCCACTCAAGAACACGTCTACCCCAACGGTTATCAGTCCTTCGACAGATATAACCAGCCCACTGCCACTTCAGCTTAATAATCCTAAGGGCTATGTCGATAACTTTGGTTCTCTGCCGGATCACCTCATTCCGGATGCGATCTTTCAGAGAAACTCCAAGCATAGCCCACTGAGCGACCTTAAATTGGTGGACTAGTCGTACCGTAACGTAAGTAATAAGCAGTAATTGATTCTGATAAGCGTTCGCGAAACTCGGCAGAGATAAAGTAGACTTTTCGTAGAAAATACTACATAAAAGTACTTACATACTTATATAATGTGCTTGGTTTCGTCTATCGTTCTATACAATACAATATCGCCAGGCTACTTAATTTTCCCATAAATTATTCGACAAATAAAAACTAGTCAAACTAGTAAAAGCATATTGTGTACCTAGCTACTAATGCCCGGTTCCTGTAATATAATTATGGAACGACACGTTGTAGCAACGAACAGTAACATTTGCTAGTACCCTACGAATAAGTACTTATTATTTATTCGTAGCTAGTACCAGACGTAAACTGAACGTGAAGTGTTCCTATAAAACGAAGGTTTGATACGGATGGGAGAGTTACCAGCTACGTTCCGTAGCGTAATGGAAGGAGATGATAGAATAGGGTGTTCCTTTAAAAAAATAAACATCAGTGAACTGACAAAGTTACATTGCGTAATTCGTCCAACATACGGAAACTTTTCGTCTTGAGAAACTTGTGGAACGCTTTGCGACGCCTCGTTATTAGTAGATTGATTACGCGTGGTTGCTGTGACATTAACGTATCGTTGATTATAGAAACCGGATCTAAGAAGATATATTTAACGGGCGTATTCCCGAAGCACCGCACTGCATCGCAAAGGTAGAGCCAGAAGGGTATTTTATTTTCCTATGCGTGTTTCAATTCTGAGTCGGCACATTCATGAAAGGAGAAAATCTATCAAACTTAGAGTATAATAGTTATATATAATTAATTTTCTCCTTTTCAGGACACATAGATTTTGACTCATAAAAGTGCCTTTGTCCAATAAACATGTTTGAGTTTTAGGTACCTACCTATAGTGGTGTTTGATATTGCTCGTGATTTGTTAATATGTGTAGACCAAGCTTATTCAAAAAGTCTGAAAATCTAGAACTAAGTAGGTACATACAAAAATATGTTTTGATAAGTGAGTACCAAACCAATACATTGTAGTCTAGAAGTTTCTGGCGTTTTTTGCTTTGGTTTTTTGTTACAAATGATCTATTATACAGATTATTAAAGCCTGTGATTTATTCGAATTGAACGATAACATTCGATAGGTGCTGATAAATTTATAATGTGTTTCATCACATGGACCATCACCTAATCAGTTGCACCTGTTGGAATTACATTCTTAAATAGATTAACTTTATAATCCTATAATTAGCATCCTGTAGTATAAGTAGTAGGTAGCAGGGTAGTTACAGTAAGTATAAAGCTCCGAAAAGTAATTTTATAATGAGTGCGATCTAAAAATGAACAGGTAGGTATGTACTAGGCTACCGAAAACTTTTATGCAAACAAAAATGAGGAAGATACCAAAATATATACGAAAAGTTGCGAAAACAATAAATTCTTGAAAGAATAAGAAAGTAATAAGTTAGGTACCTTATTTTTTATTTTGTGGGTGCAATTCTATATAATCTAGTCTAGGTTAGTTTAACCTAAGCTAGCTTGCCCATAATCGCCACGCTGGGCATGCTGGTTGGCGACCGCAGGGCGTAGCTTCTCGCACCTGTGACGCTGTTACCCGTCACCATCATGTGTCATTTGGCTACGATTGTTTTGAGGTGGCTCTGTCGGTCGCCAGAGCCTCGAACGTTATCCAGCAGGATGACCACGTGCAGGTGAGGTTGGCTTGGAGCAGCAGGACAAGTACTTATAGGCTGGTGATGATTAATTATATGTAACAAATTTTCTATTCCGCATGGGTTAGGAAATACCATCAAGCATGAAAAACAAAATTTATTTTCTAAACTCGAAGAAAATTAGTTTACCTTGTTTATTTTACCAAGTTTTTATTGGGTCACTTGTCTGTCGTTCAGGGTGAAATCTTGCAACTCAAATTACGAGCACTTCCCAATTAGCTATCCGGCTGAAACATTCAGGGTAGCTCACAACTCGATGAAAATGGTAGCGATTCGGACATCCCCTGAACTAAACTTAATTTGTTCAAATGTAAATCACTAAAGCCTGTCAGCGTAAAATCAACTTTGTTTCCACGCTGCGAGAGTCCCGATTTATCCAAACGCTGTCTCAGAACATGTCCGAACTTATCAAAACGCTGTTAGACAGCGTGCTAAAAACCTTTTTTAATTACGTTATTTTAAGCGGTGCAGCTTAAATTGGCGTAAGTTTAGAATAGATGCCAGGGGCAAAAAGACCTTGTTATAAATTCTATAAGGTTTAAATTGCATTTGAAGAAATTTAGTCTAGTTTAGTTTAAAGAGCAAAATGACCAATGCTGCCAATTTATTCTAAAAAACGGGGTTTTTAGATTAGTTTATGAATATTCGGGACAATTCACACTAAATATCTAGCCCCAAACTAGGATACCTACCCTGTACAATGGGTACTAGACAACGGATAAACATACATAGATACAAATATTACATGTTATTACATTAATCTATATATTTTGCTGCTTGATTGTTCTATTTGCCTTATTTTGTTATAGTATTAAATATTTTTTCCTTGCTCATTAGACAAAGTTTTGAACATCACAAATTTTGTTGTGGACAACATATCACTAATGTAATATTTACTAATGGTTTTTTTCTGACCTGTGCTGTCTCACTGTTGGCCAAAGGTCTCTCCATTTCCTCCCAGAAATCTTGGTCCCCTGCAAATCCTGCAACCTCAGACCTCGCTCCTGCCTAGAAGGCATCGAGGTCATCATGTCATTGCTTCCTGGACCTGCCATGACGACATCGCCCTTGACCAGGCACCCATGACGTGATGACCCTTGCCTATTTTTTTATACAAAATTAAAATTTAATTAAATTTTAAATTAAAATTTAATTAAATTTTAATTTAATTAAAATTGATGGTGAGATGGTGCATTCGGCTAACATGTCCCGCCCACTCCCATTTTAGCCACATACTCCCCACATCAGCGACTCCTGTTCTGGAGCGAATATACATACTTACCTGTTGTTGATTTATTCGTTCAGGTCTTCCTGAGGACCAGATCGCCAAGCTCCTGGAGTTCAAACCCACCTCAAAGCTAGTGAAGGCTGATGATGATACCTACGTCTACGTCTCGACGACCCCTGAAGGCGGTTCCAAGGAGACCAGCTTCAAGTCTGGAGTAGAGTTTGAGGACAATTTCCAGGACAAAATCCCAGTAAGTTTACAATACCTTCATAGATAAGAAAAAGGTACCTACCAAGTTCTACTATAGGATCGGTAAGTACAAGTCTGTTCTACGAATTCAGTATTCGATGAATAGGTCTACTAATAAAAACTAATTAAACCGACTTCAAATTGTATAAAACTTGCAATAAATACATTATTAAAAAAATACAGGGCTGTGCGACGCCCAAACCGACTAAAAAAAATTATAGGGCTGTGCGACGCCCAAACCGACTAAAAAAAATTATAGGGCTGTGCGACGCCCAGAGCGACTAAAAAAAATTATAGGGCTGTGCGATGCCCAAACCGACTAAAAAAAATTATAGGGCTGTGCGACGCCCAAACCGACTAAAAAAAATTATAGGGCTGTGCGACGCCCAAACCGACTAAAAAAAATTATAGGGCTGTGCGACGCCCAAACCGACTAAAAAAAATTATAGGGCTGTGCGACGCCCAAACCGACTAAAATATATATATATGCGTATCTAGTCGAAGTATCAATCGATTCGTCTTCAGGTATAGTGTTACAGACGGATTATTTATTCTGTGAATATTCACATAAAATAGCCTATATAGGCTATTTTTTTACCTGACTACCGCGAAGCAAAGGAAGGGTTATGTGTTCAAACTAAAAACTTACTCCGATTTTAAAAAGCGAGATAGGTATCAATCGATTCGTCATAAAAACTACCAAAAAAAACGGCAACGCTAGCCGAATCAGCCCTGCAAGCATGGATCTTATCGAACGATAAACTTACCGAATTTACCGAATTTCAATGTCAAATTTGACGTAAATATTCGATAAAATTACCGAATCGATAAAATTTTACCGAGGCTAGAAGATCCATGCTACCGAATTTCGATAAAATCGATAAATTTATCGATCTTTACCGATCGATAAGATCCATGCTCGCAGGGAGTACGGATTGGTTTACCTCCGTACGTACTTGCTATTATGTAGTTGTTTTGTGGTACTTATATTTACGTTTAAAATGTCTTCTACAGATTACGACCACCTACACCGTGGACGGCAACACAGTCACCCAGGTGGTGTCTTCTCCAATGGGAGCTGCTACTTTCACGAGGGAATACAACGGCGATGAACTCGTTGTGGTGGGTTTGGACTTTTGACCTCTTTTCTAGTTCTAAGTGAAGCTCCAATGATGATGCTCTTCATCCCAAGGTTGCCTGGAAGAAATAAAGAGGACAACAAAGTTCCTGACTTTCATCACCAAACAGAGTGATGGTGGTCGAACGGTATACTAGTGTGTTAGAATAGGTTAGAATCCAGCTATACCGAGCTCGATCCTCGGCTCCGCACCAATTACTTTTAAGTTATGTGCGTATTTCCGTCGACCTGTGCTTCGGAGGGAACGCTAATATGTTATCGGACCCATCATCATCACCATATACTTGTTCACTGCTGGACGTAGCCCTTTCCTAATGCACGCCACTGAGCTCTGTTTTCAGCTCTCCTCACCCATTTTATTCCAGCCGCTTTCACAAGTCGTCACTCCACCTGGCCACAGGGCTATACTACGTTTGGATAAACTTCATCTCCACTCGAGAACTCTTCTACCCCAATGGACATCGATTTTTCGGAAAATGTGACCAGCCCACCATCACTTTAGCTTGCTTATCCTTAGAAATATGTCGGTTACCTTGGTTCTCCGTCGGATATCTGTCGGTCCCGGTTGTACTTAATTCGTTATTATGACAGAGGCCCTCGGGCGGCACCATCAGTGAAACTCTGACACCAGAGGAGGCCAGCACTAATACGACAAGCAAGAAAACTGTCTCAAAAGCATCAATGACTTAGGTTTCTTCGGGATTAATTGCAGTTTCTAACTGCCGAACATGTAGAAATTCAATTGACTGACTAGCATTAAATCGTTATTTTATTATGTATTTTGACAGATTAGCGTCACCTAATTACATAATAACTAGTGGCTCTGTGAGCTGTAGATATCGCGCGTAAAAACTTTTTTGCAAACAATCTAGCGGTACACAGTAGTGCCATCTAGTTACCTTAATGTAAAACTAACATTAATAACCAAGGTGCTCCATCAATGTCTACCTAGTGGGTAAAGGGATGATTCCACTGGTAGAAACCTAAAAGCGAGAAATGTACTGCATTTTGAGGAGTTTTTCTGCTCATCATGCTGAAGATCCTCATCAGTTATTCACAAATGTTTTATGAGACCAATTTAAAGTTTCAAATACAAAAACCAATCGAAATCGAATCCAATAAGGCGGATATATTCAGTAGCCCTCTTTTTGCCCAGTTTTGGGGGAAGTACCTCACCAATCAAAAATCCCCGACGACAAAAAAAAACGTTTAACTTGTATACCAAGTTTAGTCTAGATCGGTTGAGAAATGCGATCGGACAGACAGATATCCGGACAGACGGACATCCGGACATAAGAAAGCATTTTTGCCCAAGCTGAAGCGGAGACGCTTCACGCTCGCTCGGTCAATTATCGACTACAGGCACGGCAGTTAGTATTATAATAAGTATCAGCATCAATAATTAGTACCTACTACTAGGTATCCAGTAAATATATAAGCAGGTAGGTACCTAAATAGTTTTGTTGATAGGTACATTAGTTAACTACATTTGGTAGGTGGATCTAATCCAAATATACTCTCACTCTTTGATGGACCTACTAATGTCATGGTTTTCACAATCATTGACCGTTTTTTTTACTGTTTTGTTTTAGTACCTAATACCTAAATCAAATTACTTATTATCAATAAATCTATTATTTCAAAATAAAACACGGGCTCTGAAGAGTAAACCAAGCAGCGAAATATGTAGATTGTAAAACACATTTAAATTAGATTGCATTTTCATCGATTTGTGTTCTACCCCGAAAGTTTCAGCCGGATAGCGGGAAGTACTCGAAATTTGAGTTGCAAGATTCCACCCGGAACGACAAACAAAAAAGTGACACAATAATAAATTATAGAATAAAGACTAAAAAACACGCTTTAATACCATAAAACCGAACTAATAAGTAAAAAATAAATTTCAATATACTAACAAAGTGATTAACGAGAAAATTAATGTTATTGTAAAAAGAAGCGTGGAGTGCTCGATATTTATTGTTATTTATTTTTTACCAAACAGAGTTAGTGTAAGAATGTCGTTCAAAGCACCCCACGCTTTTTTTTACATGACATTAATTTTCTCGTTAATCACTTTATTCTTATATTGAAATTAATTTATTACTTTTTGTTTCGGTTTAATTGTACCTATTAAAGCGTGTTTTTTAGTTTTATTAATCATTCACATTTTTAATTATTGGGGGCCCTGATAATTAGTGTGCAAAATTTTGAATTAATCTGACCATTTAAAGTGGGTAAAAATCGAGTTCAAAGATTCCGTTACCTACATACAGGTGAAGCTAATAGAAGCTAATAATAAAAAAGCGTGTTAAAAACGTGGTAAAAACAAGAGGAGTTACGGACAATCAGCAAATTGTGTTGTATACAGGTATACAGTATACACGTAGATTACATAGATATCTTAAAACTTTTAGACAGTTAGATAGGTACCTACTAGATACCTACATTAACACCTTGTTTTTTTTTCAGACTATCACCGGTGGAAAGTTTGACGGCGTCGCCAAAAGATGGTACAAAGCATTATAAGAACATATTGTATTTATTTATAAATTAATATATTTATTGTTCGTATTTTTTAGTAATCTGTTGTTTATTTATTAGCGAACTGCCGTGTTCAAAGAATGACTGAGAAATTAGACAGAGGTGAAAACGCATTAATATTTATTTATTTTATTTACGGACTAGGCAATCGTTTGACGATCTCACCTGATGGAAAGCGATGATGTTGTCGAAGGTGTAGCACGCTTGCCTAGTAGATACCTATTCACTCTTGACTTGAACACACCGGGGTTATAATTTACCGGAAACACTGACGAGGGCAGGGCATTAGTTTTGCATAACTAATTAAGTAGGTACCTACCTACCGAGATGGGCCACTTGATCAATAATACATAGCCTCTACACTAACGGCGCGATTGAATTAGAAATACATGATCATCATCATCATCAGCATATATTCGCCCACTGATGGACGTAGGTCTTTCCTAGTGAACGCCACCAAGCCAGATCTTTGGCTCTTCTCATCAGTTCCTGCCAGCCGTTTTTCGCAATTCGTCACTCCACCTGGCCGGCAGAGGTCCTACACTACTCCTAAACGTGGTCTCCACTCCAGAACTCGTCTACCCCAACGGTTGTCGGTTCTTTGAGAGAGATGTGACCAGCCAATTGCAACTTTAGCTTGCTAATTCTTTGAGCTTTACTACATGTACCGGTAACTTATGAACCAATCTGACCGTGAGTGCCCACGTTTCGGCACCGTAGGTCATGACTGCTAAGACGCACGCATTAAATACATTCGTCTCTCTTCTTCTTCTTTATAGTTAAGAGCCTAGCTCTTGTCGGTGAGTAATTTCCAGCGTTCCCTATCTTCGGCCAAAGCTTTTACCTCCATAGGTATACGACATGACATTTATCTTCTCCTTTATCTGATGTGTTAATTTCCTTCTAGGTCTGCCACTTCCTTTCTTCCCTCCTACCTTTCCTTCTATGATGGTTTTATGAAGTTATCATTTCGTATACGGTGGCCAAACATATTTTCTCTTCTCCATTAGTCATTCGTCTTTATAAGAACGACGAGAAGACGACGAAGCTTACCAAATGCTGCCCATCCCAGATGAATAATCCAGCCGGGGATGCACATTTATTACATAGTAGTACATACACGGAATGCAAAGTATAAATAAATTCACGCCTTAAAACAAGACTTTCTATATGATGAATTCATACAAACGTGTCGGATGGAATTGACAACAGCAGTAATCAAAGAGTATTTATATACTACGTGCAGTAATCACAAATTGAAGATGACAAGTAGGTACATAGGAGTATATATTTGCGTCCAAAGAGTAGGTATATAAATACTACGTAAGACTCGAGTCTACGAGGTGATACGATAAACGACAAAGATCTAGACTAAAGTACTTATATATTGTAAGTACTACCAAAATTCTAGAATCTATGATAAACGAGGGCCAATTTTAGAAAAAAAAAGTAAGTACATACCTTTTTGTTGTGGCGTGAAAGTAGAAGTATAGTATAGTTTAGAGTTTTTATGGTTTTAATCTACGAATACTTCGTTATTCGTAGGTTTTAATATTAAAATTTAATGAACTTACCTAATTATTTATACTACTATCCTCATATAAAAAACAAGTAGGTGGTCGGTTCAAGATCATAACAAACTAGGTGATCGGGTAAGGTCAAGTTTTCTTAACCAGCCACCCAGGTGGAAGGCTGATGGTCCGATAAGTTCAAGTTTTCCTAACCGGCCACCCATGTAGACAGCTGGTGGTCTGATAAGATCATGTTTTCCTTTCCAGTCACCCAGGTGGATAGTTTGAGTGGTCCGTTAGTAATGAACGGAAAATTCCGTAGGTAACATTTGTAATTTTATCCGTAAGATAATCTCGGACATACACGCCTATTTACAGAACACTTGTAATTTTGTTTTTATCGATTTATTTTGCACTGATAATGTTTCGAAATCTTTATCAGTGCTGACGCGCCGTATTGGTGGTATCTTGGTCTATCTAGTAATGCAGGTACTTATGGACTACGTTTGTTTTGTACCAAGGTTTTCAGCCATGTCTAAAATAGAGATGATAAGATGAAGTTTAAAAGATATTAAAAAACTTAAAAAAAAACAGAGTAATTACTTAATTACACTGCAAATTATGTACTTGTAAGTAAAGACATGTAGGAAATTAATTATTTGAAAAACCAGCCTAGTTAGAGTCTGACTCTCACACTAAGTGTTCTGTAGTTCTAAATGGCCCCTTTTCTATTTGTCAGGATATCCGCCATTGAGCGAGCGAGTTCGAAGCGTGAGAAAAGCGTCTCCGTTTCATCTTGGCCAAAAATTCATTCGTATTTACGGCAGCACCATGGGGAAAAGAACGACTTTTATAGTTTTCAAGAACCATCTCGTTTACCTCAGCAAATAAATAAAAAAACTGCAGATTAAATCGGTCGGTTTTTGTTCGGGAGTTAAAAACTATGTCGCATTTCTGATCTAGACGAAACTTGGTATACAGGTTTAACGCATTTTTTGAATTTTTTACTCGTCGGGTATTTTCAATGGCGAAGGAAATGTCTAAGGTATTTTTGATTGGGTACTTCCTCCAAAAAGGGGCAAAAAGGGGTCTGCCTCCTTATTAGATCCGCTTTCGATGTTTTTTTTCATTTGATAGGTCTATAGGATGGTTTCATAAAAAATGCATGAAATTCTGATGAGGATTGTCGGCGTGATGAGCAGAATAGCTCCTCAAAATGCAGTAAATTGCTCACTTTTAGGTTTCTAACAGCAGAATTAGCCCTTTACCTATTAGCATAGATAAATTATTTATATGATTTACCTATGCTACTAGGTAGGGGCAAAGATGGGTAGGGGTTGATGGACCACCTTGGTTATATAATGTTAGTTTTACAATAAGTTAACTAGATGGCGCTACTGTGCACTGCTAGATTGCTTGCAAAAAAGTTTGTGCTCGCGAGCTCACAAAGCCACTAGTAATACATTTTATAAAAATTTCATCTGGTTAGCTATTACGATAAAAAAACAACAGCCTTACAAAGGTATGACAGATACAGTGTGACCAACTTATCTGTGAGTGGTAAAAAAAGGAACTACAGCCTCCACAAATGAGCTACACATTTTCTGTTTTTTGATTGGACTACTTATCAATAGACTGGAACACTCATGCCACCTTTCAGTTCACTGATAAGTGGGTGGCACTGTAAATAGATGCCTTAGGGTTAGTAATAGGGCTCCATTTAGACCCTTTGTGTACGGAACTCAAAAATTAAGAATTGAAATTTCTTCTTTTCAACTTCTGGGTTATAACAAAAACTAAGATTATGACATGCAATTACCGTTTTTATTCACTTACAAACTTCAAATTAACACCACAGAACAAACATAACGGATTTTCTGAATACAACTCTTTCCTAGCTGTAAGATTACACCATTTACAAATCAAATAACTACTACAATTTATTGGCGTGAAAGTCAATGCACAGAACATATTCAAGTGCTTATTTACACAAGTAAATCCTTCTATGTTTTCATCACAACACTGACATATGAATGAACTGTCTATATCTACAATACTTAATATATTTGGATCTACCGCATCATGTATATTCCTGTTACTTTTCTCAAAGAAATACTTTAAAAACTTCTTTGCACCTAAGAAATATTCAATTTCTAGCTCTTCCAACTCGCCTTCTTCTTGAAACTTATTGAAATACTTTCTTAATCGCTTTTCAGCATGCGCTACTAAAATCTCTTCTTTGACGATGTCAACAGATTCTTCCGGCAAATGGAAATTTGGTCCAATCTTAAATATTTTCTGTAAATTTACACATAGGGTGGTCAGAATCAAGTAAACTTTGAGCATGTAGATATCGGAGCAAGCCATTTCATACAACATGTCATAGTCAACGGGCGGTGCTTCTTTT
Source organism: Alsophila aescularia (assembly GCA_946251855.1). Lineage (NCBI taxonomy): Eukaryota > Metazoa > Arthropoda > Insecta > Lepidoptera > Geometridae > Alsophila > Alsophila aescularia. The sequence goes on from OX276385.1 coordinate 11,426,458, forward strand.
GTTTTGAAAGTTTTATATCTCAACACTTCTATGACATCCCAGGAGTTTGTCAATTGTTTTGTTGGATTTAGAAGAAGCATGTCCAATAGAGAGTCAAGCTTTTCTTTAGAGCTCATTAAAATTATTTCTACCTGCAATGGCTCTTTGCCACAGCTTATTTTCCTGTTGGCAGCAACGATCGCACACAATGTTTTATTTGGTGAATAGCTGATGCTGTACAATTCATGCGTCGGACTCAAGCTTTGGTATTCTACCAAGCTGAGACTCATCTCCAATTCATTATCCGCTTCGTTCATGCTTATATTCAGTGTGTAAATGTTACGGTTGATTGTAGTTATGTATATCACATTGCTTGCTTTGGTTATGCATGTTATTCGGTAATCATTTATGTTGTTTACATAGTGACCCAGTACGTCACACTCATGGTCCATCATCAGCACAAGTAAATGCCTGTGTTTATTAAATATAAAAACAAAATTGTTGTCTATTTCAATGTACTCTATGAACTTTGTAATCATTCTGTCTTTGTGTGACCAAATGGTATGGGATCGTTTGAGCTCCACTGTATCATTTTGTACTTGGCACTCTAAAACAATGATTTGTCCTAATATGTTTGAACAAATAAGTAAGAATTTTTCATCATTTGTTGGTATCCACTTCAATGATACAATTTCACTGGTGTTGCTTTGAAGAGAACCAAGTAATTTGGCAGTAGCAATTTCTCTACTTTCTATCTGCCATAGTAAAATGTCCCCACTTTTTTGGGCAGTTATAAAGAAGCAAGACTTATCCTGATTCAATATTGGTGACCAACACATTGCGGTGGTTGCTAGAGTGTATGCAGTTTCCTTTAGTGCGTTAAAACTTTTGGGCTTGTATGAATGTATCATACACTCTTTGCTGTACAATGTCGATATTTGAAAAGCACATTCCCATTTGAAAAGGTGCTGTTTATAGATTTCTACTACACCTACATTTGTCAATACGGCAATAGCAGAATCATTATTATTTATAGCACCAACAGGAGACCATTTGAAGTCTACTATAGTAGACATTTCCGTTAAAAGCTGAATGTTGTGCGGCCATAGTGCGTGATCCACGATCATTTCTGTCATGTCTACATTTCTCAAATCTTTGTTGAGAACTCTGTCTGTAAACAACGTTTCTGCAGGACTGGACTTAGGATGGCTTATAAACGACTGAATAGTGTCAATTCTCTTATCCATACAATTTATATTGTGCGAGAATTCGAAGAAATGCACGCCTTTTTCAGTCAACACGGTGAGACAAGATTCATGCCAGGATGTCGTAGCTTCCTCAAACTTGATGATGTTGATCGTTTGCTTTGATAATTCCTGTAAGATTTGGGCAGTCATCATAACAGTTACGCATAAAACTTTAATTTTACTCAACTAAAGTTATAGTTTCAATCGGACCAAATCACTAAACCATGTTGTTTTGTTGTTGTTGAAATTGAATGAAAAGTTCGACTTTATGAGTCCCTATATTACACGGCCAGTATTACGCGACCAAATAATGTACAGCCAATAATACGCGACCAATATTACGTGGATTGGCGTCGTAATATCAGGGTGTACATTATTTTGTTGCGTATTATTGGCCGTGTAATATCACCCCGTGCTGATTTTGTACAGGCGATAATACGCAGCCAGGATTACGAAGCCAAAATATGTACATGTAATAACAGGGTGTGCATTTTTGGCTGTGTAATACGGGCCGAACACTTTTTGTACGGGCGATAATGTACAGCCAATATTACGTGTGACTATGACACAGTCACAGCCTCGTTTGCACGTTCCAGTATCCTTTTACCACAGATTATGAATCACGATTGCTCCGGCGCTGCGGGAAGTGCTGCCCCTCCGTCCTTGCGTAACAAAGCACAGGTACCAACGCTCGCCTCCGCAGCTTAGGCTTGACCAGCCTTAGCCACTCCAGCTCACCCTGGTACCTGCACTTTGTTACAGCGGACGGGGACTGCACTCCCTCCACGCTCCAGCTTTTTAAAAACACTCTAGTGTAGGGCAGACAAGACCACGTGGAGTCGGGGTTGGCTGATTCGTTTCTGTGACAGTATTTTCTTCTTGACACTCGCCTACACAAACGAGGCATCAAGGAGTGATTCTAGCTTTATCTATGGTTGGCTTCGTATTATTGGCCGTGTAATATTGGTCGTACAAAATCGGTACGGGCTGATATTACGTATCCAGTTGTACACGTAATATTGGTCGCGCAATACTGGCCGTGCATTATCAATCCGGACAGATTTTGTACGGGCAATAATACACTACCAGTATTAGCCGTCCAAATATTACGAATCCATGTACACATAATATCTGGCCGTGTAATATTGGCTGTACATCAATACTGTACTGCACAGCAATTCCATAACTTGGCTACAATCGGATTATCACTTTTTTCATGGCAAATTCGACTCTATCGCAAGGCATTAGTGGCTGCGATACTGAGAATTCGATTGAAGCCAAGTTATGAAATCGGGCTGCTGGTCGTACATTATTTTGGCCGTGTATTATTGTCTCCGCTTTTTATGATATTCCCTGCATTCGAGATGATGCAGTGGCGTTTTGGGCTGTCTATTTCGATTGTTTGACACTAATGCTCCTTTCCAAACCGAACGAAAAACGACCCTAAAGCTTAAAGCATAAAGTCACTTTTTCGATGTCAAATTTAACTGTCATGTCCAAAGGGAACGCTGATCGAAACATATTTAGCGTTTTTAACTGTTGTTTTCGAACATTTAGCATCAAAACGAATGGTCCCCATTTACGAACGTAGTACGAATAACTGTTTGAATGACTTGAAGATAATTGACATATGACAATCGAAAAAATTGACATTGAAATTGAAAATAACAAATAGGCCGTTCGTTTTGAAGCAAATGGTACAACTTCAACTGCGCTCCACTTGGGCTTCTCTTTGGCAAAGGTCTAAAACTGTTAAAGGAAAATTTTATGGTGAACTACAACCTGTCATTCCTCCCAAACCATGGTTTTTTAAATTTAAGATCATCTACAAAAGAACCACGTCAACCATTTGTCGCTTGAGGCTGGGTCACTCTTGTACTCCAGTATTTTTGGCCAAGATAAGAGTTCGTGATCATTCGCTCTGTGAATGTGGACTTGATGAGGGCACTACAGACCATATTTTTTTCAGTTGTCCGAGGCTGATCTGCTCTTTGTTGGACGTGCTTCCTTCAGAAACCCCCCGTCCAATCTACGTCTACTAATCTGAATTACCTGCTGTCCCTTACCTTTACTCCTTTCATTCATATTCTATGTAAATTTATCCAAATTAATAAAATTAAACTATAATTATTATACCATACTACAAATATTTAACATTTACTAAATGTGTACCTATTAAATAATTTATATTTGTGTTGTCCCGGTTGTTTCAGATATATATATATATACTCAGAAAAAAAAAACCGGCCAACTCTATCCACGCGACATTGGCGAAATTGTGGAAACCCCACACAAGCCATTAACAAAGAAGTTGAAGTTGAAGCAAATGGTAAAAATAACTGATAATGATCACATTTGGCGTTCGCCTTGGACATTTGTGGGTGTAATTCATCAACAACCTATATACTATATAGTACACTGCTGGAAATAGGCCTCCCCCAAGGCGCACCACTGAGCCCGATCTTCGGCTCTACTCTTCCAATGACAGCCTGCTACATTGCGCAGATTGTCGCTCCATCTAGCCGGAGGGCTTCCTACACTACGTTTGCTGATTCGTGGTCTCAACTCTAGATCTCGTTTACCCCAAAATGTGACCAGCCCTTTGCTGCATCAGCTTGCTAATTCTCTGAGCTATGTGGGTTAACTTAGTTCTCTACCGAATCACCTCATTCGGATTCGATCTCTCAGAGAAACTCCGAAGCATAGCTCGTTCCATAGCTCGCACTCACACATAGTGAGCTATATAAACCTTAAGCTTATGGACCTGTTTCACAGTCAGTGTCCACGTTTCGGCTCCGTATGTCATTACGGGTAGGACGCATTTGAAGACTTTTGTCTTCAGGCATTGTCGAATGGGCGAGAAGAAGACTTGACGAAATTTTCCAAAAGCTGCCTAGCCCAGTTGAATCGTCCTATTAACTTCTTGCTCAACATTTTTCCTACCCAGTTTAACAATTTGTCCCAGGTAAATCCTATACAGTAGTAGCAATGAATCTTTATGTTTGTGAAGTAAGGCTCTGTAAGCGTTAGCGCAGGTACTGCTGTGAGCGAGTAAGAGCGAGACAGAATATGCGAAAAAACGTAAGCGAGTGAGCGAAGCAGTTATACAATATTAAAACCTTCACCATTCTTTCTTTCTTAGTCTTCACCTTCAACATTGGGATTGCACCTGAAAAATAGCAATTTGTGCAGTGACTTGCAGACCTGGTTCCACTGCAAATACTGTATAATTTTGAGAGGCATGCCATGCCATTGGCTAATATTGGTTACGGTATAATATTGTCATTGAACATGATTTTTGTTTTTGTCTATATCCGTGCGGAGACCAATTTTTCATGAGGCGTCAGCTACGCTATTCAGCATCTGTCGCAGCTCTTGCAGCGACTCCGCCATAAGGACGATATCATCTGAAAATCGCAAGTGTGGGATGTACTCGCCGTTAATGTTGATGCCTGCTCTTTTCCAGTCCAGCATCCTAAACATAGCCTCATTGCAAAACCCAGCATGCTCGGGAGGCTGAAAATCGCCAAGTCTTTACATGGCTCATCAGTGATATGGGTCTTTAATTATTAGGCAAGGTTTCATCACCTTTCTTGAAAAACATTCCCACCACACTATTGTGCCATGCCTCGGGACTTCTCCCACAGTTGATTTATTTCCAAGGACAATATAACTAAAATAAAGTATACATTACTAAACCAACTTTTCGAATACCTTAAAACCAATTATCTTAAATGTATAATTTATAAGTTTTAAAAAATTACTATTTTAACATGCATTTTATATTTCGTTTTTGATTTGAAGTACATATTTATTCTTATTACATAATATCCATCATTCAATTTAAGGCACAATTAAACAATAAACTGTTTTATTTTTATATTTGTATAAAATTATTACTCATTTATATCTAATTAATTATATATGATTCAGATATCTTAATAAATTGTATTATTATTTGAGTACCTATATATGTAAATTCAATTTAAGATTTAAAATATTGTAGTATTTTATTTATTGTATCATGCATTTCCTTATTCAATTTTATTTTTGGAATGTCCACTTCTGGACAAAGGCCTCCTCCATCTTGAGCCATTCGTCTCTGTCCTGGGCCAAGCGCATCCACGTGACCCCGGCAACGGCTGCGATGTCATCTGCCCAGCGTCGGCGTGGACGCCCAGGTGGACGGCGCTCACCTCGCGGGTACCAGTGTAACATCCTCTCACTCCACCTATTATCCGTAGTTCTTGCCGTGTGTCCAGCCCAACGCCATTTGAAGCACAGTGCCATTTTTGTAGCATCTACTATTTTGGTTTTCTTGCGGATGTCACTGCATCTCACGCGATCTTTAAGTTTTATTCCGAGCATGCTCCTTTCTGCGGATCTTTGGAAGGTTTGTATTTTATTTATGATTTCCTTTGTAATGGGCCATGATGACAACCATACAGGGGGCCGATTCCGCTAATTTTAAATAAAATGCCATCAAAATGTCATTCCAGCGACTGTTCATGATCATGTATGACAAATTTGGTATTCTGCTAAAACTTTAGTGGCTTCCATGGCTGTTCACTTGCCTGTCGATTCAATGGATTGAACAAACTTCACACTACATATTTCTATCTCTCTTCCCCACAAGCAAAAAAATGAGACAAATATATTCCACCGTGTTTGACGTTTTCTTTCGTATGTCGTTTTATCTGTGGTCTTATTTGGAAAATAAGATTTTCAATTTACGTTGAATTGATGTAATAAATGGAAAGAACGTATTTTTTTGATTCTGTAAGTACCTTTGGTCATTAATTTCGTTCAGTACTAACGAAGTTACGGACCAAAGTAATCCGACAACACCTAGGTATTTTAGATCGTTTTTATGCCTCAGTATCTAGCTTCAATGTAATGCTTGTTTTTTAACCCCCGAACAAAGAGACGGGTGTGTATCACTGTGTGTGTGCGTGTGTGTGTGTGTGTGTGTGTGTTGTTTGTGTTTGTGTGTGTGTGTATGTGTGTGTGTATGTGCTGTGGCATCGTAGCTCCCAAAAGAAAGGACCGATTTTGATGCGGTTTTTTCTGTTTGTAAGTTCATGTGGTCCTTTCTTTTGGGAGCTACGATGCCACACACACACACACACACACACACACACACACACACAGACACAGACACATACACAGACACAGACACAGACACAGACACAGACACAGACACAGACACAGACACAGACACAGACACAGACACAGACACAGACACAGACACAGACACATACACATACACAGACACAGACACAGACACAGACACAGACACAGACACAGACACAGACACAGACACAGACACAGACACAGACACATACACAGACACACACGCACACACACACACACACACACACACACACACACAGTGATACACACCCTAAACTTATAACACCCGTCTCTTTGTTCGGTTTGTTTTGTTTTTTGTTTATATATATATATGGGGCATTACGGGGGGAGAAGGGGGAGGTGAGAATCGTAGCTTCCAAACGAATGGACCGATTTAGCTGCGGTTTTTAATGTTTGAAAACTGGTGTAAACGAGATGAGTCTTAGCTATGATGGGGGAAGGAAAGAAGGGGAGGGTGAGAATCGTAGCTCCCAAACGAATGGTCTGATTTTGATGCGGTTTTTTTCTGTTTGAAAGCTGATGTGATTGAGATGGTTTTTAGATATATAGGGGTTGGGGAGGGGTGAGAATCATAGCTTCCAAACGAATGGACCGATTTAGCTGCGGTTTTTGTTTGTAAGCTGGGGTAAAAGAGATGGTTCTTAGCTATAATGGGGGAGAGGAGGGAAAGGGGGGGGGGGTGGTGAGAATCGTAGCTTCCAAACGATAGGACCGATCTTGATATGTTTTTTTATGTTTGAAAACTGATGTGATCGTGATGGTTCTTAGATATATTGGGGGAGGGGGGGAGTTGAGACAATAAAAGGTCCAAGAAATCAACATTTTTAAAATAAGAATCGATTACATATTTTAATAATCGATTATTTTTTCACATCCCTAGAACAATGAAAATTCCGAAACGGTCCGTTCGTTTAGAAATAAAATATATATCAAAAAAACATACATATATAATATATTCGAACATATAACCGTCACCTTTTGTGAAGTCGATTAAAAAGTAACTTTTGTTCCATGACTACTCAATTGTAGTTCGATGAAAAACTGCCATTGAAACAAATGTCAAAGTAACGAGCAGACTACCGATTAAAAAACTATCGAGAGGTCACTGATTATCCATGGAATAGCCGAATACCAAATAAGCACCATTTCAATTCGATGGAAAATCACTGAACGATCATGTATATTATTTAGCTAGCAGACTACCAAATGTGTAAAACTAGGCCATCGACATGCCAGCGAGATTCCATGGAAGCGTTCTTATATTAACACACTTGCGCCCCTGTAGTGTTGGAGTCACAACCGAGTCCATTGCAGTTTTCTTTAATTTAATATTCATCTGGGATTTAAAAATACGTTTGAGTGACCAGTACGAGCTCCAGGCTTTCTTGATTCTTGTTTCAACTTCTTCTTCATAGTGGTTTTTAAATGAATTGTTCTGACCAAGATATATATTGATCGACGTAATCAATATTTTTGTTGTTGATTGTGATCGTCTCTTCATTTCTATTAGTCATAATACAAGTCTTTTCAGGGTTCATTTCTAGTCCACAATCTCTACTAATACAATCGAGGGGTTGGATCATATAATGGAGCTCTTTGTGGTTATCTGTTAATATGACAATGTCATCAGCGAAGCGTAAGTGGCTTAAAAGTTCACCATTGATATTTATTCCAAGCCCAGCCCATTGTAATTTTCTAAAAATGTGTTCCAGTAGAGAGTTAAATAGTGTTAGTGAGATAGGATTCCCTTGCCTTACTCCCCTCTTCAACTCAAACATATCACCTTTCTTCTCCAACTTAACAACAGCTTTACTTTTACTATAGATTTCTTCTAAGACTTTTATGTACTTGTTTTGTATTCCTTGCTCTCTCAAAGCTCTCCAAAGCTCTTTGTGCAGAATAGTGTCAAAGGCTTTGGAGTAGTCGATGAAAGCCACATATAAAGTTTGTCCATACTCTATGTATTTCTCAAATACTTGCCTCAGGGCAAATATATGGTCAAGTTGAGTACTTGCTTCTGAAGCATGCTTGTTCTCTTGGTTGTTGAGACTCTATCTGTTTCTTGATTCTGTTTAAGATTACATTAGTACATAACACAGTTGATAAAGGAGTTAAATAAGACTTGCTGCTCCTAGAGGACAAGTTTACTTCCCGCTTTTAGGAGCCACTATGTAACTCCATCTTCAACGAAGGCTTTTCCATTTTTCAACTGTCGCAGGGCCAGCTCCATCTCTTCCAAGCTGACGTCTGGCAGCTCATCTATATAGTGGCAGGTCAACGTGAATCTTGAATCCTCACAAACAGTTTATGGTCAAGGAGCATGCGAAGCGTATAGTTGTCAGTAAAAATCCTCGATCTCGGCAAGAATCTCCGGTTTTGACACGATGGTTCTGCCATCAGATCTTTTCAACTTTGTCAGTTTACTTCTACAAAGTTGCTGGGACGAACAATTTAGACCCTCCGTTCTGCTCTATTGCCTATTATATAAGGCCTGAATTGAAGTACTGAAGGTCACGTCATGTCAGCTTCTTAATATTTTTATTAAGAGTCACCTGTTCTGACAAAGGGGCATGCGCACTTTCTTATCTTTGTGTCATGAGCCGAAGAGTCTCATTTTGCCCTCCTTCGTGAAAATATTCACCACCTTGTCTAGGCTCTCGTTGACTTCGCTTGTGGTTTCCAAGGCATTGAAATGTCTCTCCAGTCTTTTTTGGAACTTTACGGACCTAGACATAATTTGGAGCAGGTTTGGTCGGAGCGTGGATTTTATCAGGCGGAGTCACTCAAGCTGAAAGTCAATATTCAGAGTGCCTCGAACCATTCGGAGATCGCTGCCTGTATTAAACTTATGAGATATCTCTGAATATGTGCCTCTTATCCGCCATAGTAAAGTCGATCTCATTTTTGGTAACACCATCCGGGCTTCACCACGTCCATTTCCTTTGGGGCTGCTTCTTAAAGAATGAATTCATTACGAAGAACCTCTCCCTCTCAAGAAAACTGACAAGCATTTCCTCTCTGACGTTTCTGCTACCAAATCCGTGAGGTCCTACTTTTGACTCGTTGCCAGCTTGTTTTCCCACTTTGGCGTTCATGTCCCCCATAACTTCGTTGAAGTAGGCCTTCTTGCTGGTATGTAAGGCTTTAGATACGTCATCATACATATCTTCTACTTAATGATCTGTGTGTGCCGAGATCAGTTTGTATATACCTGAATCACTTTGAGTGTATATCACCTGGTGAGCCGGATTATAAGGTACGCTATCCTGGTCGACACACTACAGATCTCTTCAACTTTGTTAGCGAGGACTCGATGAAAGAGGAAGCCGACGCCGCCTGGGATTTATGATCACCCTTTCTGAAGTACATTAGATGGCCCGAATATATGGTTACGGTGTCCTCCCCTCTCTTCGGACTTCACTCAGCCCCAAAATGTGTAACATCTTATGTTCTCCAGTTCCACTTCCAGCTGCGCAATATGTTCGTCCAGTCTCAGAGTGCGTCCATTATACGTAGCTCCATTATACGGTCATGTTTTGTATATGGTGGCCTTCCGTAACCCAGGGATTCTTAGCACCCCCCGCCCTGCCGTTACCATGGCCGCCACCGTAGTCAGGAATAGCAGGGCCGCTGGTAACTAGGGGCCGTTTTTTTTTGTTGTGCGCGTCATGGGAGGTAATGCCCAAAATCACCACGCTGGGCAGGTGGGCTGGTGATCGCAGTACGCAACTCGTCGCACTAATGGCGCTGCTGCCCGTATGTGCCATTTATCTGCGCAGTTGTTGAGAAAGGATAATAATATGCTGCCATTTGTCAGTCGCCAGAGCCACTTTCATTGTCCGGCAGGGTGCACCACGAGCAGGTGAGGTTGGCTCGGGGCACAGAGATAATAATTGTGTCCCCTTACCCCTAAAAGGTTGAAATTATCGTTCTGAAACGTAGACGCGAATATGTACTGTAGTATATACTTGTCATTGAATAGCAATACTAATGAGAGAAGGACACACTTACCATAAAAACAGTAAGATTGAGCGATACGAATATGCATATTTTTTATCCTTTTCGCGTATACGCCTATCCCTACAGAATAATAATAAATGTATGTAAAACTGAATTTGAGACGCTTATTTCATAATTGTTGTATTTCTCAGTGTAACAGATAATTCATACTAATTATGCGGCGTTTTTGTTTATTATATTGTACAAACGGACGTGAACAGAAAAATGAAGCCTTAACCTTTCATCGGTAAGTGAGCATGTTTTCTTAAGTTTGTCGAAGTATTTGCGATAGAAAACGTTCGTATCATTTGTAATTAGTTATTTTCACCTGTTATATCAGATTCAACTGGATTAAAAGCAAATTTTTTTTGAGTTTTTTTCTCGTATTACCCGACTTGAAAAGATAGTCCTAGCTTACCAGTTAAGTGCCATATTTTGTTGTGTCTCCAAAAATTATTTGGGTTTTGTTGGTTTTTAAAATAAAATGTGTATTTTCTCCATTAAAATTTTATTGACAACATCACTCAGTAGTATATCCATAAAGGTAAGTTATAATTTAGTTTGAGTTTCTACAATATATCCTCCTTAAATCAACTTAAATTAAAAACATCTGAACAGTAAAAAACACCTTAAACAATAAAATAATATTAAGTACATAGAAATAACACCCATGTTCTTCAAACATCTAATATGCTTTGTAGGACCTAGTGGTTTGATTAGAACATCTGCTGGTAATTTATCAGTGGGCATATACTTTAGTTCTATTACCTTATCATTAACCTTCTCTCTGATAAAATGAAACCTTACATCTATGTGCTTAGTCCTATTGTGGTGGACTTTGTGGATTGTGGATTTAGTGCTAATTTCTGTGCACTCTGGATATCAGAGAAAATAACAATATTTGGTGATTTACCTGTTAGTTCAGTGATGAATCGTTTCAGGAAACACGCTTCTTTAGTAGCTGTTGCTAAAGCAATGTATTCTGCTTCTGCCGAAGATAACGCTACCGTAGGCTGCTTCCGTGATTTTCAAGATTTTGAACAATCTGCTAATTCAAAATAGAAACCACTGTAGCTCCGTCTGTTTTCTGTGCGATTGGCAAAGTCTGAGTCGCTATAAGCTCGCAGCTTTCTATTCTTCACCTTTCATTAAGTTATACCAACGTCTTTAGTGGCCCTCAAGTATCGTAGACACTATTTAGCAGCATGTCTCACATCATTTTTGCTGTTAAATTGACTTAAATAACTGACCGTTTAAGCAATATCTGGCCTCGTGTTTACAGCCTGAAATATAAGATAGCCAATGAGAGCCAGGTATGGATATCTAGACACCTGAACCAGGTTCTAGTTTATTTTGTGCAAGAAGCGTTGAAGCCTTTGCAATCCTTCATAATTAAATTTCCCAAGGATAATTTTTATATACGTTCTTTGGGACAATATCATATTATTTTATTGACAAGATATGTTTATTCCTGTTAACATATTTATAATACCTAAATCTTTCAATGAAAAATATCCAACTGGCATTTGAAGTTCTCATACGTCACGTCATACCTATAAAGAACAACAAGGTCGTATCAAGAAGTTTTTGCTTGAAATATTTTGTGTAAATACACAAGGTTAAGAAGGACTTTGGTCAATTCATATAGGCGACAAAATTTATTTTAACTTTATATTCCAGGCTCTAGGTGCTTGTTTAAAGACATATAAGGACTTTTTCAATAAGCAGACCTCATTTTCTGCTCTATTTCGCTCAAATCCTTGAGGTTGTAACATGAATGTTGATGTTTTTAGTTATAACATCGCATTGGTGCCTATGCTGTAATTGGTGTTGTAATGTGTCTAAATAAATACATAAATAAATGAAAACTTCCTCTTCCAAATCGCCGTTCAAAAAGGCTGCGACGATATCCATATGTCAAACTTTGTAGCCTTCCTGTACCGCTAGGGCTAGTAGAGTTCGAAATAATGAGTTGCGCACAACTGGTGAAAAGGTCTCATAGTAATCTAGTATAGTAGTACACCTTCTACTTGCGTAAATCCAACTTGGTTCTCTTACATGAGGGCACATCCACTAAAGTTCTACATCCAAATACCCTGAGATCCAAATAGATGAGATAAGTCAGATTTGTTTCCAAACCACATTTCATATGGTGTTTTACCATCAAGTGCGCTATGAGGAGACCGATTCTTCAAGTAAACACTTGTCTCCATAGCATCATCCCCTTCGAGCATATATCCAATGGAGATGCTAACGTTTTAATCCGCAAACATTATTTCCTGCCAAATTTTACGGGGGACGAGGTAAACACGCATTGCACACGCGCAAATCAAAATCTTATTCATGTAAACGCACACTAAAACAATCTCGCAACCATCATAAAATACGCACACAGTTATAAAATACAGCATAGTTTCGCAGTGTTCAGACGCACACTAAGATAATCTCTAGTGATATAGGCATTCACAAAAACCGGTAAACCTGAACGATAACTGAATGAATGAATGAAATGAACGTGGTTTTACTAAATACTTATGTCTACGGTCCCTTGAAGATGTAAAAAGGAAGCTTTTATGTTAACGAGATGAAAATAAATAGCTATTTATAATTTGAGGTTATTTAAAGATATTTATATACATTAAGTATTTGTTCGGAATTTTCGACAACCTGAGATAAATAAAAAAAAAGGGGTAAGTACTCCCTTTATTCATTTAAGCGATATACCCTAAAATATCTTTACTTTAGAGTTTCCTATTTTCAACAAAACCCTCGTGGATCGAATTTTTGCTATTTGGTGAATTTATTTATTGATGCAAACCTTCACGTGAGTTTCCCTGTCTGATGCTCAAGAACTTTTATTCTTCGGCGCTTTTCTCCTTGAAATTAATAATAAAAAAATAACGGACACTATATGACTATAATTCCAGATCTTTGAGGTCAAGAATAGGACAAAAGACCTAGAGGAAGCTCTAGCGATCCACACCACTATATAAAAGTAACACGTTGTCTGCTTGTTTGTTTGGCAAGTTTTAACGCGATAACGGCTATTGATGAAATTTTGAATGGAACGGATACCGTGCTCAAGAAGTTTAGTTTACCCATCAATAAATATTTCTCTGTAGATGGATGGTAAGTAAGCAATGTTCTGTCAAGTTCCCCTTTAGGTAGGCCTAGGTGTACCTTATTTTATGTATTTTGTTATTTCTTTGTTTCCAGCTTTCCAAATAAAACAGGTATACTAATATATGGATTTTACTTATTGGACGAAAACATTGGCAACCAGCTCGGAATGCTATGCTCAAAACATTCCGAATCCCGCCGCTTTTGCAAGACAACGCATACGAACTATAAACATATACGCAGCTGATCCATAAAAAATGCCATTCACGTTCATTGAAATGTATGGAACAGTTTAAATTTTTCGCGATTTCTGGGATTGATCTCATAGTAAAAGTTGTTCTAAATTGTTCATAATGATGACTCGATGACAATGATATTCTCAAATATGTTCGTCGTCTATCTGACCCATACATACGTATTACATAAATAGTACAATCGTGTGCATATTAATATGATTGTATTGTATGTAATATGTATGTTAATCATAACACAAGAATATATATATATATATATATATATTCTTGTGCGTTTTTAAAACGTACATTTAATTATGAATGGTCACATTGGTTATCAACTGTAAGGCTGGTGATGGTTGCTTGTTTACCCATCAATATGGGTTATATGTCTCGCCTAGCAACTCATTTTCGCTACGTCATAAGCTAATACTATCCCTTACCTATACGCTCATAGCATTTCTACTTCTATGCACTGATTGACTGGGACTCGACATTATGACTATTTAGTGAAAAAAGCATAAAACTTGTAAATGCTTGATGACGCTGGGTAAATGCACTAACGGTGAGGAGCCAACCAACATAATAAAAAAAAAAAAAAGCCCCGACCACGGAGCTTAGCTTTAATCAAATTGACACTTTTTTCATAGCAAAATCTAATCTATCGCAAAGCATTAATTAATTTGACGACTTGAAACCGATATGATCAACATTGCGTAATAGCACTGCAGTGCGATTACGTAATGTTGATCATATCGTGTATATTCTTAACAAGCCGTTCACTTTGAATATTTTCAATATTTTTGCCCTTTTTGCAACTTTTGACACTACCGATCCTTTCCAAACCGAATGAAAAATTACCCTAAGTTTTACAGAATCAAGTCTATTTTCCTATGTCAACATTTATCATATAAACATTCAAAACGAACGGTTATCAAAAACGGTTATTTCGCCCACAAATGTCTAAGGGTCTGTTCGTTTTGTAACAATTGGCGAAAATGACTGTTAAAAACGCTCATTGTGATCACTCATTGTGGCGTTCCCTTTGGCCATTTGTGTGAAAAAAAAACCTCCTTCAGTTATAAAATACTTGTATTATCCACTGGTCACTTATATTCTACTTTACATTTGTAGTAAATAACTTCTTCAGACATATATATATACAGCTATACAGTCGACTTCTCCGTTCCGATGCTCAACAAGAATTGAATAATCTACCTCCTCACATTTTTTTTTCGTCCAAGAAAAATATGGCGACTTCGTCGTGAGACTAAGTTGCCGATAGAATCATGGCACAGGAAACGATTGCCAGGTGGCGCCACCTTCGTGTCACGTTCCAGTAGCCATGCTTTTTAAATATTCCTGAAGTATTAGTCAAATTGTATTCAAAATCTACTGTAAAAACCCTTCTATTATATAATAAAATTTGGAAATCATGACATTTATGGGCGAAATTAGCGTTCAGGGCCCCGACCACAGAACTTTGCTTCAATCGGATTGTCAATATCGCTATCACTAATGCCTTGCCATAGAGTTAAAGTTGCTATGAAAAAAGTGTTATCCAAATAGACAAAATCAGAAAGGGGGCAAGCGCCGATCAGACCATTGTAACCAAGTCCTGTAATAGGGCCACTGAACGTTTTCGATCAACGTTCGTTTTGCAAGTTTCGATGACATATTGACATAGGAAAATCGACCTTATTCCGTCTACGATAGGGTCGTTTTTCATT
The DNA here is from genome assembly GCA_946251855.1 of Alsophila aescularia. NCBI lineage: Eukaryota > Metazoa > Arthropoda > Insecta > Lepidoptera > Geometridae > Alsophila > Alsophila aescularia. The sequence goes on from OX276385.1 coordinate 11,441,920, forward strand.
CAGTTTGGAAAGGATCGGTAGTGTCAAAAGTTGAAGAATGACAAATGTGTTGAAAAGGTTCAAGAAAACGGCTTTTTAAAATGTACATATAGTATTTATATACTCTTTGCATATCGAAACTACCCACAATGCCATCTCATCATCTCGAACGCAGGGCAAGGCGAACGCCAAACGTGATCATAATATAGCGTTTTTAACAGTTATTTTCGCCATTTGTTACAAAACGAACAGCCCCCAAAAGTCATAACAAAACAAAACACAAGCAGCACGTTGGTTTTATATTATAGATTGGTTGGTTTATATTTTCTTAGTGATTTTCTTTGTTTTTTGGAAATTCAAAATAAATGGTACTACATCATGGGCAAAAATCGATATAATGCGAAAGCGCGTCAAGTTGTGAAAACAAATATCGATAATTCACGTACTAATGAGGTAATTATACATGGAAAAAACTATCCAACACAACGCCTTTTTCTTCACTAAATGAAAACCTAAGTGTAAATAATTAGTGATGAAAAAGATATGCCCATCTTTTCATTACATTACCTTACTAACGCATTTAGTTCACCATCAAAATATTTTAATTTAGAGAATAATTTCTTAAATCATAGGTTAATTACCTATGCGTTTTAATAGAAGTAATCCGAAACAAATATATTATTTCATAGCTATCTTTGAGGTAACATCAAAGCGAAAACATTATAATTATACTATCAGTAACTTAGCATCTAAGTCATCAATTCATCATGTACATATAGTAGTAAGTATGTGTCTCGAAAGTTATCTGCTAGTTGCTGCGAAAACTGCTATTTTTCAGGAGCAATCCCAATGTTGAAGATGACAACAGCATTGTATAACTCGTCGCTCACTCACATACGTTTTTCGCATATACTATCTCTCTTACTTTATGCAGTTTTATCCCCACAGTACCTGCGCAATTGTTCACAGAGCCTAACTTCACAAACATAGATTGGGCTGCGACTACTGTGATTCCTTGATCTTTTTTCTTGCAGCTAAAATAATTAAAAAATATGACAAAAAAAAACATAAACTATACACAACTTATGGATAAAAAGTGAAAAAGAATCACATAAAATATCATATGAAAATGTATTTAAGTATGTTATTTTACTTAAACTATTCATTAATAAATACAAACAAATTCCTACATTTGATTATTTACCTTTAGATAAAGGTACCTGAAAATGTTTATGATACCAATGAATTGTATGAATATTAGGCATCAAAGACAAAAACCACGCATGGTTTATTCAACCTTTAAGTTCATCATTTTATGACATTTACAGATTCAAGTAGAATTTGACAAAAATGAATATGGAAACTCAGATGCCAGTAACCTGCTCGTTCTACCGTCAAAGAAGCGGGAAACTAAAGTCCTCAAAGAGAAGAAAGAGAAGACTAGATTTCTGTCCAAAGCTCAGAGGAAAAGACTGGAGAAAGTTGTGGATAAGAAAAAGAAGAAGGAAAACGTAAGTGCCTTATTCTAAGATTGTTGGTTTGGTCTTGTTTCAACGCTATGAGTCCAACAGATAAATGTTTATATAAACAGAATCTCACCAGCCTGCCTAGAATGTACAGTGAAAAGTGTTGAAGAATATATTAAATTCAAATTCAAATTGTTTATTGCATTCCATAATGTACAAATAAGGTGGTAAACATAACTAATAAAGTAACAGATCATTATGGACCCTGTTGGGCACAGCAACCAGAAGAGAGCAGGAGTTACAAACCTACATTAGTTTCTTTACCTATAACAGTTCAATTAAAATTAAAATAAATTTAGATTCCTACTTTAATTAAGTATATGTTTAATATTGTTTGTTATCTTTGAAGAAATCGTGCAAAGAATAATATCATTTTTTAATTAGAAAATGTTTTAATTTAGCGACAAATACATTTTCTTTTTCAATTTCTTGTATGCTTTTAGGGATTTAGTTATAAATTTTAATCGACATAACATATTTGCTTGAGCTGTGCATTTTTAGTTTGGAGTTAGGAAGCGCTAATCGTTCCTTGTGCCTCAGATTAAATGGGCAAGTAGATATGTCTTTAAGTTTTGTAAAAAAGTGTGGGTACTTTTTTACAATGTTACAAAGTTCTAAGATGTATATCGTAGTAAATGTCAAAATTTTGTGCTCAATAAAGTATGGTCTTTTTTGTGCTCAATAAAGGGAATCTGCACTTAAATACTTGATTATAATATATTACTATATTGTATATTTTTTATGGTAGTTGCCACTAAATTGTGTAGTTAGTGCTTACTAAATTTTATTACAGATAAATATTTCATTGACAGATATGAGAAGCACCCCACGCTTTTTTTTAATTATAACATTTTTTTCTTATGTACACTATTAAAATTTATTTTCTATTTTTTAGTTTGGTTTTCTATATAAAGCTATCTATGTGTGTACATGTTTTTTAGTTTTTTTATACTATTATTTATTATCTACTTTCTTTTTTTTTTCGAATAATTGCATTGTCATCGGTCTTTGACAGGTTTGCAAAATTTGAATGAAATCTGACCGTTTAAAGTGGGTCAAAATAGCGTCCAAAAGAGTCGGTTACAAACATACAAACATACAAGTGAAGCTAATATAAAGCATATAATTAAAAGGTCTATGGTACAGTAATAGGCGACTGAACAAGAAAATAACATTTTTTAAATCATGTCTGTCTATTTATCTGTTTGCGCATCACATTAAAACTACTGGACCGATTGCGATAAAGTTTGACTTAAAAAATTGGGGTACTTGGTATCTTAATCTGGTGACTAAATGCCGAGCAATCAATAAAAAACTATTTGACAAAGTCGCAGGCTCAGCTGGTATATTATAATTTAATTAAACTTTTTGTCTCATCTTATTTTACAATGTTTATTTTGTATATTGCAGAGGGCAGCACTCCTAGAATCTCTATCGCTAGTGCAAGCTTCACCAGATGAGATGAAACAAATGACAACCATTTCAGCGGTACAAACCATTGGTTTGCGGAAACTCAATGAGTATAACTTTGAAGCGCCATCTCAAGAATGTACGGAAGCTACTGAGGGCAAAAAGTTTAGTAGTATTGCAGGTGAGTGGTCCCCATAAAATTCTCAACAACGGACCTTATTCATATGCAAAATAACTATGAGGCTGATGTCCCAATTACCCATCTGAACAACTTATTCTTGTTTTTACCTCGCTGTCACTGTTTAAGCATGAAGGCCCTTGACCAGGCTGCTCGGGTTTTATAGAGTAAAGTTTACGAAATTCAGGATTTTGTTCATATAAAATATTGTTACGAGCTGGGGTTCGGATAAAATTAATGTATGCCAATTAAACCAAAAATTAACAACTTTATTTGAAAAAACCACAAAAAGGAATTAATCCAACAAATAACACTCAAAACACTCTTTAACTCGACTGTACATTCTTATCAATTATCACTGAATACTCGCTTCTTTTCACTTTGATTGTTTCGTTCCAAATGCCAAGTCAATACTGTCCCAGGCAGCCGATGCGCGCCCTATTTATACCGTGACGGAAGTTTCCAGAAGATACTCGTATGTACTGGCAGTAGTCAGTAGGCACTTGAACTATCAAGGTCGGCGGCACCTTTGATGTCGCGCCGCGCCTGTAGGTACCTAAGGCCGGCGGCACCTTTGCTGTTGCCGCGCCGCGCCCGTATGTACATACCTACTGCGCGCTCTGGAAACTTCTGTAGGTACTTACGCGCAACTGGTGTCTTCCAGAATGTTCCTTTAAATGTAGGTATTGCGTCATCCGACCGCGGCCCCTCGAACATTTTAGTACCTACTGTTTTTCTAAGAATCGACCGGCGTAACAATATAGAGGCAATAACTACATACTTGTTTTTTTTTTACTTGGTATATAAAAAAAACATGTAGTCTCTTTAAATACCTTGAAAAAAATGACTCTCTAAGTACCTTGCCCTGAACTTCGGAAAGTGTTACTGATTATGACGACGAAAACTCAATTTCTAAAAAAAAAACAATGGTGTGGTCCTATGGTGCATTGCCTTTATAATAATAATATATTCTAAACAATTCCACACCAATTACCTAGCCCCAAACTAGGATACCCTGTACTATGGGCATTAGATAACGGATAAACATACATAGATACCAATATTACAGCCACAACCCGGAAATAAACATTTCTGCTCATCACACAAATGATTGCACCTTGCAGGATTCGAACCCGCAACCGTTCGATTTCATACCTAGGGTCTCTAGCCACTAGACCGTAAAGGGTTAAACTTTATGTTTATGGATATTATAGTTAACTACAGAACATTTACATGGACATCAATTATTGTAATAAAATTTACTGAACTATGTATATTTTATTTTTAGTTATAATAAAGCAGTAAATAACAAAAAAAAAGAGCCGTTGTGGGACGCCTGGCAGATGTGTAAACATTTTGTTTGCCTCATCATCATCATCATCAGCCTGTATTCGTCCACTGCTATGAAATAGATAGGTAGGTTGTGAAATATTGAATACAAACATGTATTAGATATTTCACAGTCGGGAGTTCGTGAAAGTGACAGTGCCATTATTAAACGAGGTTTAAGTAACTTGGATACTAAATTATGTTCCCAAAATGAAGACATTTGTGGACTAAAACAGCAAATAACTGAGCTCACCTCATTGATTAAAATGTTGGTGGAGGGTAAAAGTAAATGTGACAAGTGTGAACTACCGCATGCTGATATTAATGAGTCAACTAACTTCGCTAGTGCGAATGAGACGGAGATATTATTATTACCGCCAAGACAGAAAGAGACGAGACGAAAACAAAATGTTGATTTGAAAAATGAACCGAAAATTCTGAATTCAATACAACCTAAACAACGGAACCGAACGTCGACACCTAAAAAACATCGTCAGAGTAAACCAAATTTAGGAAACAATGCACCGGTAAAGAAACCTGTGCCGGCACCGGCAGCGGCACCAGCGTCACACAATGACGAAGACAAAGAAGGCTGGACATCGGTAAAAAACAACAAACAACGAAACAACCAACAAAGGCGTATTAAGCGAGTAGTTCGCTGCAGCGGAGCGACCAGCAATATTCTGTGTGCTGCCGATAGTACGAGGTATTTACATGTATGGGGAGCTCATCCCGATACCACTGAGGCTAATGTTATTAGCTACCTGAATGCCAAGGCGGAGTCAACGGCCTGCTCAGCGGTTAAAATGACATCCATGCGACCTACTAGCTATGCATCTTTCAAAGTCGGTGTCCCGGAAAACCTATATGAGGATTGTACATCCACGACCACAGTTCTGGCCCAAAGGATTCTCAGCCGAGCGTTGGCTTTTTCGTCTCGAACGACCGACATCGCGAGAAACAAAGTCAACCTAAACTGTGTGTACTGACGGCTTACTACCAGAACGTAAGATGGTTAAAAGGCAAACTCTGTCAATGGCGAAATAGCCTAATAATATCTGACAGCCTACAGCTAGTAGCAGCAACAGAAACAAATACGGATGAATCGGTGAGTGACGCCGAGCTGTGCGGAGCGGGCGGAACCTGGGCCGTGCTGCGCCGGGACAGGCGGGTGCGTACCGGCGGCGGGGTGCTGCTGGCTGCCTCTTCACCCTTACTCCTCGAGCGCCGCCCGCAATACGAGACGTCGGACGGAGAAGATCTATGGGCGAAGTTTCTGTTCCACGGACATTCTGTATACGTATGCGTTGTTTACATACCGCCAGTCGAGTGACGATACATATATGAAATGGTTTGATAGCGTAGAAAGTGTATGTTCTGTACAATCATCTTCAAAAATATTAGTGTTCGGGGACCTGAACTAGTTTAGCGCTAGTAAAAACGTTAATAACTATTTTAAGTGTTTTAGCTCCCTCTGTGATCTGGTGCAGTATAATGGCGTGAGTAATAAGAATGAGAGAATGCTAGACGTGGTTTTGGCGAGTGCGGAGTTGGGCAGTGCAGTGTGCGTGCGCGCCGCCGAGCCGGCTGAACAACTAGTCAAGGTAGATGGCCACCACCCGCCCCTCGTTGTGGAAATTGGGTACAGATTTACAAAACAGGTATTACCTCTGGACCCTTCTAACATTCCATCCGAAAGAGATTGGAATTTTCTGAAGGGAGACTTTTTTACTCCGTACTACATGATAAAAAATAGTGATTGGAATTTAATTAGTAATTCTAAAAGCGTTGAAGAGGCTCTAGACTTTTTTATCGGACGATTTATAGTGTATTTGACCACTGTATTCCTAAAAAAATACGTAAGCGGTCGTGTAGTCGTACTTACCCAGTCTATTATACGCATAGTATCATCCGCGATATTCGTCGTAAAGCGGAGTCTCACCGTATGTGGAAACGAACTGGTGATAGCAAATGTCGCAACGATTTCGAGCTTTTGCGGACCAAAATTAAAGAAAACATTAAAATTGCCCATACAAATTATACTAAGATGATCTCGTATAATTTATGTAAAAATCCAAAAGAGTTTTGGCAATACGTAAACAGTCTTCGTAGCACAGGTGGAGTGGAACCCAAAGTGACGCGCGGGGATGTGGAGTACTCGGGGAGCGGTGCGGCGCGAGCGTTCGCGGAGCACTTCAGCTCGGTGTTCCTGCCGGGTAGGCCCGCGCTCGACCCCGCCGCTACCAGCGCCGCGCCGCCCGCCGACTGCCGCCGCGTGCACCTGGAGGCTTTCCATCCAGGCAACGTGCGCGTCGCCGTCGGACGGTTGAAGCCGGCCACATCACCCGGTCCCGACGCTGTTCCGGCGTACATAATCAAGGGCTGTCTCGATCAACTTGTCGCACCAATCACTTTTATTTTCAACCTTAATCTCGTTACCGGTCACTATCCGATGATGTGGAAAGTATCTAGGGTAACACCCATACCTAAATCGGGACCTAAGTCTAAGGTCGAAAATTACCGCCCCGTTGTGATATTGTGCGCTTTGGCCAAGGTGTTCGAGACGGCTCTTCACAACCGCTTGCTCCCACAGTGCCGACCCTATATCGCAGATGCGCAGCACGCGTTCTTGCAGCGACGCTCGGTAGCTACCAACTTAGTGACATTGGTAGACCACGTTTCATATGAAATGGACCGTGGGAATCAGGTTGACGTTGTTTACCTCGATTTCCAAAAAGCGTTCGACAGAGTCGACAATGACACGCTGCTCTTAAAGCTAGGTTCGATGGGCGTCACTCCCGGACTTCTTAAAATGTTTTCCAGTTACCTATCGGATAGGCGACAGTCTGTCAAATACGGAGCACGTATCCGATTACTATCCAACACGCTCGAGTATAAGCCAAGGATCTAATTTAGGACCTTTCCTATTTGTGCTCCTAACAAACGACCTTCCGGAAGTGGTGCACGAAGCGACCGTTCTGATTTTTGCTGATGACGTCAAGCTGGTGAAGGCGTGCAGAACCCCCGAAGATCATGATGCGCTCCAGCGTGACATCGACGCGGTGTACGCGTGGAGTGTAGCTAACCGACCCCACTTCAACCCTCATAAATGCGAGACCATGACATTCACGCGCGGCCGCAGTGCGCGGCACCACGAGTATCGGGTAGGGGACGCGCTGGTGGCGCGCGTGCAGTGCGTGCGCGACCTCGGTGTGTGGTTCGACCCCGAGCTAACGCTACGCGAGCACGCGGCGCGCGTCACGGACGCGGCTCATCGCCGGCTGGGGTCCGTGCTCCGGAAACCGGCCCCGTTTGTCCGTCGACGCTACACGTACACTTTACGCTGCTCTTGTCCGAAGTATTCTGGAGACGAATACAGTAGTCTGGAGCCCGCATGAGGATAAATATATTCTTATGCTGGAGCGAATACAAAAGAAGTTTTTGCGTAGCCTATACAAGAAGACCTACAGTTACTACCCTTATATGTATCCCACTCTTTTTATTCAAGGCCAATTGGGGTATGAAACGTTAGAGGCCAGAAGGTCTCTTGCGTTAGCCAAATTCGCTCTAGGACTATTCAGAGGCAAAATAGACTGCGTAGCTCTCATAGAAGTTTTCCTGAGGCTATCTGTACCAAATATACTAACGACATCTCGCCTGCGGCCGCGCACCCCGTGCCTAATGGCGCGCGCGGCGGCCCGCACAGTCCAGTGCCGCCAGAGCCCGCGCGGCGGAGCGCGCGCTTTCCCTGCTGAACGCCGTACTCGCCTCAGCTCCACACTGCGACCTGTTCGCGAGTGGGATAGCCTGTCTGATGAATGAATGCAAAAGAATGTGCGAGATGAATGCAAGGAAATCCAGTGTGAATGTGTAGTTATTTACAATAATATAATTTTCACATTGTATACTTATTTTGACCCAATATATTTTTGTATAACTAGGATAGCATTATCCGAAAAATATAATGTAATGTTTTTTGTTCACATTTTTATGTTAACAAATTAATTTCTTATTATTATTATCACACATAACATTAATAATTGTGCAATTTATTGCTTTTGACTTTTAAATATTTTTGACGGTATTTGTAACTCTTCGGTAGTTCTTACTGTAATGTTACAAATTATTAATATATGAATTTAATAAATGAATTTGAATGTCATTAACACCTACCTTTAACAACAACAACGCAATTTCATGACAGGATAAAATATCAAACAAAGCGTACATAGGTGCCGTATATAAAAAGTTACTCTATGCTTAGGTGTTAAACTATTTGATTCATAGTAACTATGCATTATAAATGATCTTAGTATTTTTCTTCGTCCTTTATCTCTTATCCCTTCTAATTCCATTCGCGACGCGAGCGGCGCGGCGACGGTTGATTGCCACGCCGCCTCTTTATCGCCACGCCAAAAGTCGGCGTTACCTCCGTACCGCGCCATTATGGTGGACATACACCATTCTGCCTATCGTCTAGAGATGGGCGTTATCGTTAATTTTTGGCATCGATGCGCATCGGTATTTCTCATACACCAACCGATGCCGGCATCGTTTTTTTCGGCATCGATGCCGGCCGAAACGTGTTATATTTACCTCCTGGCCGAGGCTCGGGCAACGAAACGTTTGTAACAGGATGGTGCTTGATAAAAACATTACTTTGAAGTTAGATAATTACCTAGAGTTTTGTTTATAGTTACGACCAAAAACATATTTAGTTATGTTCCAGTTGAGTCAAGATAAAATGAGAATAAACATGAACTTATTTTTTCAAAACATAAGATAATGTTTTCCAAAATATGAGTTATTCTAATTTGGAGTTGGAAAGGCGTGTCCTTCGTTCATTGAAACTGTACCCGGCTTTGGAGAATATTTCCGTTCACAAGGCACATAGTTTATAACAATATTACACCTTGTACGGTATATTTCAAAGTCGGGTATATTTTAGAATAACGAAACCACCATCCCGTCAGAGACCGTTCTTCTCTGACGGGATGGTGCTTCTCGTCGAAGACATAACTTATACACTGACTACAATATTTACAAATTCAGATAGTATCGTCTTTTTATCTAAGTGGTCCCAAAAAGGATTTGCTGCTCTTTGCCGTCTCGACATGATCAAAAACTACTACTGGTTTAAACAAATGAATGCGTGCGAAATTCGTATATTTTACATATGATCCGTTACTTGTTCATAAAAGAGTCGCTTGAAAACAAATAGACAATTAAAAAGGTCTCTATCCCGTTCGTTAACTTTCTAACCAGATGCGAGATTCCATGGTCGTGGGAAATGGTCGCAGTAATTGTAAGGAGCGGTCTCGAAATAGGTGACTTCATGAGTAATTATATTTTCTATTCATGCAACCTAAAGGGCTAAAGGTTCATTAATTCCTTTATTAAACCTAGCTCTAATTTAATTAATTAAACTCAAATAGTTTATAGATTTATGTTACAGCTGCATGCATATTGATTTATCATCTTATTTATTAGAGTTTATACCTATCTTGGGGCGGGAATTACTGTGAATTAATTCGTACACCCAAGGGGTAATAATAGGTAAATACTATAGCTATATTTACAGGCATCTCGTAATCAGCTCTCAGAATAGAGATACATAGCTCGATGGAGTGTACTTTCCTATAACGGCCCTCGGGTCCCTGTCATAAACGCCGATCTAACAATAGTTTGAAAGGCCTTTCATTATTTTATGATCATTATGATTAAATACCCTTTGTATTTCGAAACCAAGCACTTGCGCGCACCGGCTCAATCTAGGTATAAAAGTATGTTGTCGTTCTCGTTGGTCATCTTACTCGCACAACCACGGGTACAACCGAGAGCGAGCGAGCAAGACTATATTGTTCAGTTGGTCGGCACCGTGCGCTCGGTTTGCTCACGTTTCTCAGAATCGGATGTTGAGGGCATCCGTTTTACATTATATAGGCATCGGATGCCAGCATCATTCACTGGCATCGATGCCCGATAACGTTTTTTCTGAAACGGCCATCTCTACTATCGTCCAATCGACATGACGCTACCGATTGGATCAAGTAGAACTTTACCGAGTGTGGTAGTGAATTGGCATGACATTTATAATTTATGGAACAATTGAAATTCAATTCATTTTTAGCTTGATCAAGCCGATTGGATCATGCCAATTGGTCCATGTATGGCGGTCGTACAGAAACCGTTAGCCTCTCGTGTGCTGAATGCCGATATAGCGTTTCTTATAACAGTGTCTTCTTTCTGAATTAGAGGAGTCACTAATGATAGAAGTTTATGTAAGTTTCTTCATTCTTTCGTAAATAATTACGATAATCTTTTGGCGTAATCCTCATTTTTTTAAATTAACTTTATATGAGAAAACTAGATTCATTTTCAATAACAACTGTTTGCACCACGCTGCACGATATTTTTTTTTGTTTTTGTCATGAGTAAAATGCCCAAGACTGCTAAAATATCGTCGTCCGTCACTGGTGACTCCATGGCTTAACTGAACGTCGCTGCCCTTTGGACAGTTTAAATTGATCGTGTTAGGTGCATATGAACGAACTGCAGATTGGATCAGCAGCGTCATTAGACGATAGGCAGCATGGTAGCTAAGTGTTTCGATTGACTAATTTTTCAAAAGCCTCGTGAACTTCTTTGTGGGTATTGATGAGCACTAATTACCTAGCCCCAAACTAGGATACCCTGTACTATGGGCACTAGATAACGGATAAATATCCATAGATACGAATATTACATCTATGACTCGGAAACAATCATTTCTGCTCATCACACAAATGATTGCACCTTGCGAGATTCGAATCCACGACCGTTTTGATTTAGTAGTAGCCACTACCAACCGGTCGTCACAGTAATGTAGTACATTATTTTATGTAACATCAATAGTTTTCGCAGCGCACGCCATATTATGACTTTAAACTACGCGCGAATTCCCTATGATGTGTGCCCAAAAAACCGACAAGTCACCGATCGCCGCGATCACTATGGCGATTTTAGACGATGATCGGCGACTACAAGAGATTAAGCCCTCCACACGAACGTGCTCGTGTTTAATCGTCCAGGATCGCCGATCGAGAAGAGGGCCCTTAACGTTTAAAAAAATTGTGTCTGTCTGTTTTTTTAATTGCGCATCACTTAATAACTACTGGACCGATTGCCATGTTGGATAGCTTAGGGTTTGACTTTAACTGGTGTACTTGGTATCTCAATCCGATAAGCAGATGTAATAATGGCAGGTTGATTTGTTAATTTCTCTGATAAATTAAGTACTTACTGTTTTAAATTGTTTCAGGAGCCAAAAAACGCTTGCGACTTCTCAAAATGGACAAAGCTGATAAAATCAAACGGGCTAAACACGACCCTAATGTAGTCGGCCTAGAAGAGTCATCAGACGAACCTGAAACCTCTTCTGATTCAGACAACGAGGATGAACCAGAAGTTATCGAAAATAATCAAAACAGTGTACTTGAAGTAACTGATAATGACACTACCATACAAGAAAATAAGATTGAGAATACTACAACAGAAAAAGTAAATGAAATTGATAAGGCACAGAAAGGTTGTAAAAAGAAAGACGAGAAATCTAAAAATACTGAGAAGCAAGTAAAAGTTGAACCTAAAAAGCCGTTGCTAGAACATGCAACAAAACATATAGAAGTAAAGCGAGATCCGAAGATACAAGTAGCGAGATTGAAGCTACCAATATTGGGAGAGGAGCAGAGGATCATGGAACTCGTGAATGAGAATGAGTTTCTTATTGTGTGTGGTGAAACAGGTAAGATTGAATGACACTACTGCTGTATATCTATACCTATAAAGCAATAGGAACGAAATAGTCAGTACAAAGAAGGTAATTTAAGAAAAATGGTCTATGGTACTTAAAATAAGCTACTGAACAAGAATAAAACACTTTTGAAAATCGTTTGTATGTTTGTTAGCGCATCACGTAAAAAGTACTAAACCGATTGCAATGCGGTTTTCAATTTTGGATAGCTAAAGGTTTGACTTAAAAACTGGTGTACTTGGTATCTGAATCCGATCAGTAGAAGCCGAGCAATCGATAAAAACTTTTTGACGGCTGAAGGAATTTTGAACAAATGTTGGTATAATGGTATTTAAGGTCTTGGAATAGTACATAGAGTACATTTTAACCTAGAGAAATGACCACGCGTGCGAAGCCGCGGGTACAGCTAGTACTTATAATAAAGCAATAAGTACGAAAAAGTCTGTACCAAGAAGATAATTTAAAAAAATATGTCTAGTGTACTTAAAATAAACTACTGAACAAGAATATAACATTTTTTTAAATCGTATCAATCTGTTTGTCTGTATGTTAGCGCATCACGTAAAAACTACTGGACCGATTACGATACGGTTTTCACTGTTGCGGAACACAAAAGATTTAGAGAAAAAGAAAAAAAAAGAGTTTAAGTATGAAAAAACGTACGAAATTAATCATTAATGTAGGAATAATTTGCGCTTCGCTACCTGTTTTTACATTATATATAACAAACATTATCCACCGCTGGAGGCGCTAGGCGGCAGCCCAACTTGGCCGTGATAGGTTAGAAGCCTTTGTCTTCGTGTTTTTTTAGCTTTACGGGGGAGGGTCATCCTCCCCTCCCCCTCCCACACCCTCCCCTCCCATAAGTACTTATAGACATATACCGATTCTAAAGTCGTTCCCCGCATGATCTTCGGCTGCTAAGCACAAGGGTTTCTAGGCTTCTAGTTCATAGGCCAAAGTGGTGGCTGGTGACAGTAGCATGCAGGTATAGGTGTTTCTGGCCTGCTACTGTCATCCCGGTATGCTCGGGGACACCATCCTTGCTCCCGTTCAGACTGCGTAGACCACTGAATCTTTGCTCTGCATTGTCGGAAATCTGGATCTAGATGAAAAGACCTGGGCTGTGTTCACTTACACGCTCGAATCATCCGTGCGTTTATCGCTCGATCATCCGGAGTTAGTGAACGACTTTGGAGGTCCACATACAACTGACAACTGTCAAGTGTCAGTTTCATACTATTCCTCCCCTCCCCTACTATTTTTCGGATGACCCAGGCGAACGCCCGACGACGCCGGCAACGATTTAGAGTGTACGCGCGGGTGATCCGTGCGTCCTCGAACGTAGTAAGTGAACGCGCCCCTGTAGTGAGTTTGGGCACTGTTATTAGCATGTGTCATAATATGCTAATGTTAGTACTTATCAGGATTGATTATCTATGTTTGAGGGTCTTTTCTATTTTATTGATTTAATAAAGTTCATAAATGTGGGTAGAAAGATAACATGATGACGTACCATATGGTTACCTTGCTGAATACACGATTTACATATATAATGTATTTTAATTAACTTACAGACTTCAGTTATCGTCGACCTTGTAGATTACAGGAAATCTTGATATGACTATGACATCGATGATTCCTCTCTTCAGACTTCTTTTAAACTTTCATAAGTTTTCTTGAGTAAATCCGAGGTGCTACGATTACGGAGTTGAACATACTACCCATCGAGACTAAGATAGTAATCATCTTTATGCAGTACGTGCACGCGCGTGCTCATAAATCCGTTTTGGTTCTGAGTTTTGGCTGCCGCGAGCCTTTATCCACAAACCACAACCACAAACCTGATAAATGTGAAACTTAACATACGATCTTTATCTCTCTAAGACTAAGACAAAAACATGGTTAACAGAATTTCATTCGATACATTTTTTTATCAAAAATTACGTTATTTTTAGTAATATTTCCATTTTTATACACAACGGCTTAAGTTTTATCTCTAAAATAAATCTTACAGAAAGAAAACATAGTTTATTATCTACTGCTTAGTTAGACAAACTAAATAATAAAATAAATAACTTTTGAGACATACGTCATTTAGTTCCGAGCTAAATTATTGTGTGTTCAAACAGTGTTCGCGATATTCAACCTTGTTACGCAGGCACTTCATTGCTTATTGCGGGTAGCGGGTAGCAGTGTAGGGGAGGTGGCAGGGGAGTGGGAAAATGTAACCCTGGAGCCTGGCCTTAAGAAACCGCTTAAATTTATAGCTTACATTATTGCTAACATGACATTCCGTAAATGCAAAGTCACAGTAATTATGAAATGTAGGTAGCACACTCATTTTTTAAACTAGTCGGGTTTGTTGCACTGATGTTTTCAAGATAATTGTCATCTTCAAACTAAAAGATGATCACATTAAAGACCTAATTCAGAATTTCGAGGTTGTTTAAACCCTTAAACATTGACTTAGGCATGATTGATCACACTCATATTATAATATCTACCTAAGTGCTGAAATATTTCTAAAAACATGCATAACGCTTGACGAGTAATGCTAGTGACAAATTGTTACAGCTGATGTCAAAATGTACTACGTAATAAAAAACTAAAACTGACAACATTTTTCTTTCTTTTTCAGGCAGCGGTAAAACAACCCAAATCCCCCAATTCCTCTACGAAGCGGGCTATGCTGAGAGCAAGCTGATAGGCGTAACGGAGCCTCGGCGTGTCGCCACCGTCGCTATGGCGGCCAGAGTTGGATACGAACTGGGGCTGAGCAGCAAGGAAGTGTCCTATCTGATGAGGTTTGAGGGAAACGTGGGGAAGGAAACAAGGATCAAGTTTATGACTGACGGTTAGTTCTACAATTTATTTACTGGTCTATGCTGAGAGCATGATAGGCAAGACCGATCCGCTACCGTCACTATGGCGGCCTGACTGGAGTAGAAACTGGGGCTGAGGACTAAGGAAGAGTCCTAACTTATAAGGTTTGAGAGAAACGTGGGTTAAGAAACAAGGATGAAGTTTATGACTGACGGTTAGTTACACAATTTCTTTACAGAGCTATGCTGAGATCATGATAGGAATGACCGATCCGCTACCGTCACTATGGCGGCCTGACTGGGGTAGGAACTGGGGCTGAGGACTAAGGAAGAGTCCTAAATGATAAGGTTTGAGAGAAACGTGAGGAAGGAAACAAGGATCAAGTTTATGACTGACGGTTAGTTTCACAATTTCTTTACTGAGCTATGCTGAGAGCAAGCTGATAGGCATGACCAAACCGCCACCGTCGCTATTACGGCCTGAGTTGGGTAGGAACTGGGGCTGAGCAGCAAGGAAGTGTCCTATCTGATGGATGAGGTTTGAGGGCAACATGGAAAAGGAAATAAGGATCAAGTTTATGACCGACGGTTATTATATCTGCAGGCTATCTTTTCAGCTACGACCGACGGAATGGTAAAGATAATGAATGGTCAGGATTTATGTATAGGATCGTGAGTTTATGGCCCAACCAGCACAAGTTGGTAGATGTTACATATTCCAGGATGTGCAGGTTTATCAAATACAAAATCAAACATTTTTGTGCTTATAGGCCCTAAGTGCAATGGAGAGAGCTATGCTCGGTGTTTGGCCAGGCCAATATAGTTCGCAGAACCGACAACCGCTGGGGAATAAAGGTTCTCGAATGGCGACCACGAACAAGCAAGCGAAGTGTAGGGAGATCTCCTATACGATGAACCAACGACATTGTAGCCATCGCAGGAAGTCGGTGGATGGACGTGGCACAAGATCGCTCGTCATGGCGCTCTTTGGGGGAGGCCTATGTTCAGCAGTGGACTTCTAAAGGCGGAAATGATGATGATGATGATAGGCCCCTAAGGCTACACCTATAAATAAATCGAAAATAAAATTAGTTTTGATTATTTTTCTATTTAATCTTGTTTCGTTGTAGGTGTTCTCCTAAAAGAGATGCAATCAGACTTCCTCCTAAGCAAGTATTCAGTGATCATCATAGACGAAGCTCACGAGCGTTCCGTCTACACTGACATCCTGCTCGGCTTGCTGTCTCGCATTGTTCCACTGAGAAGAAAGAGAGGGAATCCGCTGAGGCTGATTGTAATGTCCGCCACGCTGAGAGTTGAAGACTTCACGGAGAACCCAAGGTTGTTTAAAGAACCTCCACCTGTTATAAAGGTATAGAATATAATTACATTCAATTTTTGACCGAGCGAGCGCGAAGCGTCTCCTTTGCAGCTAGGGGAAAAATGCTTTCGTATGTCCGGATGTCCGGATCTCTGTTCTCCTCTACAGGTCGTATTTCTCAATCGATCTAGACGAAACTTGGTATACAGGTTAAAAGAATTTGTAGTAGTCGGGGATTTTTGAGGGGTACCCAAAAATTAACAAAAATAAGTAACAAAAATTCCCCAAAAAGGGACAAAAAGGGGGCTACTGAATATCCGCCTTATTAGATCCGATTTAGAAGGTTCTTTTTTTTATTTGAAAGGTAGTAACTTTAAATTGGTTTCATAAAAAATTGGTGAAGATCTGATGAGGATCTTCGGCATCATGAGCATAATAGCTCCTCAAAATGCAATAAATTTCTCACTTTTATGTTTCTACTAGTGGAATCTACCGTTTACCCACTAGGTAGGGATTGATGGAGCACCTTGGTTATTAATGTCAGTTGTACAATAAGGTAACTAGATGGCGCTATCGTACACTGCTAGATTGTTTGCAAAAAAGTTTGTACCCGTGAGGTCTACAGCTCACAGAGCCACTAGTTTTTTTTAAATATTATTTTCTCAAACTGGACGTTACAGCATATTCTTACATACAAGAACGAGAACAAAAGTTATACATGATGGGCTGAACGGCCTTCTAGAAGTGAACACAGCATGCACACTAATAATCAACAAGCAATATATCATCATCATCATGGCAGACTTTAAAAGTTCACTGCTGAACATAGGCCTCCCCCAATAAATAATAAGCAATGTGAAGTAAATTAATGAAATATATTAAAACACACAAATATTCAAAATATATGAAGAGAAAAAAAAATTGTTATGTATTATTGTCAGTTGCATTGAAAATGTCAAGATCCTGACAAATGCTGTTGTAACTTGAACACAAGCGGTACAAAGGCGAATTATGCTTATAGTTGGTATGATACAAGGGCAGATTAAATGTTCTAAAATTACAAAGGCGACTTCCAATTCGATGTATTGTAAACTGTTTTTTTTTCTTGAAGGTCTGAGCTATCTATATATTTTGCCACTAATGATTTTGTAATATCAGCGGTCTGCCGATATTATGTTAAGTTGATTTGCGCCTAAGTTCGAGTGGAATAATTTTATAGTGTTCAAGTCTTGAATCATATGTGTTCAAACTACGGCAGCGATTGTTGGCATAAGTAAGATGGTATAAAAAAACTTTGAAGTCTCTAACCTATTAAAATGAACTGCGAAAGAGGTGCTCCATATCCGGCTACAGTATTTTAGTACGCTACGTACGTAACAGGATAGTAGGTATATCTGGGTCTTTTAAAGTCTTAGTCTGTCTAGAAATGAAACCTGTCAATCTTGCGCCTTTTTTTAACTATATAGTATTTTTTTCCGTTAACTATTACTATAAGAGGCAATACAACTTTTTAAGCTAGTGTTTTTAAATGTTGTTTACAGATAGACTCCAGACAGTTTCCGGTGACGATTCACTTCAACAAACACACCATCAGTGATTATTTGAAGGAAGCGTACAAGAAGACCGTCAAGATTCACACGAGGCTGCCCGATGGAGGCATACTTATATTCGTTACTGGACAACAAGAGGTAAACTATTTAAATAGGCACCAAAATAAGAGGTAAACTATTTAAATAGGCACCATAACAAGAGGTAAACAATTATTTAAATAGGCACCAAATTAAGTGGTAAACTATTTAAATAGGCACCAAAACAAGAGGTAAACTATTTAAATAGGCACCAAAACAAGAGGTAAACTATTTAAATAGGCACCAAATCAAGAGGTAAACTATTTAAATAGGTACCAAATTAAGTGGTAAACTATTTAAATAGGCACCAAATCAAGAGGTAAACTATTTAAATAGGCACCAAATCAAGAGGTAAACTATTTAAATAGGCACCAAATCAAGAGGTAAACTATTTAAATAGGCACCAAAATATAAGTAAACCAGATGCGCCCCGCGGCCCGCAAGCAATCTTGACACCCCCCGTTCACTCCCTTCGGGATTGAATTTTAAGAAGTCCCTCATTACTCGATATACTCCAACCTTATGAATATTTCCGAAAAAAAAAAAACAAAATTCTTGGTCCACTAGTTTAGTTTAGGATGCGCGTTGTCTGTCAGTAAGTATGTCACGTATGTTACATACATATAAAACAGTACTTATATGTATCTATCTTCTATACTTATAATAAAGCAGTAAGTAACAAAATGTTTGTACAATGATTTAAATAAAAATTAATTAGTCTAAGGGACATAAAATAAGCAACTGAACAAGAATATAACATTTACAAAAATGGTGCCTGTGTCAACAAGTATAAACATAAGAAACGGGATATTTACCATGCATACTATTTGTATTGAGTTCCCGATATTTCGTCACTGTTGCAAGCGCCACGATCACGGATAGCTGAAGTAACTGCGGGTGGAATAGTTTTTAAGGGCAGACAAAATGGTCTACCCTCTTTCTCACTCTTATTTCGCGCGACACCAGAACCATTGTTCACATCTTCGTTAGTAAATCGATCGCGTCGCACAACACTAACAGTATCACCTCGCGTATTATGGACGACATTTCTTCGGTTTTCACATAGACGCACCAATGGATTCCAGACACTCGACAGTTTAAATCCATCCTCACGTTGAAGTTTCTGAATTTGGTAATTTCAATCGCTTCTCTTACCAATCTTGGTATGTAGTGGCGTTCTGTAGATAGTATCTGAGGGTTATGTAACTCGATCCAGTGGTTTGACCCCGACTCCAAATGATGTTGAGCGGTGGCTGACTTCTGCGTGTCATTGTTCTTGACTGCCCTAATGTGCTCCTTTATGCGGCATGAAACTGTTCGTTTAATCTGGCCAATGTAGGAGCTCCCACAACCGCGATGAACTTTGTAAACTCCTGGACTCTCCCAAGGGAAAACTATATCCATGGTATATATAGTATTCATGGTAAATATTGTATCCATGGTTAATATAGTATCCATGGTAAATATAGTATCCATGGTAAATATAGTATCCATGGTATATATATAGTATCCATGGTAAATATCCCTTTTTTATGTTTATACTTGTAGTGTTTGTGACCATGTCAGTTTAAAAATATATATTGGTGCCTATTTGTTTTATTGTTCGCTTATCACTTAAAAACTACTGAACCGATTGCGATGCGGTTTTCATTGTTAGATAACTTAGGGCTTGACTTAAAACTGGTGTACTTGGTATCTCAATCCGATGAAAAACTGAGTAGGCGATAAAAAAACATTTGACGTCTAAACGAAGCTTGATGATATTGGTACTTTTTGGTTCTGGTATAACACATTGGATCCTAATATCCCAGAAAAATTACCACGCGGGCAAAGCCGCGGGCATTGCTAGTAATATATAAACATTATATATTCTACCTCCTAAACAAATATATCTCTTACCGGTTAATTGTAAGAACCGATAGATTATAATCTGACGGATTCTAGTTCGTTTTATTACAAACAGACAAATTGTAAACGAAGATGCACAATCGAAAATTAGCGATCAATCAATGCACAGTTTTAAAATTTATCTTATTTCTCAAATTCTATCGCCACCGTCAAATTGTAAAGCTGTCCTTGATTGGTCAGACTCATGTTTATCACCGTAGAGTTACAAATTAAACAGTAAGTCAAGGGTTCGCGGACTAAAATTGGTCGCGAATTAGTAAACGGGGTTTTGTAATTGCACCTGGGGATAGGGCAAGGTTGCACTAAGTAAGGGTCGGCTGGTAAAGGTTTACAATATAACAGGCGAAAACTGGGCACCGATTGGTCCATATGCTAGCGAGTAGTATATCCGTTCACGATTTTTCGTTTGTTTACAATCTTAGGAATTAGGATCCGTTAAATTGTAATCTGTCGGTTATTACAACCTAACGGTGACATATCCACCAATAGAATTAATCCATTATGAGAGGCAATTTGTGCAACGGCACTTCTCATGTATTGCTGCCACTTACTTTGCGCAGTTCCTCACTCCATTGGCCGGAGGGCATTCTACACTACATTTGCCTACACGTTCTCTCCACTCAAGAACTCGCCTACCCCATCGGCAGTTATTTGACTTCGACTTATTTGACCTGCCCATTACCACTTCTGACTTTCGTATTCTGCCAAATCAATGAGAATAGTAGCTTCCAAAAGAATGGACCGATTTAGTTGCGGTTTTTTATGTTTCAATACTGAGGTATACGAGATCGTCCTTAGCATTAATGGGGGGTGGGGGTTATACATTTTTAATTTGCGTTTTTTTTTCTTCAGATAAACTACCTAGTCCGCAAGCTAAAGTCTGCGTTTCCATACCGCAAGGACATTGACTATTCGAAGCAGATCAACAAGAAGAGTAACGTGACGGACGCTGAAGCCGCCTTAGACTCGGAGCCGGACGATATCGAGTCTGACGATGATGAGGTAAGTTCTGACGATGACGAGGTAAGTTCTGACGATGACGTGGTAAGTTCTGATGAAGATGAGGTAAGTTCTGATGATGATCAGATAAGTTCTGATAATGGTGGTGAAGTAAGTTTTGGTGGTAATGTAGTTCTATAGGCATAGGTTAGAGAAAAAAAATAAAGGAGATGTTCTTTTTGTATGGGAGCCTGGCCCAACTTCTGTACACGATGTCATAAAACAGCAAAAATATAACGATATTCGAAGTAGATGTGTATCTACTGATGAACTAGTGATGAGTGTATAAAAAGCAAAATATTTTTTTACTCTGTTAATTATTGCAACACCGATATTTTATCACGTAAACCAAAGAGTATATAAATACTACGTACAACTGTCAGAAAGTCAGGTCAAGATCAGCAATTGACAGCATTAGCATTCATTTATTAATTTTAACACGCACAGCCCCCCGATTTAGCTAATAAACCTCAACGTGATCGCTGCGCGATCGTTACCTTTCCGTGTGGCCACACAAAGAAAAAGTGAACAGGGGAAATGTGGGGGAAATTGAGGGGAGGGTGGGGCAGAGTGGGAGAAAGAGGGAAAGGTTTTTTATTTTTAGTAGGCAATCGTTTGACCACGATCTCACCTGAATGATGGAAAGCGATGATGTGGTCGAAAGTGTAGCACGCTTGCCTAGTACTGTAAATACCTATTCACTCTTGACTTGAACACATCTGGGTAATAATTTACCGGAAACACTGACGAGGGAAGGTGGGGGGAAAGTGAAATTGACGTCCTTCCCCTACCTTTCTCCTACTTCCCCTTACCCTTGCCACTTTCTTCCTACCCTTCCCTTATTTCCCTGCGACCTTCCTCCAATTTGGTCTCTTTCCCACCACCCTTCCCCCTTTTCTCACTCTTCTCCCATCATTCAGCAAGAAAATATAGTTTATTATTTACTGCTTAGACAAAATTTACCTAACTAAATTATTAGCCTGCCAATGAAATAAATAACTTTTGAGACGTACGTCATTTAGTTCCGAGCTAAGTTGTGTGTTCAAACAGCGCTCGCGATATTCAACCTTGTTACGCAGGTACTTCAGTGCTTATTGCGGGTAGCGGGTGGCAGAGTGTAGGGGAAAATGTAACATTGGAGCCTGGCCTTAATAGCAGTCATCAAGCCATGTTAGAGGCCCTCGGGCAACTTGAAAAAACTCTGGCACCAGAGGCCAGCAATACCTCATTCGACAAAGAAATAACAATTTTACATATATCCCTACACGTGAACTTGATAATCTCCTTTTTTGAAATTGGTTCATAACGTTATATATAAACCACCCACCACCCGCGCGCTCTTACGTCATAGCCCGTGTCTACTATTACACTACAGAATATACCAATAGTAGGTAGTAGAACAGAAATGACTGAATAGTGAAATCCTCTCATCAAAAAACATCATCATAACTTCTAAACCACTCTAAAAAACTATGGTGTAAAGGTCGTGTTTGATCAACATAAAATAAGAAAGACTACAGTGATATTTAATTTGGTATCGACAAAGATTATAGATAAGGATGAATACCGTTTACTATGCAGAGCTCTAGAAAATAAGGTCAAAAATTATGTTTTTTTAAAAGCTTTTAATTAACTTCACTTGTATCTATCTATATATGTACGTATCTATGTATGTATCTATATATATGTATTTTGTCTGTCCTGGAATCTTGCAATTCAAATTTCGAGCACTTGCCGATTAGCTATCCGGCTGAAACTTTCAGGGTAGCTCGCAAACCGATGCCAAGGCAATAAAAATAAATAAAAAAACTTAAAAATGTTAAAAGTGAAAAGCAGAAAAGAAAAAATGAAAAAAGAAAAAACCCTAAAAAACTAATTATTGTTAATAGAGAAAAGGAAAAAAAAACTTTAAAACCTAAAATTTACAAAGCAAGCCCGTAAAAGCTTCTTTTTTTTTTAAGTATGCTTGTTTTTGGTATGTATGTATGGCGTCGAGGACTTTTATGTAGTAGAACTAATAAAGATAAATATATTTGTCATACATTTCTTTCACTTTTATATCAAACCGTTTGGTCAGCGCACACCGGTAAAGCAGACAAACTGCCTGTTTTTTCTGACTTGGATTACAAATATTTTGATTTCTTATTGTAAACTATTTTTTATCAGTATTGAACATAGCTCATGAGGATAATGTAGGTTACTATTAGTGACAGAATTATCAGAATCGGATTAGAGATCAGCAGTAACAAAAAACTTTACCTCTTTATAATAGCAGTGTAGATGAACAGAAATCAAAATTATTATTTTTTATCCTTGCAGGTAGAAAAGGAAATGAAACGCGCACGCAAAGCGCGTAGGAGAGCCAAGCTGAAGGTCAAAGCTTTGCCCAAGATCAATCTAGACGACTACGATATGCCGGAGGACGACGGGCAAGCGGACTTGGTCGGGAACGACGACGATAGCGAAGGGCATCTCAGTGATTCGGGTATGTAAGCTTTAAAGCTAGTTGCAAGTTTTCCCGGGTGGTTCCACCCTTTGTCATCATCTCCCGGGTACTGTGAGAACCAGATAAGGGAATGTAGGAAATAGACAATAGTATATTTCGTAACAATAGTATACTAGTGGCTGTGTGAGCTATAGACCTCGCGAGCACAAGCAATCTAGCGGTACAGTAGCGCCATCTAGTTACCTTATTAAAATATTATTAAAAAAACTAACATTAATAACCAAGATGCTCCACCAATCCCTAAAAAAAAATCCAGGTAAAGGGCTGATTCCACTGGTAGAAACCTAAAAGTGAGCAATTTACTGCATTTTGCGGAGCTATTCTGCTCATCACGCCGCAGATCCTCATCAGATCTTCACCAAATTTTTATGAGACCAACTTGAAGTTACTACTTTTCGAATTAAAAAAAGAACCATCGAAATCGGATCTAATAAGGCGGAAATATTCTTTGCCCCATTTGGGGAAAGTACCCCCCAATCAAAAATCCCCTTCGACTAAAAAATTCTAAAAATTACCTGTTTACCAAGTTTCGTCTAGATTGGTTAAGAAATGCGACCTGTGACCTGAGAAAAGAGATCCGGACAGACATCCGGACATACGAAAGCATTTTTGCACAAGCTGAAACTGAGACGCTTCGCTGTGAGGCTCAAAAGCCCGTATTTGGTTTCAAACATTTAATAGTTTTAATCAAGTCACAACGCTAATATTTTTATAACTATTTCTCTAGTTGTTTGTTTGTTTGTCGTATGAGGTAGTGCTGACCTCTGGTGTCAGAGTTTGTCTGGCCGCCCAAGGGCCTATGACATGGATATGACTGACGACTGTTATTAATCAATAACAGCCGGGACCGACAGCTTAACGTGCCCTCCGAAGCATGGAACGTTTGAAAACCGCACATAACTTAGAAAAGTCATTGGTCCGCACCTAAGCACCTAAGCAGCCTAAGAACGAACCCAGTTACGATGGATTCTAAGTTGCACTATTGAACCGTTAGGCTACCATCGCTCTGGTTTTTTAACTAGATTTTCACCTGAGGAAAACACGGTAGAACAAATATTTTTTCGATCAATAGTTTTTATGAAACTTTGCTCTTTTTCGGTCTTAAAGATGAATATCGACCCGGAATTTGCTTATAAGAATCTAGATTCTTGCCTAGCGATTTTCGATACACTGTGTCGTGTGTCCTTCAAAATCAATGAATTTATCTAAAATTTGCTCCCGAACTGCATCACCTGTACTGGACCAGGATGAGAAGGACAAAAATTTGAGAGCGTACAGCGCGGCCAGACATTGGGAAAATTTGAGTGTACAGTGCGGCCAGACATTGGGAAAATTGGAGAGCGTACAGCGCGGCTAGACATTGGAAAAATTTGAGAGCGTACAGCGCGGTCAGATAAAGGGAAAATCGGAAATAACTGAAAGTGCTTTTTTGTATGAACTCACGATTCGAACGATGGATATGCTGATGATATGGAGGGATATGAACATGCCCCTATTGCGGTAAAATTTGCATACTCTCAAAGCCGAGGTGCGCAGCAGCAGGAGAATAATTAAAAAAAAAATTTAGCCTGACATGAATGCCAGTTAGATGCAGCTATGTGTTTGTATACATGTATTTGTATACTCCTTCGATTGTAGTATCTTTGAATAGGTATTATAAAATTACAATGAGATTTCTTGGACTGTTTTTGATGTATCTAGTGCTTTTCGCGTGGATTCCATAGTGTTTTTCGTAACACTCCAAAAAGTGAATGGTATTATTTTTACTCATGGTTAACTAAAGTTAATTTAATTCATGCAAGCACACGATTTGTACACTAGACAAACGGTAGCGCAACAACAGACCTTCATGCGACTGAGCTTTTTCACGGTCGATTTCATTCATTCCCCGCTCCCCGCTTGCGGCCTGTCGCCGGCAAAAGTACACCCTCTGAACACGTGGTCCGACAGCTTAGTCCGCTCGATCGGCCGACGTGAACTTTTTTCCTGTTGGTCCGAATCGTACCTTTTTTTTGGAACAAGTCGTCCGGTCTGGCGGATGATTTTATTTATTAACCGAATTCTGAAATAAAATAGCCAGTAGATATATCTACTGCAGCGCGCATACTGCGCGTGTGCGTCGCGGTAAGCGACTGGATAGTTTATTAAGTTGATGTGTATGTATCCATACCAATATACAAGCATAAATTTAAAAAAAAAACCCTTGACTCCCCACCCCCCATTATATCTAAGGAGCATCTCGACCACATCAGTTTTCAAACATAAAAATTGTTCCATCCGTTTGGGAGCTACCATCTTCACCCCCATCCCCCCCCATTATAGCTAAGAACCATCTCGTTTACCTCAGCTTTGAAACATGAAAAACTGCAGCTAAATTGGTCCATTCCTTTGGAGGAAAATACGATTTTCTCAACTTCGTCCCCTCCCCCCACCGTTTGGTTAAGAACCATCTCGATCACATTAGTTTTCAAACATAAAAATCCGCATCAAAATCGGTCCATTCGTTTGGGAGCTACGATCCTCACCCCAAATGTTGATAACTCGTTGTAAGGAACGGTTGTCATGGAAACGAAATAACAAGTCTGTCATAAAACATCAAGAGCGTTACTGCTCTACATTTGCATTGGTTTTTAAATATTCTAGAAGAACACAGGATGTTTTCTTTCGCGATAAACTGTAGAACGCGCGGACGAAATCGCGGACGGGAAAGTGTTATAATGTAACGTATTTTATGCCCGCATTAACTCTGAATAAATTCCATAGTGAGAGACATAAACCAATCGTAAAAGCAACTTTGTTAGCGTATAACGTTAAAAAAAACTGGACAGATTGCAATGCGGTTTTCATAGTTAGGTAGCTTAGGATCCTGGCTACGGAACCCTTTTTATACGCTTTATATTAGCTTCACTTGTATGTTTGTAACCGAATCCTTTGGACGCTATTTTGACCCACTTTAAACGGTCAGATTTCATTCAAATTTTGCACACCTGTCAAAGACCGATGACAATGCAATAATTTAAAAAACACGCTTTATATAGAAAACCAAACTAAAAAATAGAAAATAAATTTTAATAGTGTAAAGAAAAAAAAAATATTTAAACTATTATTTATTTTATGCTGGTCCTACACGCACTTGATCTTTATTTTTATTTTAAAAAGGGTTCTGCCTCCAGTGTGGTCCCATACAAATTTAAACAGGCGAGGAAGTGGACCAAAAATAAAAGAAAATTCATACGTACACTCGAACATATAACCGTCTCCTTTTCTGAAGTCGTTTGAAAACATAGTCGAATATGAAGACAGTCATTGTAGGGGTTGTAAGTCCATACACTAAGGGATGATAGTCCGGGAAGAGTTTTGATATGATAAAGAGCGGCGTAAATAAAACCACTCGAGTCCGTAGCTAAACGAAGACTGATTTATTAATAAAAATGATACAAAACGCCGCGCCCGCGGAATCGCGGGCGTCAGCAAAAGTTACATGTACTTCGTACATCCATGGTGATTCCGTATTTCATTTATATTTTTTCATTACATTTTGGTAAATAGAAATATACAAAGCATTGAAGGTAATTATATAAATTGGATATTTAACAAAGAAAAACATTATTTAGGATATGTACAAATCTTAATAATTCTATATATATTTTTTAAAGGTCTAAACGTCTTAACGTATAGTCCTGATAAAGATAATATATTTATCAACTTTATCAGCATTTTACGTTTCATACTTAAATTTTTCATACATTTTTTTATTTATTTAAACATGATTACATAAAAATGCAGTTAAATAATACTAAGACTAGTATAGCAAGCCGCTTCCAGTGCGCAATGCTCCCAAAATGCTGGCAGCATTGCCACGTTGTATGGCATGGCAATGCTTAATCTTTGGGCAAAGTAAAGGCCAGCATTTTGGTCACGTGATTACATTGATTTT
This sequence comes from Alsophila aescularia, assembly GCA_946251855.1. Taxonomy (NCBI): domain Eukaryota; kingdom Metazoa; phylum Arthropoda; class Insecta; order Lepidoptera; family Geometridae; genus Alsophila; species Alsophila aescularia. The sequence continues at coordinate 11,469,258 of OX276385.1, forward strand.
ATCAAAAGTTTTGTAGTAACGATCAAATCCCAGTTCTTTACATTTCCTACATAGACTGCGTTTTATTGCGTTTGAGACAGCGTCATATTTACCCTATTCGAATTTTGCGCACGTTACTTCTAGCCCAAACTATAACTGACCAACCAGCGGTATTTGAAAGGCAGAGGAGTTCAATAGCTCCAGCTACTGAGAAGTTTGACAGCGTACGACTGCTGGAAAAAAAATACAAATATTAATAAAAATGCATTATTAGTTTTTGAGTCACAATTTGAAGTGTTTTTTTTTTTTTATTACTTAATTATTTTTCCACAGACAACGAAGAAGACTCACTCGGACCAGAGATAAAAGCCTGCAGACAACCTCTATGGGTACTCCCGTTATATTCAATGCTGAGCTCCGCTAAACAAGCGAGAGTGTTCGACCCTCCGCCGGTGGGCGCTAGAATATGTGTAGTGAGCACAGACGTGGCCGAGACCTCTCTCACTATACCCAGCATTAAATACGTCGTCGATACTGGCAAGAAGAAAATGAAGTGAGTAAGAGAGAGAAAGTAATACTCTGCTCTACTAATGGCCAGTTCCTATATTTTAAAACGAACCGTTTCCCCTTACTATCCGTCTGCTTTTGAAATAAACGCCATACAAAAAACGTAACGAGACGTTGCAAAAACGATTCGTTTCATTTTTATAGTAAGTGTCAGCGGAAATGGTAACTGCGAAATGAGTTCGTTTTGTTACCCATCTTAAAAATACATTGAATGTATATTTTGACTACTATACGTCGGCGTTGTGCGACTCGGAAACTAGACAGCTCTAAAGTTATTGCTATCCCTTTAGTTTTCTTACGGTTTCAAAGTGACATAGTTTAATTAAGCTAAAATTTAAACTAGTTTGTGGCAGCAAAATTAGAACCATTGTCTTAATTTATGCTTAAACTTTCTCACTTATTATCACTGATCCAGTTACATCTTCTCAACAGAGTATACGACCACGTGACAGGCGCAAGCGCATGGCGCGTCGTGTGGACGTCACAAGCGAGCGCGGGACAGCGCGCGGGACGTGCGGGGCGAGTCGGCGCCGGACATTCGTACAGACTGTACAGTAGTGCAGTGTTCCAGCACGAGTGTCCTGAACACCACCCCCCGGACCTGTGCCGGCGGCCGGTCGACGACCTTGTGCTCACTATGAAGTGCATGAGCATTGACAAGGTAGTGTACCGTTAGTGACGAGTGGGACATTCTTACAGATTGTACAGTAGTACAGTTCCAACACGAGTGTCCTGAACACCACCCCCCGGACTAGTATATTTGCATAGGCAATTCATAGGTAATTATTATTAAAAGTATTTCGTAAATACTATGTTTGCTAAGATTAGCAAACATAGTATTTACGAAATACAAGATTCTAAACAAATGGTATCTAAATACAAGATACAAAGAGCATTAAAAAAAAAGAGTATTTTAGATATATGATGGAAATATGTACGTATCTTGTTTCTGTATTTCAGATACTTGTATCATAGATAAGTCACATCTCTGCAATATACCCACATTTAAGCAAAATTCTTTCAGCCGTCAAAAATTTTTTTTTGGCAATTGCCCTTCTTCTACTCATCGGATTGAGATACCAAGTACCCCATAATTAGACCCCTAAAATGTAAACAAAGAAATGTCAACAAATTTCATTGTCAATTTTTAAGTCAAACCTTAAAACCTTAAGTAATTCAACAGTGAAAACCGGATCGAAATCGGTCCAGTGGTTTTTACGTGATGCGCGAACAAACATACAGATAAAAAAACAGAAAGACAAGAATAAAAAAAATACTTGTTCAGTAGCTTATTTGAAGTCCCATAGACCATTTTTTTATTCTTTTATTTGTACCAAAGTACTGCTTTCAGCGCCAACGGCGCCAAAATGGTGTTAATCAAATACGATAATTGCGACGTTCGTCAACAGCCTGTATAGAGTACTAGTAATGTGCAGTTGTCTATGCTTGGAACAGGTTTTTTCCGTACTTATTGCTTTATTATGAGTATAGATGAGGTATGCTTTTATTTCCAGGTTGTAAACTTCCCGTTCCCCACCGCGCCGGACAGAATGCAGCTGAGACTAGCCGAGAAACGTCTACAAACTCTCGGCATTTTGGAAAGACCAGAGATAAACAATAACAAAAGGAAGGACGAGGAAGAGGTTAGTATATTCTAGTATGCATGTGACGTCTACCAATCTGTAATGGAACAGCGTTGTGTGAACTGTCTCGCCGCAGTTGTAACGTTATTGTATGTATGTATGTATGTACGTGTGGCCGACCTCTGGACTGTTGTTTGTCAGAAAGCCTATGCTTTTGACATAGCTTTCCTATCAATTGTTCGCAACCGAAGCCACACCCCGGACACTCCATACAACCGCGTTGATTCAAATACACACTACTCTCAAATGACGTTAGTACGGGCGCAAATGTGTGTGTAAGGGGTACAAGTATGAGGGTTCATAAAAACTATTTGTCTATTAGATTTGGGCGTATAGTATTGGAAAATACATTTTCATACCACCTGCTCGACAATGTCCAATAACATATCACGCAACCTCGATGTAAAGCAAGTCATTATATTTCGAAGGGAGACAATGTTATATGATACTCCGAAGGGATATTATGTGATTTGAATTTGGAACGTTAAAATTCGTATGGCCGTGACCGGGGTAAGAACCCCGGTCACTCACATTCGCACGAATACGCGAACCCACAAATGCAAGACGACATTTGTAAATGATTATGCAAAGTTTTCGCTACATTCGCGGTTTTCCAAGCTGTGTCGGTTTTAAGTTCAATTTAAGTTTCAAGGGAAAATTGGAAAAATGTTGAATACTCGCTGTAAAAAAGAACGGTTGCCATGGAAACGAAATAACAAGTATGACAAAAACATCAAGAGCATTGGTGCTATACCTACTTTTGCATTAGTTTTTAATATCCTAAAAGAACATAGGATGCTATTTTTCGCGATAAACTGTAGTCCGCGCGGACGTAGTCGCGGGCGGGAAAGCTAGTAATATAAGTAAGTTTATGAACATAGGTAAAACAGACCAACCACACTATATCCATCCATGATTCTCAAAATCAAGTAAAAGATTGATGCATTCGTAAAAAAGTATGAGGAAGTTTGCGAACCCATTTGCATATCCGCTATGTTCGCGAATGAAAGTCTGACGGCCCTCACATGCGTGCGAACAATATTTGTACGCATGTGAGTGACCGGCATTAGCGTAGCTCATAGGATAAATACGGACAATGTAAAGAGAGTTGATTCTAAAATTGAACTGGCCACCAAATGCAGATACAAAAAAAGAAAAGAGGCGCGATTGTACAGTTGTCGCAGCCAATGTACATGTTCGTGAAGTTAGGCTCTGTGACGATTGCGCAGGTACTGCTGTGGGGGTAAAATAGCATAAAGTAAGAGCGAGATAGTGTGACGATGTCAAACCTCTTTCATCATAATGATACTCATTTGATAGTTTATCTATATTAATTCTAAATTCAAATAACCTGTCATTCCTAGATTGTCATTCATGCATTGGCTCATGTCTATGTTTTAACAAAATATCTAATAAAAAGTGGTAAATAAATTATTATTTTATTTACCTATATCTCGCAGTTTTAGTTACTGCGTAAATTCCACCTACCTAAAATAGCGGCCGATAGAATGCCCACCAAAATGCTGACTTCTAGCTTGGGCGTGTTCGTGTTCAGTAAGGAAGGTCCAGCTCGACTGGCAGATTCCTGCAAGCGTTGCCGATAGGCCAGCTATCTCTGTACATGGTCATCTTCTGACAACAAGTCCATGAAGGTGAAGCCGTTGTTTATGAACATCTCCGAGTGCTCCAATTTGTACCTGTACTTTTATTTTGTCCACTGAAGTTTCCCTGTGCTAGTGGAACAAACCCTAGGACCGCCTCGTGACAATAGAATATGCGAAAAACGTAAGCGAGTGAGCGAGGCAGTTACACAATGCTTCACCTTCAAAATTGGGATTGCGCCTGAAAAATAGCACTTTGCGAAGCGACTAGCAGATAACTTCCGATACACATACATTCGCTGCGCCTACTAGAAGTAAATGTGAAACAAGAGACAGTGTTTGGTGTTATTTTAACAGTTCCGTATTATCTCATTTTCAAGTTGACACAAAAATGTCATCGAGCGATAGTGATTTGACTCCGGAGTTTAAATCAGATGCTTTAGGGATTATTAATAATCTACTACCGGAAAATACGAAAAAGAATAATTATTTTTAATCAATGGATAACAATAAAAAGATTCAAGGTTATATCCTAATCCGTCCTTTTAGTTTATTTAACTCGAAAACCGAGCAGCATATCATGTCAATATTTTCCAAACTTTACGCGCAGTTTTGTTTAAGTAGTAAAGTTTCAACCATAAATAACTAATGAGTTTTGGGACCAGAAAATTGTAAACACTGTCACTTAATGAAAATGTATCTTAAATGTTTATTATTGCAATATTATTTATGATGACATCCTATTAACCGTGTCTATCGATTTTGCCATTACACACGAACAAGTATTTTATTATTAAGTCATTGGACAGGGGCTAAGGATCGAACCCAGGGTCTTTAGATTGCAAGGCATACTTAACTAAATATATATATATATATATATATACAAATAGTGGTCATCTACACTCTATACAACATGCGTTTTTTTTCAGATATTAAAAGTGACATCGTTAGGAAAGGCGGTTTCAGCGTTTCCACTTCTCCCGCGGTACGGCAAGATGTTAGCGCTAAGTCATCAACAGAATCTTTTGCCGTACACCGTCGCTCTCGTTTCTGCACTCACCGTACCTGAGGTATGTACTACGGCCACGGCGGTCGCACTCCGCAACAAGTACAAATATTATACCTAAACTTCGGGGCCGTAATATTGGGGTTCATTCAGTAGAGTGTCAAGCGAGCGCTCGATGAGTCGCGCGCCGTGTGCTTAACGATAAAGTACCTACTTACGTAAACTTACGTAAAGTTTTTGTCAAATTTTATTCTTTTCTTAATTATGAATACCAAGGAGAAACCTAGAAGGTACTGCATAGCATTCGGTCTGACAAGTCTCGTAAAATACCTACATATATACCTACGAAAATCAGATTATCAAAGATGTGTATTGAAAACTGCTTTTCCATAGTAGTTTCCAGAGGTTTACTACTGGACTCTATGTGGGGGTAATTCCGAAAATCAAATTATCAAAGATGTGTATTGAAAACTGCTTTTCCATAGTAGTTTCCAGAGGTTTACTACTGGACTTTATGTGGGTGTAATTCCGAAAATCAAATTCTCTAAGATATGTTCTGGCTATAACTATAAAAAATATCAGGCCGGTGACCGCCTAACTTAAAGATATAGCGATAGCGATACCAATGCACTGTCCGTCCTTATCATTATGTTACTATATGACAAGGACGGACAGTGCATTGATGTCATAAACGATTAAAATTCCATTACGATCGCTAACCCGGTGTCGCCTTGCAGATTGTTTTTATAGAGGGAAGTAGAATGAAAAGGAAATTTGAACTTTAAGTACAAACTCAAACAGATTAATTTAAAGTTTCATTCGGAATTACCGCGAAATTACACCTGAACAAAATCGCAAGAGTTAGAATATACATTTCAACAAATAACAGTAACATGAGATTGTAGTAAACTTGCAGAGATTATAAAAATAAAAATAAATGTTAATCATCGTGTCACCTAATCAAAAAATAATTCGAAATTACCCCAAAGCACCTATAAACTTTTTTGAATGGTGTGTATCTGGCTGTCTGTTTGTTCGCGCGTCACTTAAAAACTACCGGACCGATTGCGATGCAGTTTTCACTGTTGGATAGCTGGTGTACGTGGTAACTCAATCAGATGAGTAGAAGCCGAACAATCGATATAAAACTATTTGACGCCTGAATGGTATATTGTTACTTTTAGGTATTTTAGTCCTGGAATAACAGAATAGCTGGGTGCTTATTCATTATGTCGCATAAAATTCCTTGCCGAAAACGTGTGACGTCAGTACGGTAATTGCCGTACGATTCCACGAAGATATCTTAACGCGGCGAGTTACTTGCGTGAATGGTCATAGCGAATAAGGGCCCTGGTCAAGTTAACTCAGAGCATAACCCTAGATTAAATAATAGTTACTGGCTCATCTACACGTAGCATTTACTTCAATACACAACCTTTTACATAAGAGCAAAAGGCAACACTTATTCATTTACATTTTTAAATCTATCTTTCATTTGTGTATGAGTAAATGCTCAAGGTTTTGCTACAGCTTTATTCAAACGGGCCTTGTCTCCCCTCTCAGGTGATGGGAGGTAAGCCCGACAGCTGGCCGGCGACCGGACACACTCTCCTACTGGGCGACCCCGGGGTTCTGTTGCGGGCGGTCGGCGCCGCGGAATATGCACATGTTAAGGGAGAACATGATATATTCTGTGCTAAATATGGACTTCGAGATAAGGTACGTTTATAATAAAAAAAAAATAGCCGTGTTTGGTTGGTTAGTTCGAAATACTACCAATAGATGGCGTTACCGTCCCCATAAAAAAATAATCAAAGAAGCTAGTGGTAAAATTTGGATGCATAGGTCACGGTAGCCGAATTGGTAGAGGCATGTGCCGCGCTGAGGCACAGTAAGCGAGTTCGAATCTCGTCCGTGATCCAATTTTTTTCATTAGATAATTATTATATATGTTTTCGGTAAGCAGGCGTTCCCTGCTAAAATCATAAAAAATAAGGTACGTTGATTACATAATACACAGAATAGAATAAAGCCCGGTCGTGATACAGAGAGAATTACGTACATTGACCCATAATTAGTTATTTATATTTATTTATGTACTATCGACCCGCCCAGGATTTTACGAGTCAAAAAAAAAAATTGTTGAAAAATGTAGTTATCGCACACCCGACCTTCACTCCGCTTCCTCCCCCCTCGCTACGTTCAGCTCTCGTATGTAATAAAAATCTCCTAAACGGCTGGATTTATTTTGACGGGACTTTCACTGGCAGATAGCTGATGCCATAAGGAGTAATTTAGCCTACTTTTATTTTTGAAAAGAATTAGTGTTCCGCGCATTAAAATTAAAACCAATGAAATTGACTACGCGGGCAAAGCCGCGGTCACTAATATATATAAATAGATATATATAACTTCCGTGATAAATAATCTAAGTGATGGTGAAAACCGCATTTAATTCCGTTGTGCAGTTTAAAAGATTAAGCGTTACAGACAGACGCCGGAAAGCGACTTTGTTTTATACTATGTATTGATTTAATTGCCGCTCATGTGAGAGCGCACAAGCAATATATATTTAACGCGAGCGATAGAGATACGTAATGAGGGGTCATTGTACCAAATTATCTCAGTATCGTGACCGGGTTTTAGGAATAAATTTTATTGCCAATTTGTAAACAAAGATTTTTTAATTGTTTACGTGACGAGCAGGTCGCGCGCCTGATGGTAAGCGTGACGCTTGCCCATAACAGTCGCAATGCCACCCAGAGCTTTAGGTTGCAAAATCTTGCGCGACACTGCACTGCGGTCGTCACCCTGAAACATTGGTTGTTAAGTCTCATTGCCCAGCAATTTTGTTGGAAACATTGCCCTTAAAAACGAAACAGAAATGTTTGCACATTACTGCTTGGCGATTGAATATCTGGCAAAGCTGTGATACTTCCCCAGGCGGATTCTTGCGTGGCCTCTACACAAAACATACATATTACATTATTTATATACTTATTTATTGGAAAGTTGGAAAACAGCTTGCCCAAGTGAATCTTTGCCCAAGGCCCCGTCCTCTCAGCGGCAGTGGGACGGGCCGCTCTGTGCTTTAGAGTATAAAAGTCTATTAGACTCTTCAACTTCTTCCGCAGAGCACGCTCGTCTTTTGGCTGTTGCTCGTTGGGAGTCGGGGCTTTGGTTGCACGCTCTACCTTCCAGGAATATTGGAAATTTATTAGAAAAAAATACGTTTTGTTTAGCCGTATCGCTAAGAATAGGCGCAGCTTGTCAGGTCCCCCATCGCTGCAACTGTGGCGATACTGTAGATCGCCTCGGTCACCACGGATTGTCGTGTACGAAGAGTGCTGGGCGCATACCACGGCACGCCAGCCTGAATGATATCATCCGTCGGGCTTTTGTCAGTGCCGGCGTCCCGTCAGTCCTGGAACCTAATGGACTGATGCGAGACGACGGCAAAAGACCCGACGGCATGACCCTCATACCTTGGAAGGTGGGGCGGCCATTGGTGTGGGATGCAACATGCGTAGACACAATGGCTCCGTCTCACCTTCCTGCAACATCAGTTAGGGCCGGCGCTGCCGCCGCTCAAGCCGAAAACCTCAAGCGGCGCAAATATGCGCACCTTGACCGGGTGTACATGTTCGCTCCATTTGGGGTGGAGACGATAGGTCCGTGGGGGCCGGCTGCTTTGGGGCTTTATCGGGACTTGGCCAGGAGATTGGTGGAGGCGTCGGATGTCCAGAATGCTGGCTTTTATTTCGCACAGAAATTGAGCATTGCCATTCAACGTGGCAATGCTACCAGCATTCTGAGGAACCTTTCCTTCCACTAATGGTCTTTTAGTTTAAGTTTTTATATAGTTATTTTAAGTTTTAGAATATTATATTATATTTTATTAAAAAAAGTAATACTCTACACATATACAGTAAATGTAATAATAATATTATATCATCATTTATCATTATCAAGTATGTGACAGGTGAAAAAAGTAATAAAAAAATATAAAAAACCATTTAGTAAAACTAAAAACCATACTAGAAAAAAGGACAAAAAGAAGAATTACGGTAGGTAGGTAACATCTAATGAAAATGGAGGACGAAACTAATCGATTGTGATCGGAAATAGAATTTATATTTAATTTAAATATCCCTTATTACATGGATGCATTCAGGAAAGAGATTGCGCGGATGGAAATTGCGGCTCTTTCTCCTCTTCGTCCAAACTAATGGCAAACATTGCTAATTCCCTTACACATAATTTTCTAATAGCCATCGTATAGTTATTTAAATGTAAAGTTTTCACAAAAACTGCTTTTCACTTGATGCGTGTCAGTCTGTCAAAGTGAACTACAGCAGATAGAACGGGCACCGATTGAACGGATGATACGGTCACCGCGCGTTGTATACGGGTATATGATACGTTCTAGTGGACATATTAGTATCTGGTCGTGTTAGTTAAGAATCCGATACGTTGATAGCACGGTCATGGTATCATCCGGAGTAGTGGCCAAAGACTTTAACCGGTCATATTTATTTGAACAGGCGATAAAAGAGATACGAAAACTCCGGAAGCAACTTACCTCTGAAATAAATCTAAGCGTGGCGGGCGTCGACGCCACCATAGACCCGGAAATGAAGCCTCCCGACGACAACCAAGCTAGGTTGCTGAGGCAGCTACTACTGAGCGGGCTAGGCGACCAAGTTGGAAGGAAAATTGGATTGGATGAGGTTAAACAAGGTAAGAAGTTGGTACTTATCTGTTATACGAGTTTCTAATTGTAGGTTTTGTAGTCTATGAGTTATAAGCGAAAATTTAGGTTGGGGGATTGGTTTGGGTTCTAAAGCACGGCCCCGATAGACAGATAAACAGATAGACAACGCCGTCGCTCATTTATGCGCGAGTGATAGAGACAAGTAGTGAGGGGTCGTATATCACGTATATCATCATCGTATATCGCGGCCGTGTTTTAGTCTCACATACCCGCTATAATTTCAGTTCCCTCTTGAACTTTTAATTGCATAGTAGCTAAAAGTAATAGTTGTTTATGAAATGGTGTATAAAGATGGTTATTTAAACACGAGAGTGAGTTTAAAAAACGAGCCGTAGGCGATTTTTTTAATAGTATCACTCTAGTGTTTTAATACCTAGTTATGTGCCGTTTCATAAGCTACTTTATCTACAATGATGCAATAGGAACTTACTTAATAGGAACTTACTTTTAACAAAGATGATCAGGATCATCTTTGCTTTTAATGATAAAAAGAACGACATGTTTTCTTGATTTTGCTGGTAAAACTCGTAATGTTCGTTGCTGTTTCCGTGATGTCAGGTGGATACAAATTCTCCTCACTAACACTGCTGTTAGACATTTTTAATCAGGATAAAACTTTTGATCAACGAAAACACATAGTTAACACATTAAATTGGTTAGGTACTAATGTAAAATAAATTATGGCCCCAAAATCCAGATCACAGCGAATTCGCGCGCATACGGTCTTACACGCGTCACCAAAAATAAATATATATATAATTATAAAATTAAAAATATATAAATATATATATAATTATAAAATTAAAAATATATAAATATATATATAATTAATTATAAATATATATATAATTAAATATAAATATATATAATTAATTATAAATATATATATAATTAATTATATAATACATAAATACATTCATGACAATTCCACACCAATTACCTAGCCCCAAACTAGGATACCCTGTACTATGGGTACTAGATAACGGATAAACATACATAGATACGAATATTATAACAACCATGACTCGGAAACAAACATTCCTGCTCATCACACAAATGATTGCACCTTGCAGGATTCGAACCCGCGACCGTCTGATTACGTACCTAGGATCACTAGCCACTAGACCAACCGGTCGTCATGTCATGTTTTTTTTCTTATATAATTTTCTAATGGAAAAATTTGGGTCACGGACGAGATACGAACTCGCACAATGTGCCTCAGCGCAGCACAAGCCTTTACCAATTCGGCCACCGAGACCTGACCGATGCGTCGTCATCCAAATCTTTCCACTAGCTTCTTTTTTTTTTTTTTACGTGGCTCATATTTTTCCATTACAATATTATTGTATATATTTACGCTAAGCAGGCGTTAACTGCTATAAAAAAAAACATAGATAATAAATGCCGAAATCTCTCGTAGTGCGGAGCCAAACCGGTGCTTTTATAGTTTTTTTTAAATATTATAACACTGTTTAGTTCAAAAAACAGTGTTATAATGTTTTTTTTCTTATTAGAGATGTGCCGTGCGTAAAGTATGTCATTATGGCACTATTTTTGAGTTCATATTCTGGATTTTACGATATGAGTGTAGATAAAATTATATTATGTTATTTCACAGGCGAGGACAAACGCAAGTTCAAATATGCGTACCACTGCGGCAACTTAGAAGAGCCCGTGCATCTGCACTCCGAATCTATACTCAGGAAGGTTATACCTGAATGGGTCATATATCAGGAGGTGAGCCCAGTTTATTTGTTCGTATATTTTTAAGTTATGTTTTGTTTTTCATCGCTTCGTGCTTCGGAGGGCACGAAGCTGTGGGTTCCCGGTTGTAAATGAATAATAGCAGTTAGTTATTAGCATAATCAGAGGTATTATGATTTCAATCAACTCTCAAAACTGTACTCCCTACCATAGTATCGTTACATTATTGTATGAAATCCAGCGCAGCGCCACTAGCGGTAACTATTTGTCACTATACATTGGCTCTATTATGAGTTTGGCTAACTAACTACAATATAAATCGAACTGTACTGTAGATGTGAAACTGTAGATATTATGCCGTCATGCTGGCGCTTTGTTAGCATTTGTCTGTTTCTAAATATATATGAAAAAGACACAGAAACAGCGGCTATAGCTAACGCATTGTCATTTTGGTTCACCCGAATCGAGGTAGATGGCTTTGTAACAGTCTTCATCGAGCAAGCGATTGTGTTTTCCGTTTTAGAGCAAACATGTCTGTTATTATTATAAAAAAAGAAGACAAAATAACAAAATATGATTATAGTGACAAACAAAATAATAATTAGTTAAACTCAAAAAATAATGAACTGATTTTAAACATTCTTTCATCTATATTAAGCTACATTATCAGCGAGTAACATTGGCTATGTGTGATTTATTTTTCAAAAAAATATTAATCCCTACGAAAATTGCAAAACGCCAGCCCCACTCACTCACGATGAGAAATGGCAGTGCGTGACATAACTACTGTAGTAGCGTTAACTGACGATAGCGATTGACCAAATTGTGACTTGTAATATCAAAATCATACAAACTGACAATCCGTCTCCCGAAAGAAGTAGCGGCGATAAGAGGAACTAACGTTGAAAGCTTCTAAAATTTTCAGCAAAGGAAACAAAGCTAGTTACTTTTACAAAGAAACTAGTGGCGCGTCTGTGAAATTTCTTTCGTAAGGCGGACTCTACCCACTGTTTTGTCTACCGGTCGATTCGCGTAGGTACTTTAACTTGTGTAGTAACGTCAAGACCGTTTACCAGATAAACTCGTAATTGGGATACAGAGGCCAGTACTACCATAAAGCAATGAGATATTTTGGTCTAAGTATTTTTATTTTGTTATCCTAATATGTTTGCACAGTACTGTTTGTAAAGCGGTGTATCCGCCGAATTGCGAAACATAGATATAGGTATGTATAAATACTTGAAAATAAATAATTGCACACGAGAGAGAAGTAAATTTAGCTTATACAGGATGGATTTTTGAGATGGGACAGTAAGGGCAGGTACCTTAACCGTTATAGTTCATAAGACAAACAAACAAACATTTACTAACGGGTATTTCCTACAAAATGTATAGTTTTTTTTACTAATTTCTAACGTTTCTATTACTCTAATAACCTCAGTTGATCCGGTAGAGACTTTTGATCCGCATAAGAAACTGGATCGTATGGCATCAAAAAAGTTTTTGTGTAAATTAACAATTTTCTTGTCAATTTTACATTATTTACAAAATCTGTAAATACCCGTTAATATGTCTCTAGAAGTTAAGGTCAGTCTGCCTAGTATCATGTCTTATCTTATCACCACAACAACCAGACAACCATTTCCAGACAACTGTTGAATGAACAGGATCTCATATATTTGTCATGGACGGTGTTTATTAAAAGCTTCTCATTTAACTTGCACTGTTTGTACTCGTGCGTACAGTAGTCGCAGCCAATCTATATGTTTGTGAACTTAGGCTCTGTGAACAATTGCGCAGGTACTGCTGTGGAGATAAAACTGCATAAAGTAAGAGCGAGATAGAGTATGCGAAAAACGTAAGCAAGTGACAATGAGAGTACAATGCTGTCTTCACCTTCAACATTGGGATTGCGCCTGAAAAATAGCAGTTTGAACAGCGACTTGCAAACAACTTCCGAGACACATACGTCCGCTGCGACTGCTGTATGTATGTTTGTTTCGTCAGAACTTGCAAGCTGAATTAGAACCACTTCTTCTTATCCTATGTAGTTGAATATTTGCATGTTGGTTCAGTTCCGATGATAATAATTTTTTTATGGTAAGCATGACTTGAATCGACATCCATAATTAGCTCCAGGTAAAGGAACTCTGCAACAGTCTTTATGATAAATAAATAGTTGCTGCACTCAGGGTTGGGTCCTGACTAGGGAACTCCTCAACGGTTAACAGCACAGACACGAAACGTTGTATACGCATTTCATTGTGATAGCCCGTTCTAAGTTTCACCATGACACAGCTAATGCGTAAAAGCTTATTTTTAAGCGACTTCACAAAAGGAGACGGTTATATGTTCGGCTGTATGTATGTTTTTTTTTATTATAGCAAGTTTGAATTAACTTATTTTCTCTTCAGATGTACGAAACAGGTTCTGAAGCCAGTCGCAAAATGGTTATGCGAAACGTCACAGCCATCGAACCAGAGTGGCTGCCGGTCTTCGTACCGCAGCTCTGTAACTTAGGTAAGAAAGTACTGCATTTTGGTTGCCCATTCATAAGACACTTACGGTACAGTCAGCGTAAAAGTCGCAGAATATACCCTAACACCTAATTCAGCTTTACAAATGCAAAATGCTCAAATGTTGCGTAGACTAGCAAATTGAAAGTTTATGTTTTTGTCGCTGACTGTACAAATCACTGTACTATCAAAAAACAAAGTAGCGAATCGCGGCTTTGTTTTTTAATGTTGTTTTTGGCTTAAGCCAGAAAATACTTCAGTAATTTGGGTCTCGTTATTTGGTCGAGCTTGAATTATGTGAGTTAGTCGTATCACATTATTTGATTTACTATTACTATCACATTATTTTATTTATCATATCATTTTAAATAGCCAAAGACAGTGCGGTGTGGCTACCTTCTGGGCCAAACTAAAGAACATGCAACCTTATTCGCGTACCTACTGGATCTAACGAGTATGATCTTAAATTTCCACCATTTTGATAAATGTTCGCCTCAAATGACAATCGATAGGAAATAAACTAAGAAACAAAAAGTGTTTTTCGAGCTCCGTACCTCAAAAGGAAAAATAATTAACCCTTATAGGATCACTTTGTTGTTCGTCTGTCCGTCCGTCCGTCTGTCTGTCTGTCTGTCTGTCTGTCTGTCTGTCTGTGTCTGTCTGTCTGTATGTCTGTCTGCTGTGTCTATGTCAGTCAAGACCCTTTTTCTCAGGAACGCTTGGAGGTATCAAGTTGAAATTAAAATCAAATACTCAGGTCTGCAATCCCGTGGAGCTGTGAAAAAAACAAACTTCTAAGTCAACGCAATTAAACGATACGGCCGTCCATGCCGTATTTTGACGCTCGCAAGCGAATCAAAACCAATGGGGTACTTACCGTTGACCTAGAATCATGAAATTTGGCAAGAAGCAATATCTTATAGCACAAGTAAAGGAAAAAAACGAATACCGTAAATTTGTAGTTACGAGTACCTAACAAAAAATAACTTCGAGATTCAATAGCCATGATGGATGAATCCATACCAATATATAAAAGTGAAACGTTATCTATTTGTTTGTTTGTTTTGGGAGCTTTCACGCATTAACGGCTGAATAGAGTTTGAAGAAATTTGAAATTTGGTAACTTATACCCTGGAATAAAACATAGGATCACATACTTTTTATCACGGAAAATTGAAAGTTTCCACGGGAAAACTGGAAAATGTTGATTACTCGCTGTAAGGAACGGTTGCCATGGAAACGAAATAACAAGTCTGTCAAAAAATTGTCATTAAGAGCATTGGTGCTTTACCTACTTTTGCATTGGTTTTTAATATCCTAGAAGAACATAGGATGCTTTTTTCGCGATAAACTGTAGTGTCTGTAGTCCGCGCGGACGAAGTCGCAGGCGGGAAAGCTAGTTATTTAGATACCTACAAGTGTACAGAACCCTCGGAGCGCGACTCCAACTCGCACTTGGCCGGTTTTTATAAAAACATTGCCTAAGTGGTATCATCATGTCAGCCTTTAGAAGTCCACTGCTGAACATAGGCCTCCCCCAAAGAGCGCCATGACGAGCGATCTTGTGCCACCTCCATCCACTAAGTGGTATACTTTCTGAGATTTCTGGGCTTAAAATTTTTATTTTCTTCTTTTACACGCTTTAGGAACACATGCTACCTCAGCATGCTACTATCTTCTTTTACACGCTTTAGGAACACATGCTACCTCAGCATGCTACTATCTTATTTTACACGCTTTAGGAACACATGCTACCTCAGCATGCTACTATCTTCTTTTACACTCTTTAGGAACACATGCTACCTCAGCATGCTACTATCTTATTTTACACGCTTTAGGAACACATGCTACCTCAGCATGATACTATCTTCTTTTACACGCTTTAGGAACACATGCTACCTCAGCATGCTACTATCTTCTTTTACACGCTTTAGGAACACATGCTACCTCAGCATGCTACTATCTTCTTTTACACGCTTTAGGAACACATGCTACCTCAGCATGCTACTATCTTCTTTTACACGCTTTAGGAACACATGCTACCTCAGCATGCTACTATCTTCTTTTACACGCTTTAGGAACACATGCTACCTCAGCATGCTACTATCTTCTTTTACACGCTTTAGGAACACATGCTACCTCAGCATGCTACTATCTTCTTTTACACGCTTTAGGAACACATGCTACCACAGCATGCTACTATCTTCTTTTACACGCTTTAGGAACACATGCTACCTCAGCATGCTACTATCTTCTTTTACACGCTTTAGGAACACATGCTACCTCAGCATGCTACTATCTTCTTTTACACGCTTTAGGAACACATGCTACCTCAGCATGCTACTATCTTCTTTTACACGCTTTAGGAACACATGCTACCACAGCATGCTACTATCTTCTTTTACACGCTTTAGGAACACATGCTACCTCAGCATGCTACTATCTTGTTTTTCAGTCTAGATCAGGAAACCACTGCTATAACTGTGATGAAGTTAATGGAAATTAATGTCACAGAAAACTATTCATCCTATTGCACTACAAATTAATACATCGTGAAGTTGATGAAAAAATAATAGTTTTGTACCCAAATATCTCCAGAAAGTATACTTACTTAGGCGATTTTTATAGAACACTGTTTGTTTCTAATAATTTTCTCTATCGATGGACCTTAGTTACATATAGTTAGATATATATATATATATATATATATATATATATATATATATATATATATATATATATATATTATATATATATATATAACAGGTACAGGTACAGGGACAGGTGTCAGGACAGGGTGCACTATGATATTAAATTACTATATATATATATATATATATATATATATTTGAAATATATATTTATGTGTATATTATAATATATTATATATCATAGTCTAGTAATTTAATATCATAGTGCACCCTGTCCCTCATGATTATAACATATCCTTTCCATCCAAAGGTTGCCTGGAAGAGATCGCTTTTAGCGATAAGGCCGCCCATTGTAACACTTCTACTATTGTTCCTTTATTTTGTTAATTTTCTTTGTGGTGTGTACAATAAATAATATATCTATCTTAGTTTCATTTAGGCCAAGAAATCACGCTTATTTTCAAAATGGCGATATTTTAGGTATGGAGGTGACTCTTTAATAATGAGCAAGTTGTACGGTTCATTTTATATATGTCGGTTAAAATATCACGAAGTTATTAAGGTTCCTTTTCCGCTATATAATAACTGAACAATGTATCTTTCCAGGGGAACCATTATCAGACCCGGAACCACGGTACGACGAGAAGTCAGGTCGGGTTAAGTGTCACTTCAAAGGGACATTCGGCAAGTCGGGCTGGGAACTGCCCACCGTTGAAATTGAATACCCTGACAAAGTAGAACGGTACAGGTAAGTTTTACCGATCCTTGACTTGCAGCGGCACTGTTTGCCGGTCACTCCCTTCCGTCTAAAATGTTTAGGGGTGATGACTGGTGCACAAGTCATACTCTTGAATAGGTGCTGCTTGTGGGCACTGGTCTAGCCTGGTTTCTTTAGTCACACGTTTTTTTTTGCATAATACATTTTCATCGTGTTGTGAGCTACCCTGAAAGTTTCAGCCGGATAGCTAATGGGGAAGTGCTCGAAAGGACACGGCCCGTTTTGCTAGCGCTTTCTGCCTAGTTATTAAAAGTTCATGTTCATCAATAATTTAATGTTATTTGTATTGAAGATTACTCTATTACTAATTGCAAATAAGCAACATCTCTCAAGAACTTCTAGTTTTAAAGATAATGACAAGATACTTTTGTACAAGTTGAAACACTTAGAAATAGCTATAGAGGCTCTCAGGCACTCCATTTGAATTTGTTTTGAGAAAATCTTTTGAATTATAGAGTGTTTCATTGAATAATTACTATTTTTAGATATAATCTTTACATAGCCCACTCAAAATTCATTTTTACATACTTACCTCAATTGATAGCCATCGTGTGAGCTTCGTAAGTAAATGCGTTGATAGTGAGGATATATTATACCTTCGCAAACGTTGCGTGGCTATCATGTGGCTATGCTGCATTAGATACACCTCAATCAAATCAGTCGCATAAATATTTATCCAAAACGTGAGCAAAAATGAGTCAGTAGTAACGAACGATGGTAAAGATATATTTGTAGAAGAAATCAGTCAGGGAGAAAAGCGAAGGTTGTCGGTTTTATAATGCACTAACAAGATCAGAATTATATGGGGTACACCATACACAAGAATGCAAGCGCAACGGAGTCAATGAATAACTACTTGTGATAACTACTAAAACGTAGTGATTATATTCTCTTTGATAACTACAAAATACATTAAGTATTCACAAGTTACATGACATAGTGTGATGTGACATATGTCTGATATTTCTCGTAGTCCGATTTTGCTAAGTGAAAAGCAAAATCGTATGGAATTATTTGTAAGAATGAAATAACAAACAAATAATGAAGTCAAAAAATGTTGCAATTTACAATATTATTTTTAATAAACATCATGTGCATTCACTTTAATTATTGATTCATTTTTCATTTATAAGTTTATTTATCATCGTACATACATTTCGTTGAACGGAAAGTAAGACATTCAAAATGTCGTTGATTTTCATATAGAACAATTTAATTACTTTTAATAGCAGCCCTTTAAAGCCTGGAGTTTTAGACATACATAACACATGCCGTAATTTCTCTATATTTTATGTGAATATTAATAATTACCTGCAGTCAAAGTACGTTCTAGGCAAAAACTGACCATGTCCTTTGAGTTGCAATATTCCACCCAGAACGACAAACTAGAAAGACATCCCCGTAGAGTTTCTTGGTGCACTCTTCTCTAACGGGCGTATTTCCGAAGCACCGGTAGAGTCAGAAGGGTGTTTCCTATTCCTGTGTGTGATTCAACTCTGAGTCGGCACATGAATGGGAAATTTCCTTTTGAAACTCAAAGCATACTTAGTTTACCTAATTTTATTGAATAGTTCTATGTATAATAATTTAGGTTTTCTCTTTGATTATGAGATGTTAAGTTTTGACTTGTAAAAGTACTATTATTTACTTTAAATACTTTGACTTATACAGGTAACACTAAGACCAAGTATACAGAAGCTTAGAATTTGACTATAAATACTGAAAGACATAATAAGTCTACACAATTCATACTCGTGAACGGATGAAGCTTGTGGGGACTGGTCTAGCCTGGTTTCTTATAATATACATATAGCAGTCATTGTGCTATATCTTTTTATCCCAGTTTTTTTTTATTTCTTTTTATACCTTTTTATAATGACTCCAGTATAGTTTAATTATAATTTTTATAAAAATGTTTTTTGTAGTTCTTTTAGTAAATACATTTTAATATTTATTAAAATGCGCTGCCAAAAAACGAATTAAGAAGTTTTATGCCAATAAATTATATATTGTTGGAATGTGCTCATCAAGCCCTTCAATTTGATACCCGTATTGTAAAAAAATAAGTATTTTTTTTGCATTTGTAAATTGTGCCAGGCTGATATCAGTCTGGATGTGTTAGAGATTGCCCTGAAACAACTAAAAAATGGAAAGGCCCCTGGTGAAGATAGCATTACCTCTGAGCCGTTAAAGGCAGGAGGAACTCCTGTATTTGGACAGCTGCAGACACTTTTCAATGCCGTCGTTCATAGTGGGAGAAACCCAGAGAAACTTACGTTAACTAAGAAAATCTTTATGAAACAAACTATGCAAAAAGCTTTAAAAAAAAAACAAAAATCTTCCTTAACATCGACTAAATTACAGATATTAGACTAAACCCGCATTCCTATAAAAATAAAACGAGTCAGAGTAAAAATCAGTTTAGGCATGTTTGTATGTAATGTAAATACAAGTTATGGTGGAATAAAAACCTCACATTACATACAAACTTACATGAATCCTAAAAACATTACACTCCTTTTTTTAGGCAGTCGTGTAAAAAGCTTTAGTTACATTTAATTATACCTTTTTTTTCTCTTCAGATGGTTCGCCCGTTTCCTTCTTGAGGGTTCAGTGTTCCCGAAGCTGCGCAAATACAACAGCTCCCTCCTTTCACCCCCCTCGACCATGGTCAAGTCCTGGGCTAAACTGCAACCGCGCACGGAGTCGCTGTTGAGAACTTTGCTGCTGAAGAGAGTCGGTACTAAACCGGCTTTGAAGCAAGCGTGGAGCGAACAGCCTACTTGTGAGTGTTGCTCAGGATATTGGTCTTTATACCACTAGTGATAAGGGTGCTTTTGCCGTATGGTTTATACATTTTGGGCTCAAATACAACCGCGAATGCTGTGTTGAAAGCTATGCTGATTTAGAGAGTCGGTAATAAACTGCCTTTGGAGTAAGTCTCGGTATATTGTCACGGTACAAAATCCTTGAGTATATTTTCATGCCATACAGTGAGCAGTTTTTGAGCAGGGTGGGTTTTAGCTATGAATAAAGTATTGTAATCCTTTGTTTTAGCTGGCGTCAGCGATTCTGGCCCATAATACCAACGTACTAGAAAAGCCAACGTAGGAGTATAATAGTTATTCTTTACCAACGTCACATATATAAAAAAAAAACGAGTCCATGTGTTTATATAACTCACTGTGTTACATGTACCTTCTGATATGGACACGTTAGTTTGTATGGATGCGTTGATGAATGTTTGGGACAAGTCCATTTTGAAACACTTGCGAGGTCCTATTAAGCTGGTGCACGTCAAGAATGTTAAATAACTCAGACATGCCACAGTTGAACTCGCGTTGCAAGTCAAGAATATTTAAAACTCGGACAAGTTGAACTCGCGTGAAGTTTCCGTTCGATGAATATATTATTTCACTACATTATGAGATTTCCCATGTTATATTAAGACCATATACTTCTTATAGGTTTTGCTGTAATCTGTAAATAACTATTTACGTATTTTTTCCAAATTTTAAGCTCATTAATTTCGGAGATAACGGGGCAATGGTCAACTATCATTTATTTTCTTAAATAAGTATTTACCACAAAATTATTGTAAAAATGTTGGTCTCACTCCAAGCTCTTTCATTTGAAACGTTGCAAAAAGCATATGATTTGCTTGCTAAAGTGAAATTCAAAAGTAATTTATTTACGATACACGTCCGTGGTTTGTGTCACAGAAATTCATATGTGTACATTTCAACTTAATCGCTCCAATAGATTCGGAGCTAATTGGCTGTTACAGACGGACAGACACATACGACACAAAAAATAAGGATTCCTTTCCGCCAAACTCACATCACTCGTGTGTGAGGCATAGCAAATGGCGGCTGCGTAAATGTGTGTGAGTGGATAAATTGTAGTGTTTTGTGGTTGATACACAATTTTATCACAAAAGACGGCATCGTTTTTGAATTGACAAAACGATGCTGTTTTGACAGAATTAGCACGATTAACAAGGACGAGGTGTTGCTGCGACGTGGCGGCTGATCGGCATAAGATGGTGTAAGTGTGTGCATGAGGCTTAGGCGTACAAGTGGGTACTTCTCTCTCGAATTAGCGGTGAGGAACCCTTCTTTTTACCCGATCGAGGGGAGGGTATTGTGTTTATCAACCTATATATGTAAGTATGTTTGTTCCTTTGTGGCACTATATAGACCAAACGCGTGGACCGATTTTAATGATTCTTACGTCAATCGATTTGTCTTAATCTTGCGAGTGCTACTAAACAGTAATCGATATGGCGACAACCAGCCTGATTAGTGTGTAAAAGAAAAAGAAAAAAAGTCGAGGATCTATGTTAAGTCATTGAATAGGTATTGGAAAATCATCTGGTTTCTGTTTTCATTTTTCATTTCGAATGACCATTTAGGATCTATAACGATTTAAAATTCGTTCTGTCGGGTTTTTTCAATGTGCATAAATTTTAAATCTTGGTGCACGTGTTCCGAGGTCAATACAATATTATGGTGCCATTGAGGTGGTATTGTGATGGAGCCGGAAGTCACAGGAACTCAACAATCAAATGATGAAACCCATTCGAGCTCATTTGATTTGTCTCGATGAGTTCTCTGGACCGTGGTATTGGTAGTTATATATATAAACGGGACTTAATCGCGCTGAAAACTTAATTTTTATTTACCTCGACGTTTCGATCAATGCAATACGTGGTTCCTAATACGTGGTATTGGTGATGTTTTTTTTAAAGCTTGCTATAACAACTTACGGCCATTGAAATAAGGTCTTTGAAGTAGAGATTCCTGAATATGCGCTGCACTACTCCCACCTTAGCCAGTTATTTATTTTCGATGTGCTTTAGTAAAATGTAATATTTTTCAATATTTAATTTCAGATCTTTTGGACGAGTATTTGAAATGGATACCGGAGTCGGCGCAGAACGAAGCCACTTTGTGCTGGCCACCTTTGTAGATAAGCTCAAAAAGATAACTACCTTTTAATTATTGAAAAAAATGTAAATACATAGTGTAAATAAAATTATTTGCTTTAATGTTGGCTTTATTATCTTCTAATAATAAAGCAGTAAGTAACAAAAATACGGAACAAAGAAGATAATTTAAAAAAAAATGGTCTCATGTACCTAAAATGAGCTAGGTCACAGAATAAATAATAATAGGTACTGAACAAGAATACGAGTATATATATTTTTTAATATATATTGTTTTATCTATTTTTTATGTCTATTTCAGTATACATGTTAGTTCGCGCATCAAGAAAAAATTACTGGATTGATTGAAATGCTGTTTTCACTGTTGGATAGCTTAGGTTTTGACTTAAAATCCGGTGTACATGAAGTGATAAGAAATCTCAATCCCATGAGTAAAAACGCCTTCTGTCCATTTTTTAACTTTCTAATTATTACATGTGTGTTGAAGTAAGTAAGTTGAATATTTATGTCCACAAAATTCAACTAAAATAATAACTTGATATTATCCATTCATCCCATAAAATGCATTCACACTCAGAGCCACAAAACACAACACACTACACACAATACACTAAATCTATTATAGAACTTCAAGCAGATGTTTCATGACTGCCTGGTGCATATACATAATGTAACATAATTACTTATTATTACCGGGGTAGAGTACGTGGTTCGGCAGAGCGAAAACCGTAAGTTTTCGCTCTGCCGAAAACGACTTCTGAAATGTCGAAATTTTTCATTCATGAATTTAATTTTATAGATAACGCCAAAAAAAAACACTGCATCAATATCTTTAGTAGCACAGAATAAATAATAGTACTTGCCTAGTAATCAGCTGGGAAAAATCAATAATCATCTTGACCGTGAATTTAAAGTGCGCAATCAAAAGCTAGTGCGCAGTACCTACCTATAGTCAGTCGCTTGTCAGTAGGCGTCATAGTGAAAATAATGTCGGAATTTTCTACAATTTTTTGTGTAAAAAATGAATCTTACCATAAAGTTTGTAGTTTCAACAGAAGAAATGGAAAATTTGTAGCGTTCGTGTATTGTGGTTCAATAAGCCTGCGGTGTTTCCGTCAGCTATACTAACAGGGTTTGTTATTGTTGCAGTTGTTGGACGCACATCCAACAACTGCAACAATAACAAACCCTGTCCCCTCATGTACTTTCTCGTAGGTACTGCTGGACCGTCTTTGGTCAGAGTCCGTCGTCGTCTCTTTCAACGAGGTATTTCCACCAGCGTCCCAGCGAGATGAGCAGATGGAACAATTTTTGGTGCAACGTTTTATATAGTAAACAATAGTTTATGGTTGTCGCTAATTTCTAAGATTTTAGTTTTGTATGGAAATTTTAAATACGATGTATTCAACCATTACACACGTAAACGAATTCACATGCATGATCGAAACAAACCTGCTGCGTATATATAAGGCAATTCAGTTACTCCTTGTATAAATATCCACCAGGCAGTCATGGTGCATATGTGTATTATATTATTCAACCTTGGACCATGAGGACGCCCTCTATATTTTGATTTAATTTTGTTTTTTATTCATGTCCCAGTCCAAAAAAATCCCCCAGGGGATCCTACGGTGATTCTCCTTGGCCAGGGGATCAGTGTGGACAAAAAATCCAAATGAATCTCCCAGGGGATCCATGTTAGGGGAGCCAAGTGGACGGAAGCTAAGTTAAAAAATGTTTAAAAAAAAAGCTTTTATGCAGTAGCCACGTTACGTTTTATGCTGTGCTGTTAACCGTTGGGAAGTTTCCTAGTCAGGACCAAACCCCGAGTGCAGTAACCATCTCATGGTAATACATAAACCGGCTATCATAATAAAATGCATACACAAAATTTCTTGTCTGTGCTGTTGACCGTTGAAGAGTTATCAATATATCTGGAGACCATGTCAAGGTAAAATGTGAAACTGGCTATCGTAATAAAATGCGTTCACAAAATTTCTTGTCTGTGCTGTTGACCGTTGAAGAGTTCTTTTATTTGGAGACAATGTCATGGTAAAATGTAAAACTGGCTATCGTAATAAAATGCGTACACAAAATTTCGTGTCTGTGCTATTAACCGTTGAAGAGTTCCTTCACCTGAAGGTAATCCTGGAGTTTATTCAGGTTACCATAAAAATGCATTGACATCGGAACTGAACAAACATGTGAAAATTCAGCTCCGTAGGATAAGAGGAAATGGTTCTAATTCATCTTGCAAGATTTGACCTAAACAAACATACATACAATCATTGCATGTTAAATAAAAGCTTTTAAAATAGGGTACTTGTAACCCAGAAAAATGACCTCGCGGGCAAAGCCGCAGGCATAACTAGTCTTTCTTAAAATAACAAATTGATGGCATAGTCACGAGCAATGAAATATGTACCAAAGGTTACTTTATTTTCGTTTGTAAACAATCACACCACATTATCATGTTGTGAGTAATAAAAATATATAGGAGGTACCTACAGTAGTTACAACGAATCTTTGTGGTCGTGAAGTTAGGCTCTGTGAACAATTGCGCAGGTACAGATGTGAGGATAAAACAGCATAAAGTAAAAGCGAGATAGATGATGCGAAAGCTAGTGAGCGAGGCAGATATACAATGCTCAGTTGTGAGGATAAAGCAGCATAAAGTAAGCTACGAGGGGTGTTCAAAAACTTCGCGGAATGAAAGGGTTAGAAAGAGACAGGTTTTTTTCGTATACCTAGGACTAACTGATGACTCAAGTTCACTAGTTCACTATAAATACCAAGTTTTGGCTAAGTCTGGTCACTCATGTTCGAGTTATCGCCAAGTCAACAGGTCAAACGGGAAGATAATGTCAACCATACAAAAAATGGAGTTTCGCGCTGTTATAAAGTTCCTCACCAAGCTGGGAAAAACGCCGCAGATCAACATGGAAGAGATGTCATTTGCTGACGGGGACTCTTGCCCTGGGAAAACCATGATTTACAAATGGCATGGCCTATTCAAGCAAGGGAGAGAGTCAATTGAAGACGATGACCGCCTAGCAGGGGTGGGTATTCAAGGTGATTCGATAACGGAAACGTTTCCGATATGCCAGTTTCCGTGGGATTTCTTTCTGATCCGTTTGGATTCGAAAAAGCTATTCATGATGTCCACTGGGAGGACGAACCCTTCGTGGAAAGTAAATTTATGTGAAAGTGAAAGTCTATCTATCTGGTTTTACGTTTTTATTGCTTCTATGATATTAAAAAGGCAAGATGGTTATGGAATACACACTTTTTACCCATCCGAACCTTCAATAAATCTAAATCATTTGATTTTCATCAAGTTGTATCAACTTAAGAAAATATGTCCATATCATTTATTGTTTGTTATATGCAGAAGACTATTTTCGCAAAAATACTATGTTTGAAATTTTCTCGATTTTATGAAGAAGAATAAAATGATATCTCGAAAATCTTTTGAGTGTTGCATTTACTAGGTTTGCAAAACTCAAGATGGGTTTTTATGAAAAAACTTCCTATTTAAGGTTAGCGTAGCAGCTAACTCTAATACCTAATAAAAAACTCAGCATCTAGACTTAGTTATTCTGTGACCTATTCACATAAACACTGATTCCAGTCTGGAATTTAAATATAGCGCAATAATAAAATCTAATAATTGTAGGTAGACGTAGACTTTTATTCATTTGAGTCATCAAATGCCGATAGGTGTTAAAGCGAGGTTTACTTTCTTCATTCAAATACAGCAAAATATCACTAAATGCAATTTTCTTCTTAATTTTCATCGTATTGCACTATAATTTTCAAAATTGTGATGCCTTACCGACAGCAAATAGCTCTCGGATAACTTTCCGTGAATTATCAGCTGTTCACCCGAATCAAATTGTCAAAAGTATTCGGTAACGGATTTGTGAATAGCGTGTGGAAGATTCTGTGCGGAACTTTCTGATATCGATTCCCGACAGCCGTTTCCGAAGGCCCTGCAATAACCCTACAGGTCGGCCGATTGAAGCCACTTCCTCAGACATTATCGAAAAAGTGGAAAAACTTGTTGTTGAAGATGCTCGCTTGAAGAAGAAGTAATTAGCAGAAATGGTTGGAGTATCATCTAGTACAATTTTTAACATTCTCCATGATCATCTTGGCATGTCAAAGGTCAGCGCAAGATACCCATCTTGCGCTGAGAATGCTCATACCGCTTCAAAAGCAACAGAGTGTCGAGTGCTCGCAGGAGTTTTTGGAACTCTGTAGATGAGTTTATGAAACGAATTGTTACTGGAGACGAAACGTGGGTTCATCACTATGAACCTGAGTCAAAGCAGGAGTCAATGCAGTGGCATAAGAAAGGCATACCCCTGCCTAAGAAGTTTAAAGTATCACAATCGGCCGGAAAGATCATGGCCACGTTTTTTTGGGATTCTGAGGGTATTTTGTTGATTAACTATAAAGAAAAAGGCGTCAAGATCACCGGAAAATACTACGCCAGCTTATTCGAAAAGCTAAAAAATTCTTTCGAGGAAAAGATAAGGGGGAAATGGACTCGAGGTGTGCTGCTTTTGCACGACAACGCGCCAGTTCACAAGAGCAACGTGGCTCTTGTGCGCGAGCGATGGTTGCTCAACACAAGTGTGGCTTCGGAACTTTAATTCTCCCACCCTATAGTCCAGATTTGGCCCCGTCGGATTATTATTTGTTCCTGAAAATGTAAAAAGAACTTCGAGGAAAAAAGTTTACTAACGATGAAGAAGTGAAGTCAGCGATTAAGGCCTCGCCAAAACATTTTTTTTCAATGGTTTAAACAAATTATTTGACGGTTCGGAAAAATGTATTAGAGTTAAGGAAGAGTATATTGAAAAGGAAAAATAATTTTTGGTTTAATTTCATTTTCTTTCCTTGCCATTCCACGAACTTTTTGACCGCCCCTCGTACATAGATGATGCGAAAAACGTAAGCGAGTGAGCGAGGCAGTTATACAATGCTGTCTTCATCTTCAACACTGTGATTGCGCCTAAAAAAACGCCTTGCGCAGCTACTTGCAGATACTTTCCGATCCACAGATTCGTTAGGACTACTGTACTTACATACACATATAACATCACTGCATGCCAATATTTATCCTTGTAGGCACAGAGAAGACGCCTTGAAACGAACAAAATTTTATTGGATTTTTTGTTAATAATTTTTAATATAACCTTGATATTTTTCGATATTTTATGAAATTAAAATCATAACTTGTTTTCAATGTCAATTATTACGATAAGTTTGTTATTCATTTTTGTGGCATAAACAAAATAATTTATATTGATAATGTTTTTAATCGGATTTATATTGTTCTTGATGCATAGCAGTTGTGTGTTGAGTGTAGTGACTTCGTCTGGGAAAGATTATAAACTGAATATTATTCACTATAATGATTTCCACGCAAGGTAAGGAAATACGCTTTTACTTTAAATTATATAAGATACGTTTCTGTAAGTAGAAATATGTATTTACCACATTTAGCATTCTACTTCAATGGTGTTTAATTTACCGACTCTATTGTATTTTTTTTAAATTGTCTCTATTGTCGATATATAATATATATTGAAAAACCATTGAAGTTTATGATATTTGAACAATTGTTTTAGTAGACTTGGGTAAGAAACCTATGTCATGTCAATATGGTATTCAGACAAATACATTTTGCTTATGGACTCTATCGATACCTTCTTGAAGTTTTATAGCTATGGGCTATGGGTTTCTCCCTTTCGAAATAACACCTTCCCATTTTAGTACCAAGGTTATGATTTATCTCCTGGACAGGGGTTCGAGGGAAGGTTTTTTCGTACTATCCCAGCCCCCACTCTTCTACGAAGGTACTAGGTATCCATAGCCAACCTAAAACGAAAAGTTAACAAATTAAAATGTGAACGTGAAATAAAAGGCTGTAGCGCACTCCATCCTACAGTTAAGCGGTTCTCTTTCCGCACTACTGGTGCTCAAAAGAGCCACACTTAATCAAACAGTTTTTGTACAAACAATTGATGAACAAAATACCATGGTTCAAAAAATTTACTTCAAATGTTTTAACAGCTAATAACTAAAATTAAAAACTACTGAACCAATTTTGATGAAGTTTATATGGGACTATACTGAAAGTCCCGTTCAGTACTTTTTCGAGAACAAATAGTTTTTTAGTATATAGATTTGATTTTGTGTTTATATTGCCTCCAAGCACCACCTGGAAAACAATTAAAAAAAACTTTTTAAATTCGATCCGCAATTGACGGAAAAATCGGTATAAGTAAATACCTACATAAAAAAAAACATACATCCAGTCTAACATATAACCGGTACCTTTTGTGAAGTCGAAGAAAAACAACATTTCAAAAACCATTGATCATATTTATACAGGTACGAGGAAACTTCAGTATCCGACGCGGTATGTCGCGTCAACAACGGCTCCTGCCTCGGCGGGTTCCCGCGCCTCTACCACCACATCCACACCCTGCTGGCTGAGAAACCGGACGCGCTGCTCCTGAACGCGGGAGACACCTTCCAGGGCACCTACTGGTACACGCTGCTCAAGTGGAATGTGGCGCAGGAGTTCATGAACCTGCTGCCACATGATGCTCATGTAAGTTTTTGTCTCCGAAGTACGGAACCACACGTAACTTGTGTCCGAAGTACGGAACCACACGTAACTTGTCTCCGAAGTACGGAACCACACGTAACTTGTCTCCGAAGTACGGAACCACACGTAACTTGACCCCTTATTTATTTATTAAGATACATTATATAGCTTTTTATAAAACAACTGTATTTGCTGCATTAATAACTTAGGTAAAAATTCATTTTTACTATTTACAATTGTCTGATTTCACACTGTATATATTATTATTGTGCATTATTAATAATTATTACTGTTAGTCTTCTGGCAATAAATAAATAAATTAGACATGGAATGACAAAACAACCATCAGTGTGATTCAGCTAACAAACCTATCCTGCACTGCAACGTGATCGTTACCTTTTGTAGTGGCCATATTTAGAATAAATAGAAAAGTGGGGAAATGTTGGGAGATGTGGCGGAAGGTTTGGGGAAGTAAGGGAAGGTGGGGGAAAGTGAGGGGAGGGTAGGGGAAGTGGACGAATGGTGGGGGATGTCGGGGAAGGGTGCCGGAAGTAGGGTAGGTGGTGCGAAGTGGTGGAAAACTGAAAGGAAGGGTGGGGGCAGAGTGGGAGAAAGGGAGAAGGATGAGGCGAAAGTGAAAAAGGGTGGATGAAGTTAGCAGGGAAATAAGGGAAGGGTAGGAAGAAAGGGGGAAGGGTGAGGGGAAGTGGGAGAAGGGTGGGGAAAGGACGTAATTTTCTCTTTCACCCCACCCTTCCCCCTCTTTGCACCTCCTGCCCCACTTCCCGCACTCTTCCCCGACATCCCCCACCATGCGTCTACTTCCCACTACCCTCACTTCCCCACATTTCCCCAGTATTTTTTTTCTAAGTATGGCCACACCGGAAGGTAACGATCGCGCAAAGATCACGTCGCGGTTTATTAGCTGAATCGGGGGGCAGGGCGTTTGCCTGCCCATAACAAGTGCAGTGCCAGAACTTTGCATTGCAAAACCTTGCGAAAACCGCATATTGCTTCTAGAACATTTCATATCTTTCAAATATCAACAGGCCATCGGCAACCACGAGTTCGACGACGGCCCGGAAGGCCTAGTGCCTTACCTCAAAGCTCTCAGAGCGCCCGTGCTGGCAGCCAACATGGACACTTCGAACGAACCTTCATTCGAAGGAACGTACAAACCGTCTATAGTCGTGGAAAGGAACGGGAGGAAGATTGGGATCATTGGACTGATTACTGTTGATACTGAGGTAAGTAATAATAATGTAACCCTTAAGAGTATAGTCGCTTGTCGAGATCTTCGCAAAGAGTACCTAGGTATTTAGTAAATGTAATGCTATCTCATTCCTTCCCCCTGATCTCCTATACGAGTGATAGAGAGTTGCTGGTCGTGAGCTTTAGTAGTTTTGATAGAATTGTGGTAAAATGTTTTTTTTAGTGGCAAAAAACCGCCGGTTGAGGTGCTTGTTACCTAAGCTATTGAAAAATTTAGAAAAACGATTCTAACGGACGAACGATTTCTAAGCGTAGTTATTAATAAAACAAAATTACGCAAAAATATAATTCAAATCATATAATATTTAGGGGTAGTAAGTGTTTTTTCTTTTTGTATCGACACTATATAATCTCTTCTGAACCGACTTAAAAAAAGAGGATTTTATAACAGAGAAAATATAATTCATCAATTATCGTATATACTAGCTTTTTCCTCGAGATCGTCATCAAGATCGGTACAGCCGTTTACTCGTGAAATGGTAAAAACAGACAGACAGACAGGGAGTATGGATGCATTGTGAATGTGCATGGATATAGTGTATGTGTGTATCCTGTTTCCAAAATTAAGGCTGATAGTTTTTGACAGTTTCCATAACTTTCTCATGGGTACCTATTTTTAAAAGCTTTTATTTAACTTCACTTGTATGTATGTATGTATCTATGTATGTGTTTTGTCTGTCCTGGAATCTTGCAGTTCAAATTTCGAGCACTTCCCGATTAGTTATCCGGCTGAAACTTTCATGGTAGCGCACAAACCGATGAAAAAATAATAAAAAATAATAATGTCATACAAAAAAAAAGTCTTAAAAGGGTTTTTATTTAAAATTTAATGTTTAAATTATACCTACATATTCTCCTACATAATCTTATTTTTATGGCTTTTTATAATTTACATATTCAAATCAAGACCGTAGCCGTTCTTGTATCAAACAGATGTACCTATTCGAAGTGCACTGATTAAAAATGTTGAATCACATCTGTCTCACTACAAAATAACATCATTGAACCGTTGAAAATTACTATTATTATGCTTATAAATGCACATTAACAGGAAAATAACACAGTCAAAAACATTGTGATTTTACCCAGATGTTATTCCTTTGAAATAACACAGGAAAAATATAAATTAAATATTTTTCCTTGCAAACGATACCTATTATAATTACCTC
The DNA here is from genome assembly GCA_946251855.1 of Alsophila aescularia. NCBI lineage: Eukaryota > Metazoa > Arthropoda > Insecta > Lepidoptera > Geometridae > Alsophila > Alsophila aescularia. Next base: position 11,500,491 of record OX276385.1, read on the forward strand.
GTGCAGCAAGCTCACAGTTTATAATAATAAGCTGGAACAGCATTTTCCCCTTGTGTAGTACGCTAGCTTTCCGATCTCGTCTTCGCCCGCATGATTTAAATTACAGATTTGTCAACGGTGCCCATTCCATTTAACGCGGTAATCCGCATAAATTCCGGGCTAAAAAGTATCGTCTTGTTACAGGACCTAAAAATAGAATATATTTTTAGTACTCATGTTAACGCCTATTGCCAGAAATATTATAACGTAAATAATATTTCTGGCAATAGGTTTTTATTCTGGGTATCGGATTCACTTTAACCGATAGTCACCCGGTTAATAAAACAGAAGAAAATTTGTGTCCCATTTATTTTGCCAGAAGTGTAAGATGTGAACCTATCCGCACTCTCGTTGAGTACTATTATTTCTTCTGTGGCTGAGCGCTCAAGTTCCGTGCCGACAGCACAGAATACCTAATACTACAACTTAACTATACTACGCCGATAGTTATATCTTGCAGTGTCATGAATGTTGAAATGAATATACCCCTATTGGCCTTAAATTGATTCCATATATTTTGAATAGATGGCAGCACAGACATAATTTTACACTTTTTTTTGTTGCAGACAATGTAAAAATAACACACTTTAGTTGACTCTGACGTTTGTTTTTATTTGATTCTGACGTTTGTTAGGCTAGGGTGCGTTTAAGTAAGTCGGCGAAATTTTCACCGGTTCTAAATCAATTAACGAGGGTTCGCTCAAAGGAGTCATAGGTTTATCTGTCAAATTCAATTGTCAACTTGTCAAATTTATGTTTAGTAGCTTAATTTATGTCCTCTAGATTTTTTATAGTATATTCGTTGTACAGAATTTATGATACTACATTATTATAAATATAGATAGTATTTACGAATAAAACAATCACAAATTGAATCTAACCGCGAATCGAACGACAAACAGCTGTCAATCTGACAGCAGACTAAAATTTAGCGACCTCAAAAGTTCGCTAAAATTTATCCTAGCCAGGCGAAAACTTATACCGGCGGACGCCCTTGCACGAGGCAGAAAATTAAATTTTAGTCAGTTTAATTTTTCGCCTCACGGTGTGCTTGAACGGGGTGTTTGACGTTTAGTCAGTTTAAATTGTATACTGGATAATTGTCATAAACGCACCCCTATACTGTTAAAGTTAATCATAATCTATTCAATCAAAGTCATTGATGTGAAGTGAAGATTTATTTTCCCGCGAATAAATAATTTTGCCGAACCAACTTTTTTTTGCTACCATTTTTTATAACCCATTTTCCATAGTGGCCTATAAAACAAAAAAAAATTAAGATTCTTTGATAGTTTTCATTTTTACTCAATAGTCTTGTCTTTGTTAAAAAGTTACTCTGGCGCTCACGGCCTCAATTGTAAAAAACACTGCAGGTATTTTCGACCCCAGGCAATGTGAAATTCACGGACCCTGGAGAAGCGACGAAGCGGGAAGCAGAAGCTCTGACGAAGCAAGGCGTCGATATCATCATACTCCTCTCGCATTGCGGCTTGATTGTAGACAAGTAAGTTTCTGATAACCGATAATGGGTAACAAATGGCTTGGACTCACGTTTATTGTTTACTAGCTGGGCCCTCGTTTATTGTTTACTAGCTGGGCCCTCGTTTATTGTTTACTAGCTGGGCCCTCGTTTATTGTTTACTAGCTGGGCCCTCGTTTTCACCAGTGTGGGTTATAATGATTATCAAAATTATCCTGTGTATAGATAGATAGATAGATAGATAACTCTTTATTGTACACCACATAGAACAAAAAATACAATAATAACTAAAACATTTATACAAAATAAATGGGACAATGTATATAGATATATAGAGTATAGGCTATCTCTATACCCAGAGGCGTATTTACCCTAGGGCCAAAAGGGCCATAGCCCGGGGCTGCCTGCCTCACACTCATCTTTAGGCGCCTTTCATAATCGTAAATCTTAAACTATTTTTAATTTTATTGCATTTTGACTTGCTAGAAATTTACTTAACTTAAATATCAAAATTTTACTATGTTATAGTATTAAACATTAAACTGATAGGGATAGCTAAAAAAAGGAAATGATTTGCTCGCGCTTACTTATTATCTCAGTGTCATTCGTCAACCAATTAGTCAACCAGTTATTCAATTAGTGAATCACATAAAAGGTGTTTATTCTTTTGTATGGGCTATTTTCATTATTAAAAGAATTTCACTTAGAGTTCCCTACGTCCGAATGAAAATACACGGAACCCCTTATAGGATCACTCGTGCTTTGCTCCGAATCTATTGGAACGATTTCTGGACCCAAACACGTGTAACGTCTCTCCACGCGAATTCAACTCGAACTTGTTCGGTTGTTTATAGTCTGGGAAACCTTAGAGAACCGGGGCACAAATCTTAAAATACGCCCCTGTCTATACCAAGAGCCGTTTCAGCGTGAAGAAGTAACAAACATTCAATGATACAAACACATATGCACACAGCCACACACTAACACGCACACTAACACGCACACACACACATACATACACACACCACACACACACACGCACATCTCTTAGCGAGGGTGTGTGTGTGTGTGTGTGTGCACACACAGAGACACACAGACACACACAGACACACAGACACACAGACACACACAGACACACACACACACGCACACACACGCACATCTCTTAGCGAGGGTGTGTGTGTGTGTGTGTGTGTGTGTGTGTGTTTTAAACACCCTTGTAATGCGTTTTTATTTAATTCGTATTTTCGTGTACATTGTTACCTCTTAATAAACACACTCTGTTCCGACATTGGAGCATTTTTAGTAAAGTTTTTTTTTCGCTTCATGTCTCTTTTTATCTATGAGACTTACAGAACAACTGTGAATGCTAAAAATGTTGCAAATATTATCTTCTTTATACTTTTTATAGACATTTTTGCCATAAAGCTTCCTGAACTATTTAGTAAACTGATTTTGGCCACTTCAATTCAAGATGGCGGCTAACGCTCCCACCGCGGGGAGCGAAAAGCCAAGGACGAAAACTTGGATTTTTCATCAGACTCTAGACCTAAACAACATATGTGAAAATCATTACTACGCCACCTTTTGCAAGGCAAATTTCTCTACTTACTGGCCTATCTTGCCGTTTACTTTTCAAATACAATCTTGATCCATTCATTTTCAGACAGCTAGCACGCGACTACGGCCAGTATATAGACATCATTGTGGGCGGTCACACGCACTCTTTGCTGTGGAGCGGCAAGGCCCCCAGCGGCGAACCGGTCGCTGGGCCCTACCCTGTGTTTATTGAGACTGCTGCTGATAACAAACATAAGGTAACGAAGCGGTTCGCGTCCACATTTGTTTTATAACTAGCTGCACTCCGCTGCTTTGCTAACTTTGGATATTTTACCGGAAAAGTGAAAAAGCCTGTCCTTCCTGACGATGCTCTCTATAATCCTTGTGAGATTTGTTCATGATCGGAAAAAGGTCAAAGACTGACAAAAAGAAAGAGTTACTGAGCATTTTTTAATAAGTCTATTTAATGTCGGTTTTAACAAATCAGGTTTGGTTATATCATTGAAAAAGCAGGTGATATTTTTCGTAATTTCAGTGGTTTTATAGTTTACATCACAAATTTAAATGAATCAATAAAATGGTCGTATAGACAGATGGACATGGTTCCTTGTCGGACTACGGAATCCTAAAAACGAATGCCAAGACCAAAGAGTACATAAATACTACGTAAGAGCCAAGACTGAAAACATTTTGAAAGTCAGCCTAGATTACATTATATTCAAGCGATTCACACTAATAATGATAGTAGATTGTATGACAACGGAGCAAAATAATATTTTTACGGCGAGGGCGCTATTTTGAATCCAGAGCGGAGTGAAGGATTCATAAGTAGAATCCCGAATGTACCGAGTGATTCAATATACGTCGCATAACCCTTCCTTTGCTTATCCGCAGTCGGGTAAAAATATATGCCCATGACACTATAAATGAAGACGAATCGATTGACACCTCGTTTGGCAAAATCGGACCAATAGGGGCTACGCTATTGTGGAACATCCACATACCCACATACATAGATACATACATAGACTGTTAAACTCATTACCCATCCCTTGCTTCGCCGTAGTCGGGTAAAAATAAATAAAAGTCCCTTTTAGATATACTACAAGTCATATATTTCACTGTGGAATTCTTGGTTTTATGTCCTCCAGACATTGTGTTACGAATTTTGTGTAGATCTGGATTTGAATGTCGTTACTGGAATTGACCTCTAAAGTGTGAAGGTTGTTTACAATTGGGTAATTCTTGAAACTATACAGTTTCCGAGAGGGACCGTGGAACTGCGCGGGGGGGGGGGGGGGGGGGCTTCGTTTATTATTTAGCACCGTCATTTAATGTTATGGGCCATGACTAACGGACCGTCTTGCGGCTTTATTGTAATGCTTCTAACCTATGAATTTTCTAACAGCCATATCTTTTCTCTCTTTTTATAAATTTAAAGTTTTGCTGCAAACCGTACAGTTTTCGTTTCCAGGTGCTGATCGTACAAGCGTCGTCCTTCACCAAGTACATGGGAAACCTGTCGGTGTACTTCGACAGTGCCGGTGATTACGTCAAGTGGGAGGGCAGCCCTGTTTTCCTGGATAGATCTATACCTGAAGGTATTTATATAACTAACACCTTTGAGATTTCCGGCCGGCCAGATCTGTGGACATATTTAGATGGTTATATTTTTTTGTTTAAAGAAGAAAGGATATGTTAGCGTGACAGGCGCGCCGCGATGTACCTGTGTTTGACCTAGGTAAAATTGCAGTTGAAATTACTAAATATAAATGTAAAATGGAAAGAACATGGACTTTTTTGGCGTTTTTGCTTATTTTTAATACACGAATAACGCTTCCATAAAGTAGATATTTCGAAAAAAACTGAAACAGGTGCCACTATTTCGAGCACCACTGTTTTTCAGGGGTTTCACAGGGTTCCTAAGAACTTATAACACCCCCCCCCCCTTTGCTTCCAAGCTCGACACTCCCCCCCCCCTTTACTTCCAAGCTCGACCCCCCCCCCCCCCTAAGTGCAATCCTGGCTACGGCCTTGACCACGATAACACTATTGGCCAAAGACTATTGGCCAAATGCAGAAATTAAATATAGTGTCTACGTGTATGCTTGAGTATGTTATTGTGTGTGTGTGTGTGTGTGTGTGTGTGTGTGTGTGTGTGTGTGTGTGTGTGTGTGTGGGTGGTGTGTGTGTGTGTGTGGGTGGGTGTGTGTGTGGGTGGTGTGTGTGTGTGTGTGGGTGGGTGTGTTTGTGTGTGTGGTGTGGTGTGGTGTGGTGTGGTGTGGTAGTGTGGCCTTCCCTTGTTTATGGGAAGTTGTGCGTCAGTTTTGTAACAAATTCATTACTTATAATATTCATTAGTAGTATTTTCTACCTTTTTGATATTCTATATTTTAAACTAGCTGCGCCCCGCGGTTTCACCCACTTGAGGGATGATGATGATGATGAAAAGCATACTATGTGTTTGTTCAGCAATGGCCATTCCAAATTTCATCAAATTCCGTTCAACCATTTGAGAATGAAGTATGATGGTGATGAAAAGTATTCGATGTATTATTCCAGGGTATAAGCTATCTAAATTCTAAATTTCATCATAATCCGTTCAGCCGTTTGAGAGTAAAGTATGATGATGATGATGAAAAGTATCTCATGTATTATTCCAGGGTATAAGCTATTATATTCATTCCAAATTTCTTCAAAATCCGTCCAGACGTTATCGTGTTAAAACTCCCCAAACAAACAGACAACGTTTCACTCTTATATATTGGTATGGATTACACCTAATGATACAAAGAAAATAGACCGTTTTATTTAGTTTTAATTTCTGCTTTAATAAAGGGGTAAATAAAATCTGAATATGTCAACCCTGCCAACGTCCTAAAAAAGAACAAATACCAAATTTCACAACACAAACAACTTGTCGTTCATTGGTTCCTCGTGGTTTGTGTATTTTTCCACTAACCACAAGCCGTGATAAAGTCTAAAAAGTAAATACCAAAAGTTACGCGAGTGCCATCTCTTGACGATCAAAGCGTTCCCTATCTTCGGCCAAAGCTTTGACTTCCCTATACGACATGACATTTATATTCTCCTTTATCTGATCTGTAAAATAACAAATACCAAATTTCACAACACAAACAACTTGTCGTTCATTGGTTCCTCGTGGTTAGTGTATTTTTCCACAAACCACGAGCCATGATAAAGTCTAAAATGTAAATACCAAAAGTTACGCGAGTGCCATCTCTTGACGATCAAAGCGTTCCCTATCTTCGGCCAAAGCTTTGACTACCCTATACGTCATAGCATTTTTCTTCTCCTTTATCTGATCTGTAAATTTCCTTCTAGGTCTGCCTCTTTTTCTCTTCCCTTCTACTTTCCCTTCTATGATGTTTTTTATGAAGTTGTCATGTCGTATAAAGTGGCCAAACATCTTTCCTCCTCTTCTTCTTCTATGATCGCCATTAGTTTCGTTTTTCTTGGACGAGACGGAGTACTTCATCGTTCGTCTTTCTATCGGTCCAGCTTATTTTCTCCATGCGCCTCCAACACCACATTTCAAATGCTTCCAGCCTTTCCCGGTCTCTCTGTATCATTATCCACGTCTCGCTTCCGTACAGAAAAATGCTTCAAATTTTTATTAGCCTTTTTCTGAGATATTTTGCAATTGTGGATTTCAGGAGATGTTTTTTGTTGTTAAATGCTATTTTTGCCATCTATATTCGAGCTTTACTATCAGGCGTGCCTCAGGAGTCATTGCTGATAAGGCTTCCTAAATATTTGAACGAGGTTACTTGTTCTATTGGGCTATTATTTAATTTAATTTGGTTCCTAGTCGGTGAATGTCATTGTTTTTGTTTTGTTGACGTTAATCTGTAATCCATTTTTTTAAAGATGCTGTCCATCAATTTTACAAGATTTTCTATCGCCTTCTGATTTTGAAAGATGCTGTCTATCAATTTTACAAGATTTTCTATCGCCTTCTGATTTTGAAAGATGCTGTCCATCAATTTTACAAGATTTTCTATCGCCTTCTGATTTTGAAAGATTCTATCCATCAATTTTACAAGATTATTTAACGCTTTCTGATTCTCTGCCAATGCCGCGATGTCATCTGCGTAACATATGAAAAAGACTCGTTCTCCGTTAATTTTAATTCTGAACGCGATTAAATAACTATGTTAAATATTGTTGGTGATAGAGGGCACCCCTGTCTTACGCCTTGATTATGTTACTAAAGTAATATTAATAGCGAACTGTGTCCATGGCTTTGCCCATTGTATTTATTTTTCTGGAGAAAAAGTATCAAGTATGTGACGTTCCAGAACCAGAAATACTTATAATAACTATACCTTTCGTTCAGCCGTCTCATAGTTTTTTATCGATTGCTCGGCTTCTACACATCGGATTGAGTACCAATTACCCCAGTTTTAAGTCAAAACCTAAGCTAACCAACAGTGAAAACCGAATCAAAATCGGTCCATTATTAAGTAATGCGCAAACATACAGGCACACACAATTTTAAAACATGTTAAGTATATTCAGTAGCATAATTGAAGTGCCCTAGACATTTTTTTTAAATATCTTCATTGTACAGACTTTTCGTTATTTACTTTTTGTTACTGTTTTATTATAAGTATACATAGATAGCATATGACGAAATATTAATCAAAATCTGAAAATTCTCAAATTATGACATGTACACTATTTGAAATCTAATGCTGATATTTTTTTACCGAGTAATTACTTTTTTGGTCAATAGCATGAAACCTAATTTATGAAATACACTTTAAAATCCTACTTCAGTATAAATATTCGATATCTTAGATGACTATATTCATCTTGTTTACTGTCAAACGTTTAGGGTTCCATAAGATATAACCAAAAGGAATCGTGGCGGAATGCTAGTACCAAAATAAAAATGTTTTTAACTTTTTACAGATCTCGTCATAAAGAAAAAACTTGAGCCGTACGCGAAACTAGTTCACGAAGCTGAGAACAAACCCGTCGGCGAAAGTCTAGTCACATTGGACGCTAAGGATTGCTCGTCGGGCAAATGCACCCTTGGAAAAATGTTGACTGACGCTATGGTGGAATACGTAAGATGACTAGACCAAAAATAAAAAAAAACGAATTTAAGTAGTATGAAACGTAAAAGAAAGAAATAATTTAAAAAAAAATTGGTCTGTGCTACGCCCAAACCGACTAAAGTAAGAAAGTACCTGGCGCGGACTCGAAAAATATAATTATTTATTTCTTTTAAGTTTTGTACGATTTGAAGTCGGTTTAACTTTTTTATATTACTTTTTATTTCTTACTTAAAAAGTAAGAAATAATTTCGTTAAAGTAGGCATAAGAAAATGAAGTAGGTACTAGTTAAATTCGGTAAGAAAAAAATATTGATGGAAACAGTTAACAGTCCATATCTTTTAAACTACTGGGCCGATTTTGATGAAACTTAAACTATTGCCTAAGTTGAAAAATACAGAATCTATTACAAAAATAGTTATTGGAATCAGACTCGTAATTTTATAAGAAATACGTGGACCTACATAAAGAATACATTCGAGTTTTTTTATTTATTGTTCAGATAATCGTATAGATAGACTAACATTTATTAATATTATGCATTTTCAACAATATTACATAATACACATCTACTTGAGAACCACTAATTTTTGAAGTCACTTAAAAATATACTCTATGGGCTATTTATTATAACACGATACGAGTATCATGCCAAGTGCAAAAAAAAAACAATACCACTACTCTTTGAAGAGAAAGGCCCACCATACATGGAAGAACCGATGCTCCCTATCACGGGAGTGAAAGGGATAGCGATAGATAAAAACGTTTTGAAATTTGTTAGAACTGTGTTTTACTGTGTTTTACGGCAAAAGTAAGCCGCAATAATACCGGTTTTTTTAACTTTTAGTTAACTTCACTTGTATCTATCTATGTATGTATTTTGTCTGTCCTGGAATCTTGCGATTCAAATTACGAGCACTTCCCGATTAGCTATCCGGCTGAAACTTTCAGGGTAGCTCACAAACCGATGACAAAGCAAAAAACTTCAAAATGTTAAAAGTGAAAAGCCATAAAGAAAAAATGAAAAAAGGAAAAAATAGAACCCGTGAAAGCTAATTTTTTTTCGCGTTGCGTCTGTTGTCTTTCTTTCGCGCAACGCGATTGTTTTTACGTTTTTAAAAGGCGTTGTTTTAGTTCATAACTGAGTTGCTATTTAAATATATGAGGAGTTGTCAATGAATGTGGCTCCATTTCAAAATGCGAAATTAAAAAAAACTTCCAGGTTTAAAAAACTGGTATCAAATTGAAGGCCTTGATAAGCACATTCTAACAGCATATAATTTATTGGCATAAGCTATTTTTTGGCTTATAAGTTAGTAATTTATTTAGTAAATCCATTTAATGTAGCTGCTCAAATATTATTTTGTTTGTTTCAGGCAAAAGATAATGTGAATGCATCTCTCCAATATTTAGCGTTCGTGCAGTACGGAAACATAGCGGCAAAGAAATTTGAAAAAGGAAGTATGTATCCACTTTATACCTAAAGCTATGTTTGGCTCATATTATTTGAGTGTGATATGAGCTCGGTATCGCATAATTTAATAAGTCGTTCATTCAAAATCATTATAGTAAATTACCCAGCTATAAAACAAAAACAATCAGAACTTACATTGTTATACTTATTAAAGACTAGCTGCGCCCCGCGGTTTCACCCGCGTGAGGGATGATGACGATTGTTTGTTTGTCGTATGAGGTAGTGCTGATCTCTGGTGTCAGAGTTTGTCAGGCTGCCCGTGGGCCTCTGGCATGGCTTAACGACTGCTATGCAGTAACAGCCAGGACCGACAGCTTAGCATAACCTCAGAAGCACGGAGCGATGGAAACACTGTGGCGGCAGGCGTGTTTAAAAAATCTAAAATAAAAACGCCTGCCCTGCCACAAAAGAGTTTTTATAATAATAAGTTATATACTGTTGGAATGTGCTTATCGAGGCCTTCAATTTGATACCCATATTGTAAAATAATAAGAAAATATATTTATTCGAATTTGAAAATGGAGCCATACTGCCGCCATATTTAATCTTTCCAAACAAAAATATAGCCTGTGTTACTCGGGGGATGTAAGAATTCTAACGATACGCCATACATCTAAATCTGTTCAGGAATTTAAAAGTTATGGTGGAATAAAGAAACTTTCATACCTACAAACATACATGAATGCTAAAAATTCACTCCTTTTTCGGGCAGTCATGTAATAACTTTGACTGAAAAGTCATTGGTGCGGAGCCTAGGACCGAACCCGGTATCGTTGGTTTCTAAGTTGCACTATTGAACCGTTAGGCTACCATCGCTCTCAATCGTAATATTACTGAAAAGTGTGTACGCTCACCACAACTAGGCCATCCCCGTTGAACTTGAATGTGGCAGTACTGAGGCCGCTCTTGATCTGCTGAGTGACGGTGTTGCCATCGACGGAATATGTGCTCTTAATCTACAACAGAGGGGAGGTCTCATAAATTTTGGTACATATTAAACGGTTTAATGTGGATAGATCCGGTGCAGGGCTGGGAAGAAAAGAAAAGAAAAAGAAAATGAGAATATATAAGAAGTAGGTAGTATAACCTAGATAAGTCCAGACAAAATAGGTAAATACTAGGTAGGTAAGTAAGATCATGATTTTGATTTTACTGTAATTATTCTTAAGTTCAAAGGGAAAGAGTTCTTACTTAAATGTCGATGAAAAGTACCCTATGTGATATTCCAGCTATCTCCATTCCAAATTTCATGAAAATCCGTTATCGCTTTAAAACTTCCCAAACAAACAAACAGGCAAAGTTTCACTTTTATATATTGATGTAGATTATTTAGTGAGATTTGATGATTAGATCGATACTAAGAAAATGCTAAGCATACTTACGCTAAGCAACGACTATAAAGCGCGACCAAAGCTTGCTCCGTCTAGATATTACTCGGGAGCAGAAGTTCAACTCATCAAATATTACTCGTGAACAGAAGTTTAACTCGTTCAAATATTACTCGTGAACAGAAGTTTAACTCGTTCAAATATTACTCGCGAACAGAAGTTTAACTCGTTCAAATATTACTCGTGAACAGAAGTTTAACTCGTTCAAATATTGCTCTAAGTGAACAAAAGGTCGTTCTCGTTACTAACAGCAGTGTTACATTCACAGCGATCACTCAAGGGAACATGTTCGACATGTACCCGTATGTAGATCGAGTCCTGCACTTTGAGATGAGAGGCGAGCACGTGAGAACAGTCCTGGAAAGTGCTGTCATCGATGCGACGTCCTTGGACCCCTTTGAAGGACCCTGGATTCAACAGGTTTCAGGTATAAACACTACATTGGTCCCTGTGTGTATGTTGCAGATAGCTTAATCCGCCGTTTATTTAACTGCGTAGCCTATTTACTAAACGGCGCCGTTCAATTAACTGCCTGAATGATATTCAGCTATTCAATTAAACAGCTGGGTAAATGACTTGGATCGATAACGTTTAACTATATGTCTAGCCCTTGGCGCCGTTCAACTAGCGCCCTGAATGTTCAGACATTATGTTTGCGCCTAAAAAACTAGGTAGGTTAGTTAGGTTGAACTGTTTATAAACATTTGTCTGTTTGTAAATTACTATATTTGATAGAATTGCGTCATTTTTTGTCACATGGTCACTAACATCATACACATCATGCTAACCACTTCATTAAATGTTGTAAGAGACGCAACGAACAAGAAATTAAACGGCGCCAGTTAGTAAAATAAAAAGGCTAGCCTTTTAATTGAACGGCGGATTAAGCTATCTGCCTGCGACGTACATGACACAACATCATCAAAACTAAACAAAATACTTTCTTCTTGAGAAAGCCTTTTTCCGGTAAGACGCTACCGGTTTCTAAAAAGGTTCGGTTTTTAAGATTTCTAGAATTTTAAAATTTGTCTATGAGTTCTTTAAATAAACACCAAATAGAAAAAATATATGAGCTGTCGCGGCAGATGTGTAAACATCGAATATGGCCGAGCTGAGGCGGAAAGGGCTGACGTGCTAGGTACGAGAGCGCGGCGACGCGTCGCCATAGATAATACTGTATATACCGAAGACATGTCGTCGTCACCCCCGTACCGCGCCATTAGATGTTTACACATCAAAACTATAATGGTGCTCTTGTATCTAGTGAAATCTTAGGCTCAATATTCGATAGAAAAAATATATAAAACACTTATTATTTACTCTCTATAGATGAAAACTTTTAGTTGGGCCAGTTGAGTATGTAAAACATAGACTGTAAGTATTCCCATGAAAAATAAACAATTTAAAAAAAACTGGACAATTCCACACCAATTACCTAGCCCCAAACTAGGATACCCTGTACTAAGGGTTCTAGATAACGGATAACATACATAGATACGAATATTGTAATATCCATGACTCGGAAACAAACATTTCTGATCATCACACAAATGATTGCACCTTGCAGGATTCGAACCTGCGACTGTTTGATTACGTACCTAGGATCACTAGCCACGAGACCAACCGGTCGTCAACTAATCACAGATGCTGTACATTTAAGTCTCCCCCATCTATGGGGAGGAGGGGGGAGGGGTGGGGCCATGCTTAACAGGCGTCTTGCTGGGGTCGGAGTAGATGTTGGCACTAGATACAACATTAGCTGCATGTCCAGCATGACCTAATAATCGTTCAAGCAGGCACTATACGATTGTGTATTTCAGTTATCATGTTATGTTTCCAGGTCTCCAAGTCATATACAACGTATCTCGGCCAGAAGGTCGCCGGGTGACTTCAGTAACGGTTGGAAAAGATAATTCACCGTTGGACAGTAATCAATACTACCATATCCTTACCGCCAAGTTTGCTACCTTTTTGGGGAAGGGTTTTCCGGTAAGGAACTTTTTTTTCTATAATTAACTAGCTTTCGCCCGCGACTTCGTCCGCGCGGACTTCAGTTTATTGTGAAATAAAACATCCTATGTTCATCTAGGATATTACGATATTATTATTATTATTGACGACCGGTTGGTCTAGTGGCTAGCACAGATTACCCCCTATAGATTCCGCATCATTGAATTATTGTACGGATTCGAGTTCACAAATTATGGAGGAAAGCACGGGTCGCGGGGAACGCAACGACTGCGCCGTGATTAGCCTATTCAAGGTCGCACTCACAAACTACAAAGAAGATACGGGTCGCACTAGAAATGTACTGACCATAGTGATGGGACTGCAGGGCCGATCAAAATAGTTTTGATTTTGTTTAATCTCAACAAGCAATATTATGCTTTTTGAGATAAACTCGAGAAAACAATCAAACTTAATAAAAGTTGAATTTCTTTAAATAGATTAACGATACTTAGAGCCTAGAGCATTGTACATCAAATATAGTCATATCAGTTTTTGGTTTACATATCAGATAAAAAATATTCTTCCCCACTTTTACTAGCTTTGAGTTTTGATTGATCGCCTGAAATGGGTAGGTACTATCTTTCTATCTATATCACCCTACATCAAGCTAATGTTGGACCTTCTCATGTGCACGCCTCTATTTCCACTCCTGCGCCAAGCGGATGTGGAAGTGGCGAAATGGTGGCCAAGAGAAGGACTTAGTTTAAGAGTCAGACCACCTGCACGATGGTCAGACGATGTCATCGAAGTGGCAGAATGTCAGTGAGTAGGTACTAAGAAAACAAAATGTATAAATAAGGATATTATTTAATGTATTTATTTATGAGAAAAAGGCACCTCGCCAAAATCTACATAACCGTATGTCTTCTCTACTTTTCTCAAATTTAATTTCGTCGAAAACAATACAGCAATAAATAGGCTTGTTTGCCTATGCTGTCTTGAATTTCAAAGCTTCAAAAGCTTCTTTCGTAAAACCTGTAATGTAAAATTGTATTTTAATTCTATCTTCGTTTGCATCTAAAAGCAATCAAGTACCTATTAACCACACTTCAAGCTTTAACCGTATTCCGTGATAAGTAGTTTGTTATTCTTACAAAAACAAAATAACTTTTGTGATACGGTTTTTTCTAAATAATTAGGTTGAAATATCGATATGTACCAACATGAGAATATTTTATGATATCCCAACACTAGCTTACACGTGCTCTTGTTAGACAGGGATAACTATTGTACTTAGCGTAATGAGTGAAAGAGACTTTTCAAAAAGACATCAACGCGTGCTTATTTTTCCATGACGATCATGACCTGTGGAACCAGTATAAACTGAAATCCGCTCTGCTCGTAGTAAATCAGAAAAAAATACAAAATTACTTACCGGTGGAACGTTATGCCAACTTTTTGATAATTTGACGTTTTGGCTGACTTTCCACGCCATTTTACTGCACAGCAAGCCATTAAAAAAGATGTTTTTTAGATTAAATTCGCAATAAACTAGCACTCTCGCACGGGTCGAGAGTTTGGTCGAGAATGAAGTCGTGTCTCAAAGCGAGCCTGTTTATACTAGATAAAGCAAGTATGTGTTGTGTGCGTCTGATGCCTTGTATGCGGTATCTATAGGGGGTAATCTGTGAGTGTCTAGTAACCCTAGGAACGAAATCAAACGGTCGCACGTTCGAATCCTGCATGGTGCAATCATTTGTGTGATGAGCAGAAGTGTTTGTTTCCGAGTCATGGATGTTGATATTCATATCTATGTATGTTTATCCGTTGTCTAGTACCCATAGTACAGGGTATCCTAGTTTGGGGCTAGGTAATTGGCGTGGAATTGTCCCGAATATATATTTATTTATATTTTTATATATTTTAAAAACTAATGCAAAAGTATAGCACCAACGCTCGTTACATCGAGTAATCGACATTTTCCAGTTCTCCCTTGGCAACTTCCCATTTTCCGGGATAAAAAGTACCCTGTGTTGGTCTCTATATTGTACAGTACCTATATACAAAGTTTCATTAAAATGTGATCAGCCGTTTTGGCGTGAAGCTCCCCAAACAAAGAAACAAACAGACAACGTTTCACTTTTATATATTGGTGTGGATTACTAGCTGCCTTCCGCATTTTGGCCGGATTGGATGTTCAAGGTGATGATGATGATGATGAAAAGTATTATTTGTGTGTTATTTCAGGACCTAAAGTATCAATGTACCAAATTTCATGAAAATCGGTTCAGCCGTTTCAGCGTTGAGTGGTAACAAACACACATACACAAATCACATTTATACTATTTCTCTTAGTATGATTATTCGACAGATTCAGACAGATTTGATATAAAACCTAGATGCCGCATCGCAATCGGTCCAGTAGTTTTACGTGACGCGCAAACACACATACAGACAAATAGACAGACAAGATTTAAAAAAATGTTCTATTCTTGTTCAGTAGCTTATTTTAAGTATCTTTAAGCGTCTTCACAAAAGGGGACGGTTATATGTTCGATGGTATGAATGTCTTTTTTTATTGTCTTCATTGTACAGACTTTTTCGTTTATATTTCTTTACTTGTATTTCTGGGTTTCCTAAACCAATTTAGATGATTCTTTTTTTATTTGAAATGTCCATTAATATTGGTTGAGTAGTTATTTGAGTAAATCTATTTGTTTTTTTATTCAATTAATTATTTTCAGGAAATTTACAAGTTCAGCAGAAAGGTGCAAGAAATAGGGCGCGATCAGAGTACTTTAGAGGCCTACATCAAGAAACATTCCCCGATAGATGTCAGCACTTGTGGACGGATTGTTATTAACCATTAAGTTTACACGGTGATGTCAGTAAATGTAAGAGGTTTAAAAAAGAAGGAATTTACACCACAAATCGAATGTGAAGCACCCAAGATATGGCGATCCGCTCGTACGCACAAGCCTCACGCACACACTTACACCATGTTATGCCGATCGGCCGCCACATCGCAGCAAGATCTCGGCCTTGTTAGTCGTGTTAATTCTGATAAGTTCTCGCGGAAAAATAAAAAACAATGTAGGTTTTTTGATGAAATTGTGTGAAATTTTGCATAAACCACTAATTATCCACTCACGCACGCATGCGCTGCCGCCATTTGCTATGCTTCACTCGTTTGTTTGACGGTATTGAGGGCCCACTTTGCCAAGCACGGGCCCCCTTTGAAAAATAAAAAATTGGAAATGTGGAGGAAGATTTCGGGAAGTGAGAGAAGGTGGGGGAAAGTGAGGGGAGGGTAGGGGGAATGGGCAATCCCCCCACCATTCCTCTTTTCTCCCACTCTGCCCCACCCTTCCTTTCAGTCTTCCCTCACTTTGCACCACCTGCCCCACTTCCCGCACCCTTTCCCGACATCGCCCACTATTCGTCCACTTCCTCCTACCCTCCCCTCACTTTCCCCCACCTTCCCTCACTTCCCCAAACATTCATGCCCCCATTATTTCCCCAGTTTATTATTTTTTCTAAGTATGGTTACACCGAAGGGGAACGATCGCGCAGCGACTACGTTGCAGTGCAGGTATGTTTTCTAGCTGAATACGGCCCCAGGGCCTCCAGCTTGACGGGGACCTCAAAATACCGATTTACCTATCTACACGAAAAATGGCCCTGCACATTCACTGAATAAATATATAGGTGTTCGGACAGTGAAACTTCCAATTAAACCAGAATTGATGAAACATACGTTTTTAAATCCTTTTCTTTATTATGTTAATATTTTTTAATAATATAAGTTTTTTTTTGCTTATTTGTTTCATTTTTTCTCTTTGCCGTCCTTAACGAGGTCAATATAATGAATAACCCTCTGAAGTCCAAACATGATTAGAAATTACATAATATTACTGATTTTGTATTTTTAAATAAATAAATGATAAAAAAAGTTGTTTATTTACTAGTTTTCTCACAACTGTATTGATAACCGTCTTTTGATATACGGGCGTAAAGATTATTACAAACTCATTGACGTTTGAAAAAGCCCTCGCCTTACGTCAAACGTTTGTAATAACATTTTTACGATCCCTAGTATCACAAAATCGCATTGCACTATTACATAGGTACTAGAGGAGTTCAAAATATTTGCGGAACGGCGAGGAAGGGGGTGAATTTTATTTGTGTATAATTTTCCCCTTTAAATATTTTCCTGGACCCCCTATACATATTATCAAATCTTTTATATAATTTGTTAATACCTGCTTTAAAAAAAAAACTGTAAAGGCCTCCAAAATTGACGTCAATTCGTCACTAAACTTTCTTTAGTGTCGGCTAATAATCACAGGGACCTAAATATACACTACAGGAAGACTTTTTTAAGATTTGAAGCCACACCCGTTTATGGTAGCCATCGCAACATGGCTCTTGTAAACAGGTGCGTTGTTGTGTAATAGCAGCACGTGTAGCGACGGTAGCTTATCGGTTAAATAGTGCAACTTAGAATCCAACGATACCGGGTTCGGTCCTAGGTTCCCCACTAATGTATTTTCTAAGTTATGTGCGGTTTTCCATCGATCCGTGCTTCGGAGAGCACACTAAGCTGTCGGTCCCGGTCAAATAGCAGTCGTTAAGCCATGTCAGAGGCCCTCGGGTGGCCAGACAAGCTGACACTAGAGGCCAGCACTTCCTCATACGATAAACAAACAGCACGTGTCGAGTCCATTTTCATTTCCTAAATTCCACAACGGCAACTTTTAAACCTGCGTAAAGCAGCTGGAAGAAAATGGATAGGAGAGGGTATTCTGTTAACTAAATACCCTCCAATCCTCAAAAAACAGTGGCAACAATCTTTCCTTTCGATTGTGACACTGTGACGAGGTCAAACCCTCTTTCATAATAATACTCTTTTGATCTCTTAATTCTTTCATAATCCATTTCTTTTCATTTTGATAGTTCATTATTAATTCTAAATACAAATAACCTGTCATTCTTAAATTGTCATTGATTCGCTCAAGTCTGTGTTCTTGGACCTAACTTTTAAAGAAACAGAATACACACGTTATATATACTAAACTAAATATATTTCATTTCAAAACCTAAGTTTGCTGAATATAGCTGAAGGAAACTTGTACGTATGAAGACTAGCAGCTACGAAGCCTCCGCTGCCCGTTGAAAAATGAAGGCTCGCACTACTAAGTACAATTAAATTATTGTGAGCAAGGAGTCCCTTTGAGCTGGTAGACACCCTCGGGGGGGCTCCGGCCACAACACCTTGAACTTCTTAGCGGGACTCTTGCTTTGATTCAGACTCATAGTGGTGAACCCAAATTTCATCTTCAGTAATGACCCGGTTCTTCAAAACTTCACCCCTGTTTGCGCTACAGAGATCTGAAAAGTCGCACGAAAATTCGACGAGCATTGCATTTGCAAAGAAGACCTTACATGCCAAGCCAATATTCATGGAGAATACTCCAAATGGTCTTAAATGATATACAAAGTATTTTTGCTCCTGTTGTTCTTCAAATAAGCATCTTCAAGAACATACGTATCAACTTTTACGGAGATATCTGATAAGTGGCATCAATCGGCCGGCCAGATGGGTGATCTTCTGCAACTGACTGCTTTATTTGAATAGTCCATGCCTTTTATAAATAATTGTTTTTCCAGTGCAAGAGTTACAGTAATCTCATTCAAAGTGAATTGTTCCATTTTTCTTAGCTTAATGCGGAACTTTATCACAACACGAAATTCAATTTTCTCCGTAGTTGACGTTTTCTTCCCGAGTGTCTTGTTTATCCAGCGATATCTTAAAATTTGAGTGTGTATGGTTGCATTGAGTTATACTAGACCAATTAAAAAAAAAAACTACCCTTTCCCATGTCTAAGCCTTTCATTCCGTGAACTTTTTGACCTCCCCTCTTACCTAAAAAGTTCAGAAACATAGCCGAAGGTTGTTGCTAAATCAAGATCAGGTATCTTATCATATCTTAAGTGTGACAAAAAAACAGGATACAGTATGTATTGATTGTAATTATGACGAAGCATAATTGAGACTACACATAGGTATATTGTAAACAGGCGGCCGATGAGTAGGTAGTTATTTATCTTCCACTATCAACTCAAAACTGCCCACTCACCAATATGACAGGCTAATAAGGTTGTGCTTACACAATATGTAGGGCCTACTCTTAGTCTAAGAATATGAGCGAAGCAAAACTGCCTGTTCATCAATATGACAGGCTAATAAGGTTGTGCTTAAACAATATATAGGACCTACTCTTAGTCTAAGAATATGAGCGAAGCAAAACTGCCCACTCATCAATATGACAGGCTAATAAGGTTGTGCTTAAACAATATATAGGACCTACTCGATCTAAGTCTAAGATGTAGGTCTAAGATAATGAGCGAAGGAAAACTTGGCATGTTTTTTTAATAGATAATTATTATTATGATTAGGTAATGCAGTAGTTATGTAGGTAACGTATATTTTAGGCGTGGCCAAACGCCTACAATTCGCATCTATAATAACGTCATCTTAAAAACATGTTTGTTAGATGTTGAATAACAACAATTATCACAATCTTGCGAAGATATTCAAGATTATGGTATGAACACAAGAACGCAAGTCATCCATCATGTTTCACACACACTTGACTAACAAAAAAACATGCTAAAAATTTTGTTTGAATAATGATATAATAAAGAAGGTTCCCAGCCATGGCCGACAGTCACATCATAACCGACGTGGTTCGAACATAGTTCAGCACATTGTAAAATACCTGTACATTTTTTTATTGCTAAGATTAAAGAGTCCAATATCTATTGAATTTGCGATTAGTTATACTAAAGAACAATGAGTTTCAAAGACAAAGTAGTGATCGTGTCAGGCGCGAGCTCGGGAATAGGCGCCGCAACCGCCATAGCATTCGCCGCAGACGGTGCCAAAGTCACCATGGTTGGCAGGAACGCGGCCAAGCTGAAGAACGTCGCCGAGCAGTGCGAGCGGAGAGGCAGCAAGCCGCTGGTCGTCGTCGCAGACGTCACCGCCAATGAAGACGTCAAACGGATCGTAGAAAATACCTTGACCCACTTCGGAAAACTGGACATTCTCGTGAATAACGCTGGGATATACGCTCCCGCAGGAATCCTCGACCCCAACGCTATGGACGTGCACGAACGAACAATGAAAACCAATCTGCAATCTGTCGTGTACTTAACACATCTCGCGGCACCACACCTTGTCCAGACCAAAGGTAATATCGTCAACGTATCGAGTACCGCAGCATTACGCGTTATGGTAGAGAACAGTTTTTCGTATTTGACTTCTAAAGCGGCCTTGGATCACTTTACGAGAGCGATAGCTTTAGAGTTGGCACCTAAAGGCGTGAGAGTGAACACGGTGAACCCCGGTGCAGTGAGAACTGACATTGTGCAGACCACTGGTGCTACTAAAGAACAAACCGATGTAATGTATGAAAATATGGCAAAGGCATCTCCTTTGGGCCGCGTTGGGGAACCGGAAGAGATCGCTGACTTGATTCTGTTCCTGGCGAGCGATAAGGCGAGGAGCATCACGGGATCCTCATACGTCACGGACAACGGAACGCTCATGCTTGGACCTGTGAAATTATAAGAATGATTATGTAAATTGTTTCAGATATTTTATTTTATCTAAGCCAAGCCTGGCAAATAATGTGATAGATTTTATTATACACAAAAAACGGGGAACGATATTTTTTGGTCTATTATCCCTTTCTTCTTTTCCTGCTTAGGTTTTCCATTAAATTGTGACATCATAATCTACCAATGTGAATGAACGAAACGATACATCGGTACTTTAATACAAACTATGGTAAAAATAAGTTAGATGTTACATACGAGTATGTGTCTGGACTCTGGACACAAGACTCGTAGCATAACATTGTATTCAACACAAAATTTTATCGATGAAAAACTATAAAATAATTATAAAAGAAGAAAGTTAAAAGGCTTTATGTATTATAAAATGAAATCGTGCGGCGAGTCGAATTTCTATGCTCAGGTTACGCTACGCCCCACGTTTTTATTTTATTTTTTACCTTTTATAATATATAAAAGAGTTAACTTAAAAAAAAACTTATTTTATTATCAGGTTTTTAGTTTTTTATTTAGTTATTTCTAAAGTGTAATGTGTGTGCTGAATATATATAAGTGTAAGGTGTGTACCAAATTTCAGATCAATCGTTTAAAAGGAAGAGGGTTAAATATCGATTACTAGATTTGACCCAAACAAACAAAAATCAACAATAACAGACAGGGCCTTTATTTTCTATTGCCACTAGACACGTTAGCGCACGATATAGTCTATATATATATATCATCCCTAGGAATGTGACTAAATGGTACTGAAGTCATTTTTATTGGGATCCCTTCAAAATCGATTATGCAAAAATCGATTAATTTTCCCGAAATAGTCGATTAATTTAAAAACAATGAATGGTCCAAAACAATCTTAATTAAAACAAAAATGGATAATTTTAGTAGTATTATTATGGTATTCACAGCGGATGTTTGTGACTTGGAAGTTGTCTGCAAGTCGCTAGTGAAGACAGCATCGTAATCATAATCTTCGTTGCAGGTGAAGACAGCATTGTATAACTGACTCGCTCACTCACTCACGTTCTTAGCATATTCTATCTCGCTCTTACTTTATGCTGTTTCATCCTCACAGCAGTTCCTGCGCAATCATTCTCAGAGCCTAACTTCACAACCACAAAAATCCTCTGCGACTACTAGGTATATGCCTATTAAAATTAAAACACCACGTGAATTAAAATAAAATAAAAACAACGGGCGTAGACAACTTTTCTTGTGGTATTCAGAATTCCGTTGTACTATTCCGTTGCGCCATGGCGCGTTTAGCAAACGCGTTTACGTTATAAGCACGTCATGACGTCACACGTTTTCTGCAAGGAATTTCGTGTGGCAATAGAGAATAATGGCCCAGGACAAGCTAAATAAAAACGTTTAAAAACAGGGACTACTCATCGGATTGAGGGACCAAGACCAAGTACACCAGTTATTAAGTCTAAACTGATAGTAAAAACCGTATTTAATTAGGTCCTGTAGTTTATACATGATGCGCGAACAAACAGACAGACAGACAAAAGTTATAGTCATTTTTTCAGTAGCTTATTTTAAGTCCCTTGGAGCTAGCTTAGAGTTTTAAAAAAAAATTACATATCTTATTTGTAAGTACAGTTTTTTTTACGAACTGTTTTATTATAAGTGCCCGTGGCTTTGCCCGAGTGGTCATTTGTTTGAATCAAAAATCTAAAGTAAACCATCTGTTATCCCAGAATAAAAAATACAATAGTACTTACTACACTACATTTCATTATAATTTGATCAGCCGTCAAATAGTTTTTATCGATAGCTCGGTTTCTACTTATCAATCTGATACAGATGACACGAGATTTTTAGTCAAACTAAGCTACACTTCAGTAAAAACTGCATTTTAAATCAGTCCAGTAGTTTTTACGTGATGTGCGAACAGACAAACAGACAGACACAATTTTTTAAATGTTATATTCTTGTTCATTGGCTTATTTTATGTCCCGTTTTTTTTTAATTATCTCTGTAAAGACCTTTTGTTACTCATTGCCTTATTATAAGAGAATTTGGAAGTTGCTACAAGGATATTTTCACAGTTTATAAAATTAAAAAATGTATTGTGAACGACTATGTTAAAAGAAAGACTTCATAATTTCTAAACAATGGACATGTAGGTACCTTTAGGTAGGCGGTATCCTTGAAAAATGAGACTTTGAGGACATAATAGAAGATTTTAGATTTTGCAAAACAGGAATCTTGAAATAAACTAATAATATTAACGTAAGTCCAATTCACACCGTAATAACCAATTAAGTCACTAAAGTACATATTGATGTATTAATTCGTTTTTTACTTTCTAGAAAAGAAATAAAAAACGAATTAACTCGGTGTGCCCAGGGGCCCCTGCATGCATATTTAGACTTCGTATTTTTTAAACCTTCTTTAATAAATGTTAATTAATAATAATATCTTCTAATTGCTAACTAATCTAAGTACTCAATACTCAATATTTTATTGTCATAATATGTTACAAAAGATCTTAATAATTAATAGGTAGAATGACATATTACCCTCATAGGGTGTAGCAATGTAAAGTAGGAGCGGACCGAACCATTTAAAAACTAATTCCTGTTGGATAATGTATTAGACTGATTTAGTCATTCATAAAATCATTTAAATTATAATAACATTTTTTAATTGAAAATATTTTTAATTTACTTATAAAATCGTATAAAGTATGTTCTTTAAAGAAATAAAGAATCTTAAACCGTAAATAGCTAGCAACCTCTCGATAAGATATGGTAGTCTAACGGTTCAATAGTGCAACTCCTTCTATTATTTATCTATGGTGCAACTTAGAATCCAACTAATTATACGGTATATATTATATGTGTTCGGTCTAGGCTTACCTACCAATTACTTATCCAAGTTACGTGCGGTTTTCCATCGCTCCGAGTTTCGGAGGGCACGTTAAGCTGTCGATCCCGGCTGTTATTGATTGATAGCAGATTAAGCCACGTCAGAGGTCCTGGGGACAAACTGACACCAGAGGCCAGCACTACCTCATACATAAAGAAACTTTTGTCATATAAATGACCTCATACGACACACAAACAGTTTTTATAGGATTTCCGTACTTTGTTCTGTGATAAGGTAGGTAGGCAGGTAGGCTGTTTGACAATCTTGCAGTACCCGCAGCATCGCACGCGTGTTCATTTCTGTATGTTAAAAGTACTATATATAGTTAAGTATAGTATAGTTCAAGTCAAGAGTGAATAGGTATCTACTAGGCAAGCGTGCTAAACCTTCGACCACATCATCGCTTTCCATCAGGTGAGATCGTGGTTAAACGATTGCCTAGTCCGTAATAAAAAAAAAAGAAGAATATGCTATTCCAGGACCTAAAATACCAATACATTTGATCAACTTTCCTTCAGGCATCAAATAGTTTTTATTGATTGCTCGGCTTCTACTCATCTGATCGAGATTCCAAGTACCTACCCTAGTTTTTAAGTCAAACCCAAAGCTTTCCAATAGTGCGAACCGCATCGCAATCGGTCCATTAATAGTTTTTACGTGATGCGCGAACAAACATACAGACAAACAGACAGAAAAAAATGTTTATCGGAGAAAAAGTGCCCGTGGTCCCCCAGGTGTACTGAGCAGGTGGACCAGGACCAATGCCCGCTCTTGTTCAGTAGCTTATTTTAAGTACACTAGACCATTTTTTTAAATTATCTCCTTTTTACAGCCTTTTTCGTTCTTATTGCTTTATTATAAGTATATTATATTATCTATCTATACAGGGTGTCCCAGGAAGTAGTGATAAGCGATAGTGATAAAGTAGGAGGTCCCGAGGTAGAGCACTCCCAGTCGCACCCGAATAACCCCCATGTATGTTCCGCGATTTTTGATATTCCATTTATGATTTTTTATCACAAAATTCCAGATTTCGACACAAACCTAGTAATTTTGACCAAACTAACAATAGTATTCAGTTGATTTTTGGAACGTTGGTAGTCCAGTAGTGAACCTTTTATGAAACATCAAAACCATATTTAAATTATTAAAAAAACAATAAAAACATAAAGAACAATGGCGAACTCCCATACATACGTTTATGTCAGTCAAATTCAAGGTGTCTTTAGACAAAAAATATCGCTAGTAATTCAGCATCATTTCCTGAAATTGTTAGTCTAAGATATTTTTTTGGGGAGGCCAGGTATAATTGTTATTAGGCTTCAAAGTTTTGTAGGTTATGTTACTGTTAATGACCTTTGAAACAAGTCTTAGAGATTTTAATTATTTTATCCGGTTAATTAGGTAGGCAAGTAAGTACTTATGCGTGATAAATATAATGTTTCAAGATATTGTAGGTACCTACCTATTCAATTACCTATCTAGTGTAACAGACTAGGCTTTTGAATAAGAATTATTTTTAATCTGTTACTGCCTGCCGAGATTACAAAACAATACATTTAGATATGTTGCTGCTGTTTCACTGTGCAGGGAAACAGTTGTCCAATATTAGCACAAATGTTTTGCAACAATTCCTTACACTAAATACTTTATTTACACAAACTTTGTTTCTTTCGTATTTATTGTTCAATACTTTAACTAACACGCCCTATGTACTATTATTTCTTTCACGACCTGGATGACTGGTAGATAAAGCTGTTTAGCATTAAGTCCTTCCTTGTACCTACACTATTATTGTGCAAATCAATTAAATAAATTAACATACCCTATTATAACAACAATTCTCTACACTTCCTCCATAAACTATAATGCATTGTATTCCCTTTGCTACGAGTATAATGTTTTGTATAGAGGTTTTATATTGACGTACCATTTTGTCTATAGCACAGTCTATATTATTATTCTGTTTATCGCAAGGAGGTTGAATTACGCTTACTGTTAAAAGATTTAACGCCAGTAAGCTTAATTCAACCTCTTTTGGTTTAAAAAATCGGGTGGGAACAAAGCGTAATTCAACCTCCTTTGGTTTAAAAAACTGGGTCGGAAGTATACTGTGTTGACAATTTTGACGTCCAAACCGGAAATGTTATTGTATTATATTATTTTTTTCACCCGTTGGGCAGGCAATAGGGACGGTTAAACATTTTAGGAATGAAATGAAGTTACAATTTCATGATTTTTTAAATTGATTTGTTATCCTGGGTTTTTCTAGCTTACAGCCAATATTGAAAAAACGTATAAAAATAATTACTTAAGTTCTGTAGAAATGATAAATCAAGACACTGCAAGATTTATCGCATACAGTTCCGCCTATGTTCTTTCGTTCAGAGCAAAATATCCCTTCAAAGATTTGAGGTCCATAAAATAAAAATTTAATGTTTTGTTTTTTTTTAGTTCTTATCTTAAATATTTTTCTATTTACTGGCAATAAAAAACTTCATACTTAATTGGCCTAAACTTTTGGCAACACAGCATAAAGTGACTTCAAAAGTGGAAAAGTTGTCATTTTCATAGTACCGATATAGTGGGGTGGGGTTGGGTCTGGATGTATGGGGATGGGTGGGATGGGTGTTTGGGGATTGGTAGGGATGTGTAAGCACAGGCAGAGTTAAGTGGGAATGAGTTTGGATGGGATGGGATAGGTTTGGATTGGTGGGGATCGGCAGGGATTGATGGGCGGAGATCAGTGGGGATGGATTGGGTTTGGGAAAAACCGTTAAAAAAAACTTTTTATTAATAGTAACATTAAGATGGTTAAACAATTTAAATAATGATTAAAGAAAAATGGTTTACAGAAATTTGTGGCGCGAAACTTGCCGTAACGACGAGAGGAGAGGAATAACTTCTAACTGTACCCCTATTTTCAGTAATAAGTGTCAGTTTTATATGATTACTAGCTTTCCCGCCCGCGACTTCGTCCGCGCGGACTACAGTTTATCGCGAAAAAAGCATTCTAAGTTCTTCTAAGAAATTAAAAACCAATGTAAAAGTAAGTATAGCACCAACGCTCTTGATGTTTTTGACAGACTTGTTATTTCGTTTCCATGGCAACCGATCCTTACAGCAAATTATCAACATTTTTCAGTTTTCCCGTGGAAACTTACAATTTTCCGCGATAAAAAGTATCCCATATTTTATTCCAGAGTATAAGCTATCTCCATTCCAAATTTCATCAAAATCCGTCCAGCCGTTATCGCGTGAAAGCTCCCCAAACAAACGAATAGACAACGTTTCACTTTTATATATTGGTATGTTTTTTTTCCTAAAGACCTAATGAATGAAGCTTGCATATAAAAAAAATATTTTTTTATATTAAACTAGCTGTACCCGCGGCTTCGCACGCGTGGTCTTTTTTTTAGGTTCAAAGTACCCTAATGTGCTATTCCAGGACCAATATACCAACATTTGAACAAAATTTCTTCAGCCGTCAAAAATACTTTTATCAATTGCTCGGCTTCTAACTCACCGGTACACACCGGTTACATCAGATTTAAATCAAACCCTAAGTTATCTAACAATGAAAACCGCATTGCAATTGGTACAGTAGTTTTTACGTGATGCGTGAACAAACAAACATACAGACAAACAGAAAGAAAGACGATTAACAAAAAAATAATTGTTCAATACCTTTTTTAAGCACCCAAGAGCATTTTTTTCATTTGAATTTATTTAGTAGTTTACCCAAACTACTAAATGAATTCATTATAATATTTCATTTTTTATATTCCTATTTTATCATGACAAACAGCCAGAAAAAATTAAAAAGTAAAATAGTTTGGCTTCAGTATCGAATATAGAGAACCATTCAACAAATATTTTTTATTACTTAAATATTAACATAACTTTGGACCCATATCCCGCAGAAACCCTTTACTTTTTCGGGATAAAACGTGTCCTCAATTTTAACCCATCATATAACTTAAGACAGTGCCAAGTTGCATCAAAACCCGTCCATGAGTTTCAGCGTGGTATGTGTTCTTTTAAATAAGTTTCAACCCCTATCCTGCGAGAACCCATTATTACATATGGGGTAACATACATTTTTCGAGATGTAAAGTATCCCATGTCCTATCTCGTAGTATGAACTCAAATCATACCAAGTTTCATTTGAATTCATCCAGTAGTTCCGGCGGCGTGTAGCGCGGCTAAGATACAGACTGACAGACACATACAAAAATGAAAAAACATACAGTTTAGGCTTCATTATCGAAAATAGAGTAACTTCCAAAAAAAACACTATATCTTTAATGTACAGAATTTGGACCCCTATCCTGCAGGAACACTTAATTTT
Organism: Alsophila aescularia; assembly: GCA_946251855.1. NCBI lineage: Eukaryota > Metazoa > Arthropoda > Insecta > Lepidoptera > Geometridae > Alsophila > Alsophila aescularia. The sequence goes on from OX276385.1 coordinate 11,528,333, forward strand.
TTCGGGATGAAAAGTATCCAATGTCCTACCTCGAAGTATGAACTCAAATCATACCAAATTTCATTTGAATTCATTGAGTAGTTTCGGCGTGATGCTTAGCCAAGATACAGATAAAAATGAAAAAAAAAAACAGTTTTAGCTTCAGTATCGAATCAAGAGTACGTTCCAAAAAAAAAACTTCAATGTACAGAATTGGACCCGTTACAGTTTTATTATAAGTATAGATAATATTAACAAAGGTAAAAAACCGTATCTGATTGCGCGCTTGACCGTGAGTGTGTATATCTAGCGATAAGACCGCATATTATGCCAATTACCAAGTGATGATTTATCTTTGTTTTTTTATTTTCTTGGTTATCTATCTATCTTTGTCTATCTGAAAATTATCAACGGCTCGGTTGGCTTCTACTCATAGCACAGAATAAATAATAGTACAAGTACTCATAGGAATAAGATAAAAAAATGTATAAGTTCAAAAACTTAAACCTAGTCGGTCTTATTGGAGTAAAAACTCACAAACAAGAATATTTAAACGTTTTAGAATGTGTAAACTTTAGAGCCGGGGGAGTGCGCTTTACCCAATATCTCATTGGCTTTACCTAATTACTTGGTTTAATACTGGTAAATTTATATCGCACTCCTACGGCCCTAATGTTTTAAATTTCTAAAACGTTTGAATGTTTTTGTTTGTGACTTTTTAGTCGGGGAATTCGGATAGTATTTATCTACGTTTCCAACTGTTTTTTTTTTCAAAATTCTTCCATTATCCCAAATGTAAGCGAAATTTGCATATTTTCACTACAAACATACAATTCGCTTACATGGAAACCTAGATAAATACTATCCGAATCTGAATAACATCATAATATAAGACGAGTTTGGTGAAAATATCCTTTTATTACAAATGCTTTCGGTATTACGTTTGTATGGACAGTTCAACCTCCGCCCGCAGTGCTCGAAGGGTGAAGTCTAAACCTAAGCTATCCACGAGAAAAAACTGCATCGCAATCGGTTTAGTAGTTTTCACAAGATGCGAGAACTATTGTAAGTCCCGCCATCTTAACTTCTCAGTTTTTTTGATTTTATATACCGTTTTATCTAATTACTATCGATTTTGTTTGGCTCGTCACTGAATCATTTGTATTTATTGGTTTCTGCTTATTATCAATTCGGTGCGCCGTATTACCAGGTATTATGTGGAGCCGTGCAGTGCTAATTGCTATCAAAACAGCAAAATATACTTTAATGCCATAAGTTTCAGCACCATTGTCAATGACTGAGACTGACGTCCGGTACGCTACCTTCCTTTGTCAGTCGACCGACGCAGGCGTCGAACGTAAGACGGAGCGCTGAAACAACCGTGCATTGAAAGCGCGCGAAAAATATGAAAATATCATATTAAAATAAACTGTTTATGACCAGTGTTGTATAAAAATGGTCGATTTAAAAATGTACCGATTATTTATTCTGTTTGTAGTGTGCAGTGGTATTTATTGTTTTACTATACCCTATGAAGGATTGTACAAGCTGGATTTGATTCACTACAATGATTTCCATGCAAGGTAAGTCTAAATCTATTAAACAGACTTTTTTAATGGGCTAGTGCCTTTTGTCATTAAATATTACAAAATTAAACCAACTACTAATTTAAAAAAACTGTCAACCTATACAATCCATTACTGCAACTTGATAGAAACGTCGAGGTAAATAAAAATTAAGTTTCACTATAGTATAACCACAAAATAAAAAAATGGTATAACTTAAAGGTAGTTCAATGTTCTAGCTCACTATCAGTTGGCAGGATACCTATTGTGCTGGCAGCATTGCCTCGCTGAATTGCAGTGCTAATTTTTTGAGCCCAATAAGTAGGTACCAGCATTTTGGTCACGCGTCACATAGTCGCGGTGTATGATATTCGCTGGTGCTAAAATAGGCGCCGGAAATTTAAGAAGCTGATAGGTTTTTGAAAGTACGATGAGCTCCCAGTCCCCACAGACTAGAAACAGGGGTAATACAGCGGCTTCACCGAGTAGCGTTCAATCGGTCTCTATGATTTTGGGATCCATCGGTGCACAATAGCGGGTGGTCCCATTTATCCCAAGGAACAATCATCATCATCATCATCATGCCAGCCTTTAGAAGTCCACTGCTGAACATAGGCTTCCGCCAAAGAGCGCCATGACGAGCGATCTTGTGCCACCTCCATCCACCGATTTCCTGCGATGGCTGCAATGTCTTCGGTTCGGTCGTGTGGGGGGTCTCCACACACTTCACTTGCTTTTTCGTGGTCGTCATTCGAGAACCTTTATTCCCCAGCGGTTGTCGGTTCTGTGAACTATATGGCCTGCCCATTGCCACTTCAACTTGAAAACTCTGAGAGCTATGTCGGTAACCTTCGTTCTTCTACGGATTTCCTCATTTCGGATTCTATCACGTAGTGAAACACCGAGCATAGCTCTCTCCATTGTACGCTGCGCAGCTCTTAGCTTGTGTCTCGACCACGTCTCAGTGCCGTACGTCATCACTGGCAACACGCACTGATTATAAACTTTTGTCTTGTGGCTCTGCGGTATCTGCGACGAGTTATGGCGTTATTTACCGAACGCAGCCCATCCGATTTGGATTCGTCGGTTGACCTCTTTGTCGAAGTTGGATCTACCCAGTTGTATCGTCTGACCTAAGTAGACATAGTGGTCAACAGTTTCGATAATATGGTTCCAACATAAACCGGCATGGGTACGACATGGGCATTTGACATGATGTTCCTCTTGCCCATGTTCATTTTAAGACCCAGCTGTTGGGAAACAATATTGAGGTCACTGAGCATTGTTCTTAGGTCTTCCAGGGTTTCTGCCATGATATCATCAGTTAATCGAAGGTGAGTGATGTATTCGCCATTGATGTTAACACCATATCCGTTCCAGTTCAGAAGCTTGAATATATCTTCCAGTGCGTGCAGTACGTGAACAGTTTCGGAGAAATCGTCTCCCTGTCTCACCCCTTTTTGCAACTGGATAGAATTCGTGCTCTGATCCTGAAGACGGACTGGAACAATTACGTCACAATTACTATTTTACCCGACTACGGCGAAGCAAGGGAAGGGTAATTGTAGCTGTATGTCAAAGTATGTTTGTATATACGTGGATGTTCCACCATAGCATCGTCTCTATTGGTCCGATTTTGATAAGCGGGGTGTCAATCGATTCGTCTTCAGGTATTGTAATTAATTATAGTGACATAGGTTTTTTTTAACCCTACTACTGCGAAGCAAAGTAAAGGTTATGTGTACAAACTAAAAACTTGATCCGATTTTGACTAGCGAGGTAATCAATCGATTCGTCTTCATGTCTAGAGTGTCATAAGCTATGTTTTTCTCGACCGCAGTCGGGTTTTAGTTATTTATATCTATTTTATTTATTTATTCTATAGAACTACTACAGCATCTCATTTGAAATCACTTTTCAGTGACGTCATATAACTAAATAGGTACATTTTTTTCCCAGTCCATGACGTTTGGCTCAAATATTATGATTAATTTGTTACATCGTCATTTTAGGTAAGAAACTGTTTAGCTACGAGTAGCAAGACTACGGTGACGCAGTCTAGCTACGACTGCGTCACCGTATTCTTGCTAGCTAATCCTTACAGCACGATGTTCAACCAAACCCCACGATCACTCTTCAGCAATTTGGGAGAGGCACGGGTCCCGCCCGCCCCTTTCTTTTATTAGTCTGGCACTTCTGGCTGTCGTTTTCCAACACATCAGCCATGACTACGCTGCCACCCGAAAGCAAATAATAGCTGAATGTAGTATTCTACAATATACTCTCGACTCGATAGATACACGGCACAACACTAATGTCTCTCTGTGCTGTCTACCATAGATATTTGTTTTAATGACATTGATCTCTTCTCTTTCTATCGTATCTACTATTTGTATTCCTTTTAAAATGAACTTTTGTTTATACGCTTTATCTTGGTTTTTTCTCTCTATTTGTATATGTCACCGGCAATCTGTATAATTCAGGTATTCTTACAATATCTAGGTAATGTGTAGAATACCTGGGCCGTCTAGGCAATGTATGAAATATTATGCTTTAAATTCCAAGGGATTGTATAGAGTACCTGTTGGACCATCGGCAAATTGTGAAATAAATAGATTTTGGTCTGTATTTATCAATGTAATTTAAGTAGGTGGGTATAAAATTACGAGGTTAGGTTAGGTTATTATTATTACACACATTGCCGGCTGCGCATTCGGTATTGTATAGAATACCTAGGCAAAGTATAAGATCAATAATATTTCATACATTACCTTAACGTTTTAGGTATTCTATACATTGCCTAGGTACTGTATAGAATACCGGATTATACAAATTGCCGGTAACATATATACATTTTTAATTTGTGCTTGGTATATGTAGAACACAACACAACAAAATCTTTTATGATGTGTGTTAATGCTATCTCAGACTTTATTACTGACATCAATAAAATGTCATAGGCGCATATTTGAAAGTTGTTTCATAATATGCCTAACCTAACCGGCTTCGTGGCCATGTGGAACAGCTAAGACATCGGATTGAGAAGTGGCAAAGACAAGAAGAGAAAGAAAAAGAAAGAAAGAAAGAAAGAAAAAACATTTATTCAACACATAACATTACAAAAAAAACATAGATAAAAACATAAATAAAATGTGCTTAGGAGTTTAATGTTGAAAGGGGCTTATAATCAGCTTCTACATAACATAACACAAAACATGATTCTAGTAGTATTTTAAAATACTACTAGAATCATGTTACCATAAGTAGATATAAGAAAGCATTGTGTAACTTTACAAAGAGGAAGATTATTGAAATTAGGTAGGTATCACGTAGGTATGATGTACTACATTATGCTAGCTACCTATACCTATAGGTACTTGTAAATATGTTTTTTTAGCTACTGTCACAGACAAAAAATAACAAAGTAAAGCCGACACGGTAGGAGAAGAAGACTCCAAGGCAGACATTGCCAGTCTGGTCAGATAATAACGATGATAATTGTATTAACAATAATAATCTATCTAAAAAATATTATTTGTCTGTTTGTTCGTGCTCTACACGTTCGCGCAATGTTCATCCGATTGAGTTGAAATTCTTTTTGTACTATTATTTATTCTGTGACTCTGTATAGTAATTGTTATTGGCACTTGCATGAACATTCCTGTCAAAGAATAAAAAGAAAGATAAATAATAAAAGAGGAATTGCGACGCATGCCGGGCATTAGGCATAATAGGCATTATACATTGAAGTATAGGTAGGGCTCTATACACCGTGACATTGAAATCGATATTTTTCTTAAATACGTGTATTCAGTCCATTATTTAGGATCGTGCTGTAGCACTCAATTAAAAAAAAATATACATAAATAACTGAACAAAAAATAATTTGCCTTATGCTGAGATGTCTATTTCACTAACTAAACACGCTACACGGGCGCGGCGGCTCCACGGCGGGTGCTCCACCAGGCACGCGATGGCAAGTTTGTACATACCCATATCTGCCATCCCGCAACCGTGATGTCGCAGGGATAACAGAATTTTGACTGATTTAATAATAACATTAATAGTCTCTAAATCAAATGGCAGTGACGTACAGACAGACGGACATGGAGAACCTATGAAGACTCCTGATTATGGAACCCTAAAAATACGGACGAATTGAGAACCTCCTCCTTTTTGAAGTCGGTTAATTAGGTGGATACGGTTTTATCTGGGAATTTTATACACTTATCTCATTTTGGAGTAGGCATGCTGCAGTTATCTAAACAGCAGATTACTTCAGTAGATATGTCTGTTCTCGCCGATACTGTATATCTCAGGGTTTTGCATCGTTTCCGCCTTTAGATCAAGGAACAATGTCACTATAAACACAAAATAAGTATGTATGTATAGTACTGACGAAATCCTAGGTATATTGCATATTACTCCATATTATTCACTCCATAATACAACTGCATATTACTCCGTAGGTACTCTAGACAGGCTTATTTAAGAACTTTGCAATTAGATTAGAGCATTTGATTATCAACTTTTTGGCACTGATAGCAGTAGTTTGGCAGTAGTGGTGAGGTCCAGGGAGCTAACGTACTTGTACTATTATTTATTCTGTGACTAACGTCAGGAGATAAAACAATTGTAGTTACCCTCGCTGGGGGCGCTTTGAATCAGCACAAACGAAAGTACGGCAGAGCAAATCAAAATAATAATACCGACTGGTTTTCTATAGTTCATGGAACTAGTCCGAAAATTTGGGTTGGATGGTCTTGAATGTATTATGATGGAACCACGGCTTCAAATGGCAAAGCTGTGGCAAAGCAAAACCAGTATTTGAAAGGTTGCACGTAGGTACTGTTCGTTATAATGTGCTGATTATAGTCGCTTTCAGGCAAATAATCAAGGCAAGAATGTGTATCACTAAGTTACGTTACAACAGATAAAGTTTGTTTTAATACTTAATTCTGAAAAGCCTTTAAGTCTATGGCATAAAAGTGTACGGGATGAGGAACAAGCTCAAATTAAAAACGTCGACCCCGCCGATACTGTACCGTTATAGATAGCTAAGAAGCATCTCGATCACATCAGTTTAAAAGAATAAAAAACCGCATCAAATTCGAACATTCATTTGGGTGCTACGAACCCCACCCCCCCTCCCCCCTTCCCCCTCCCAATTATAGCTAAGAATCATCTTGATCACATCCGCTCTCAAACAGAAACAAGACATAAGTTCAAAAACTAAAACCAGACTATACTTGGTTGGGTAAAAGTTTTTAGTTTGAACACATAATCCTTCATATACTTCCAAAAATAGGTCCATTCGTTTGGATCTTCCCCCTTCCCCCTATTATAGCTAAGTACCTTCTCGATCACATCAGCTTTAAAACAGAAAAAAACGCATCAAAATCGGTCCATTCGTTTGGGAGATACGATGCCACAGACAGACACAATGATACATACATACTCAGTACATACCCTTAACATATAACACCCCTCTCTTTTCGAATTGGGGGGCTAAAAACAGCTTAGCTTGGATCTTATTAGGTGCCTGAGTGATGAGGAACGGTGGCGTAACTTGAAGTGGAAACTTTAGGTGGAATTTGGCAGTACGAGACCAAAGATAAAAATACCTACATGACGAAAAGAAATTGGCTGTCAAAGTTGGGCATCCTGCCTGTCAAAGGTGAGCCGGTACTTCTCTCTAGAATAGCTGTTCAATTTGTACCAAGAGATCGAGATATTTAACAGATACATTACTAGATACTTGAGTTGATCTGCTCTATGATCCTTGTGTAGCTCCGGCGCTGCTCACACTTGTTTATGAAACTTGCGTAAGCAGCGCGTGAAAAAGTCTTCACGTCTTGTATGGGCGCTTGAATATACCCACTCTAAAAAAAGTTCCTATCATATTTGGCAGTATGACAGCTGATGGTCAAATGGTCATGCTGAACTGTCTCAAGATTTGGTCTAGCCAGTAGAGAGCTACAAATGAGCTATAGGTTCACGGTCATGTTTGGTCACAAGCCCAGTCACGGTTGACTGCCCTGAACAGAACTTATTCCGTCATCTCGTCTCAGAAAGAACTGAAGGTTATCAAGCAGCTTGATAAATACCAACAATATTATGTACTAATATAATAACCTTAGCGTAGGTCATTAACTAGTTGTATCTTGGTAGCTTATGCCACCTTAAGGGCGTCACAGACGATTAAGATACTATAATATTTGATGTTACGATATCTGCATATAATATATTATAGCATCTTAGGTCTTAGGGTATCACACACGGCTAATATACGATAATATATTGAAATTATTCATTCGCTCGCAGGCCGTCCTAGGTGCCACACGTATTTCTTCACCGCTTTCTATATACAGAATGATAAAATATGAGTAGTACGGTTTCACTATTAGATTTATTAGATAGCTCATTAGACTACGATTCTGATTTTGAATTTGATATGCAAATTGCATTAGCGCACTGTAAAAGGTGATCAATTTGGATAGAAAATCACATTAAATTTTGAAAAAGCCGCGGTGAATTTAATCTTTAGGCAGATGACTCTACAAAAAAAAAAACTTATTTTAATAAGCCGAAGGAAACTTTTCTCGAAATTCATAATTTGATTAACGAATATTTAGTGAAACAAAATACGAACACGCGTGAGAGCATTTCTACAGAACAACGACTTGCAGTATGCTAAGAACCATCTCGTTTACCTCAGCTTTCAATCATAAATAACCGCAGCTAAATCGGTCAATTTGTTTGGAAGCTACGATTTTCATTTACCCCCTTTTCTTTCTCACCTCCCCCCTCCCTCTCCCCATGTATATAAGAACCATCTCGATCATATCAGCTTTTGAACCGAAAAAACCGCATCAAAATCGGTCCATTCGTTTGGGAGCTACGATGCCACAGACACACACACACACAAATACACAAACACACACACACAAACATACACACAGTGATAAACTTATAACCCCGTCTCTTTGATCAGGGGTTAAAAAAAACCGTCACGAACACAAAACAGAGCAACCTGTAGAAAATATTACGATATATTTTGTATCTTAAGATAGTATATTAATATATATTTTGTATCTTTTACGATATATTTCGTATCTTAAGATGACATCTTTTAATAAATTCCATATCGCTCGATATCTTAAGATACTGTAAGATGCAAATATATATTATCTTCGCCGTTTGTGATGCAATTTGCAAACGCCGTTTCATATAAATTGTATAGCGAGCGATATTTTATCTTAAGATAAAATATTATCGTATCTTAGCCGTCTGTGACGCGCTTTATGCGCTGACCAGTAGAAAGTACTAATATTTATTCTGTGGCTGAACGTTCGCTTAAGGTTGCAAGTCATATATGTAATCAGTCAGCTATAGAGAAATTGTGTATCTAAATATATTGTATTTGTATGTCTACTTGTCTTCGATTTCGATGGTATAAGTAGATGTAGCTTGTGGCGCCGTTGCTGTATGGATTTGAGTGAAAATTGAATCAAATTTCCAATGTTAGGACCAAGTTTAGGTACTATACAGTATACATATATGCCATTGAGTTTCAGTGTTTCGTCCCATTGCAATGAAATTGTGACAAAACGGTTGTGGGACGAAACGCAGAACTAGCTGTGATGCCTAGGTTCTGAAGCGGGTGCCGTCGGCTTGCAAGGCCTTGTGTGTAATAAGTAAAAAATAAGTTATTTTAAAATTTTTATTTTTTCGTATTTGTATTCTATTTGTTACCTGGATATAGCCTTTTTTTTGAAATTGCATTTTTCCGTGGGACAACGGGAAAATTGCGACGTGTAGGCTGTAGGACAGGGTACATAGTCATTTATATGCGAACTTATTTAAATTCGGATATAATAACGCTCGTACCTATTTAATGGATTTTCTTAAGGGTAATAATATATAAACTAGGCAAACTTGAGGTGAGGTGCGAAAAATGGAGATTGGGATAGCCCGTACAAGGAAGTTATCCCAATTCTTAGAGTACCTACACTTATATTACTTGTACTATTATTTGTTCTGTGGTAATATGCATTTCACTATGTTTGAGATTGATAGACTCTGGCGTTACTTTGCGGAAATCCATATCTATCTATCTATCTATCTATACTTATAATAAAGCAATAAGAACGAAAAAGTCTGTACATATGTATAATGTACATGTGTATAAATTATCTAATAATATTATGTCTTTGTTTATTTTAAACTAGCTTTGCCCGCGGCTTCGCGCGCGTGTTCATTTCTCTTAGTTAAAAGTACTCTATGTGCTATTCCAGGACCATAAATACCAATATACTTACCAACATTTAAACAAAATTCCTTCAGCTGTCAACAATATTTCTATCGATTGCTCGGCTTGTTCTCATCGGATTGAGATACCAAGTACAGTTTTTAAGTCAAACCCTAAGCTATCCAGCAGTGAAAACCGCAGCGCAATCCGTCCAGTAGATTTTAGTGATGCGCGAAATAACATACAGACAAACAAACTAACAAACAGACAACAAGACAGACACGATTTAAAAAAATGTTCTATTCTTGTTCATTAGCTTATTTTAAGTACCCTAGACCATTTTCTTTATAATAATAATCCTATTTCTACAGACTATTTCGTTCCTATTGCTTTATTGTAAGATAGACTAACGCGGTTTTAAGGAAAAAACGGGAGTTATATATAGTACATTACTGCCACGGTCTGTAATGACTGCGTTGCTGGCAGCGTTGATGATGGTCGAGAGCGTAGCTAAGTTAAGTTCGAGGCCATCACAGCGCGGTCAGCATTGCAGCCCTTGATGGCCAAGCTGGAATGAAGGCCGAGACCGAAGGTAGAGGCCTTTATAGCGCGGACAGCAAGGGCTGCAATGATGGCCAAGCTTGAAGGCCGAGAACTTAACTAAGCAAAGCTCGAGCCCATCATATCGTGGCCAGCAGGGCAGTCATTGCGGACCGAGGCTTGTATTGTTCTTTACTCAAACAATGCGAGGAATTTAAATAAAACCAGCTTAGTATAATAAGAATTTACACAAACAACAACGACAACGACAAAGACAACAACAACGACCACAACAACAGAAACAGTAACAGTAACAGTAACAGTAACAGCAACAGTAACAGTAACAGTAACAGTAAAAGTAACAGAAACAGAAACAGAAACAGAAACAACAACAACAACAACAACAACAACAACAACAATCACGATCACATCAGCTTTCAAACAGAAAAAAAAAACATCAAAATCGGTCAATAATTCTGGGAGCTACAACGCCTCTCTTTTCGCGTTCGGGGTTAACGAACCCACGGAATAAATAATAGTGCTACGACAAAAGACGACAGTAATGGATTTTCAAAGGAAATTGCTGGCCGCAAAACACGACAATAATGAAATTCCATACAACTTTGCTGGCGCCTATTCAAGCAGCGCGGCAAGGTCGACTTTGCCCAAAGAAGGTTGTCGAAATAATGACCACATTACAAACTTGTTTGAGTAAAGTATATTAGTTGCTTAAACAAAAATATATTTATGTAGCTTACTTCCGCCAAACTGTAAGTCAAACTAATGATAAATGGAAAATATATAAACAGCTCATGTTAATCAATTTAACCCTTACTTGTACTATTATTTATTCTGTGACCTTAATCAAATTTGATCTAATGTTAAATAAAAATATATGGCCAACAGATTAACAGGTATGGATTATCTGTTGGGTTATGCAATTGAATATCTAGCTGTTTTTTGAGGGAACGATCTATTCAAGTAGTCCTAGAGGGCTGCTCGTCTAAAGGCTATCAATACCGGTGTACCTCAGGGATCGGTTCTTTCGGCTACACTGTTTTTACTGCACATTACGATTACCTACACGATCGGCAAAGTGATTTTATGGTTGAAATACCTCGCACAAGAACGAAGCGTTACGCTTCTTCATTTATTATAAGAACTGCAAAGGAGTGGAATGCCCTGCCCTTGTCAGTGTTTCTGGTAAAATGAAACCCAGGTGTGTTCAAGTCAAGAGTGAATAGGTATCTACTAGGCAAGCGAGCTACTCCTTCGACCACATCATCGCTTTCCATCAGGTAAGATCGTGGTCAAACGATTGCAAAGACCTAAAAAAATATAAGTTCTTAAATACAAAAAAAAAATGTATTGTGTAGAAAGTATAATAGGTAGATAAGGTCTGTTGGTCATATCATTTAATTTTATGTTAGTAAAATTTTGATGAAGGTGGGTTATCGTGGGTTGTTTATATAATTATTTTTTTATTTTTGCATTTATTTATTAGTTTGACTTACATTTTGGCGGAAGTAAGCTACATATTTTTCTTCTTTTTTTATAATTGTTTGACTAAGAAGAAACTTGTTTTTTACAGATTCGAAGAGACTTCCCTCCAGACCGCAACCTGCCGCTACAACAACGGCTCTTGCCTCGGTGGGTTCCCCCGCCTCTTCAGCGTCATCACTGAGCTGCTGCGGGAGAAACCTGATGCAGTGCTCTTGAATGCTGGAGACAGCTTCCAGGGAACCTTCTGGTACACCTGGTTCAAGTGGAATGTTATACAGGAGTTTATGAATAAGCTGCCACATGATGCTCATGTAAGTTTTGGTATTTTAATATATTTAACCAAGACGTTTCCTGCTGTGACTTGAAAATTCTTTCAGAGAGTGAAAGCGATGTTTTTTTTAAATTGTTATAAATGGATATAATTAAGTAACATCCCTGTAGAGTTTCTTGGTTTCTAGGGCGTAATTCTGAAGCACCGGTAGAGTCAGAAGGGTATTTCCTTTTCCAGTGCGAGATTCATCTTTTAGTCGGCACATGAAATGGGAAATTTTCTATTCAAACTCAAAGTACTCTAAGTTTACCCAAGTTTATGGGATTGATATATTTATAATAACATGTTTTTCTCATTTTTCATGAGATATTAAGTTTGACTTGAAAATGTTACTTTGCCTATTTACAATAAATACTTTGACTTTAATGAAGAGAAACCCAGTTTTTTGTAGCATTTAAATCATCATGTAACCCCTTACATGATGATTTAAATGCACAATCACCTAAAAGCCCCAAGTCAACCTCACCTGACCGTGGTGCATCCTGCCGAACAACAAACGAGGCTCTGACGACCGACCAATGGCGGTTTAACCATCTTGACAACAGCGTAGTTAAATTCTAGAAACCAGTGACGGGCAGCAGCGTCACTGGTGCGAGAAGAAACGTTCTGCGGTCGCCACGTATGCCCAGCGTGGCGACTATGGGCGAAACCCTCCAAAATGACAGACACAGTAAAAAAAAAACGGCTCCTAGTTCCCGGCGGCTTTGCTATTCCTGACCATGGTGGTGGTCATGGTAAAGGCAAGGCGGGGGGTGCGAAGAATCCCCGGGCTACGGTATGCCACCACGCACAACTCACATTGGCAACGTACAACGGACGAACGCTCAGGCTTGATGACCAAATGGCACAGCTCAAAACGGGACTGGAAAAGATAATGTGGCACATTCTGGGGTTGTGTGCAGTTCGAATAGAGGGCGAGGACACCATAACTCTGGACTCAGGCTACCTTATGTACTACCGGGAGACTACCATCAAACCTAAGGTGGAGTAGGGTTCCTCGTCCATAAAGTCCTCGCTGTCAACGTTGTAGAGATATCCAGCGTATCGACCATGGTAGCGGGCCTCATCATTAAGCTGACTGATTACGTTCCGACCTTACTTGTTCCAAACCGTCGTGGGATCAGAACATTTCCAAATTCTTCTGGAAAATTGATTTGCTGCTCTGGAAAACAGGAATGACGTTGACTAGGCCCTGGACCAAGTGGTGGGAATCCTACGGAGATAGGGGTCTATGTTTTGTCAGCTGCAGCTGGTACGAAGTCCAAACTCTTGTCTGAGTCTCTTCGGCTTATGGATGAGAGACGTGATGATGTACAGGCCACATCGTCAGAGAAGTGGGCCCTCAACCGGAACATCAGCAAGTGCGACGAGATCTCCAATGCTCCAACACACGCCGCATAGAAAACGTTATTAAGCAAAATCGGGGGTGTAAAGGCTTTGCCCAGCAATTGAAGAGGCCCCATGTGACGAAGCTAAGAACATCATCTGGCAATATCGTCACCTCAAAGCCGGAGATTCTCGTCGAGATAGAAGACTTCTATGGCCAACTGTACGACTCGCATGCTCAACGACCCAAACCCAGTAATGAGGTATCCCGAGCCACTTTAACCCGCCACTACACCGATAATCTGTCAAAAAAGTCAGCCTAGACGAGATCGAGAAAGCCCTCAAACAGCTTATGTGGACTATGAGAAAGCCTTTGAATCTGTCGAAGCCTGGGCTCTGCTCGAGTCCCTGCAGCATTGTCAAGTGGATTGGTGATACATCGAGGTGTTGAGATGCTTTTATGATGCCGCGACGCTTGTATGATGCCGCGACTATGTCCGTACAAGTACAGAACCAGCCGACTAAGCATATTCAGCTTCGCAGGGGAGTGGTAAAGCCCCCTGTGTTATATCTCCGAAACTTTTCAGTAACGCCCTCGAAGATATGTTTAAGACTCTGGATTGGAAAGGTACGGGTGGTACGGCAGTCGGCATAACCATAAATTGCGACACATCTCACATCGACGATTCGCCGATGATATCGTCCGTATGGTTGAATCGCTGCCGGAACTTGAGCGAATGCAGACCGATCTAGCTGATGCATCTCGACGTGTTGGTCTCAGCATGAATATAGACAAAACTAAGGTAATGTTTCATGACCTCATTACCCCGAGACCTGCTGTCATTAACGGTGTACCTCTTGATGTTGTGCAGGACTATGTCTCGGGCAGACTGTGCAATTGGGTAGGAACTTTCGAGAGGGAAGCCGATATGAGGATTCAGCCGAAGATCGGGCTCAGTGGCGTTCACTAGAAGAGGCCTACGTCCAGCAGTGGACGAACATAGGCTGAAGATGCTGATGATGAAATCATCATAACGTGTGATATTCAGATAATTCACCTGCATAAATAATTGTTACGCACTACTTGCTGTTGCATAATTGCTTACATAGCTGAAGCAACCTTATTTCAATTCAAGTCTAGGCATGTTTATTAAACACAGGTATTAATCATGAATCATGAAGAGGTTTATGTAGGCACACATATTATTGAATAATAATTTCTGATTATACCTGTTGGCCCAGGCCAGAGATTCAACACTTTTATTTTTGTTATGTTATTATCTATTTATGAAACAAGTAAATCATCAAAGTAAAAGAAAGACACGACAGCACAGCAAAAAAATAACATTTAAAAAAACCATATGTTCCATACATTTAATTATTTTTTCAGGCATTTAAAAGTTATGGCGGAACAAACAAACTCAAATAGGTATGTTTATGTCCTTAGGGTGTTTATGTAGGGTAGGCCTACCATAAAAACATTACACTCCTTTTTTGGGCAGTTGTGCAAAAAGGCTAAAGGCTCGATAAAATCTGGCCTGATATTTGCAAAAATGTGGTCTCAGGAGGAGCCCGTTTATTCATGCCGTATCTACAGGAATCTTTTCCCATCACTCTTTAGGGTTAATTTGGGGAGGAAACAGGATACAGGCGATCAGACGTTGAAGCGCTCCACGTTCGTTTCTGTTTGCGAAAATAGTCAACTGCTGACGCTGAGGACGCTACGCGAATACGGAACGCTAATGCTTGGCCACCTTTTGCAGTCGAATTTTGAACAATTCAGTGAAACGACTAGTAGTTAGTAGGTACTGATGTTATCCTGTTCATTAATCCTGTTACAGGCACACACGAAAACGGAGCACTAATGCTTGACCACATTTTGCAGTCGAATGTTGATTTATTCAGCTAAACGATTAGTAGGTAGTAGGTACGGATGTTATCCTTTTCATTAATCCTGTTACAGGCACACACGAAAACGGAGCGCTAATGCTTGACCACATTTTGCAGTCGAATGTTGAACTATTCAGCTAAACAATTAGTAGGTAGTAGGTACGGATGTTATCCTGTTCATTAATCCTTTACAGGCACTCACGAAAACGGAACGCTAATGCTTGGTCACCTTTTGCAGTCTAGTGTTGAACAATTCAGCGAAAGATTAGTAGGTATTAGGTACGGATGTTATCATTACATTGAAAGACCGTTGCCCGGCTTAGGAAACGGACCTCCTTCTTAGGTAAAGGTGAGGTAATTAAAACAAGATGGTTAATTCAATAACAAAGGGCTTTATTACAAAATAGAAAAAAACACACACGAGTTATTAAAGCTTGGTTCTCTCTCCTTTACTGAGGAATTCTAAAAGAAGTATTATTCAATTAACAATGTTTGCTCTGCATCAAAAATATGATCTACACAGCTAATTATTATAACAAGATTTAAATACTCAAATATGATTACAATTTCTCAAACATATATATTATAGTACATAAATTCGGCCTGTACGATATTAATTTACAATAGAACTGCAGTATCCTAGGCTAGTAAAAACTTAGAGAGACAGTGTTCAGCAGTTCATCAGCATGAATTTAGACAGGTCACAACGCAACGGAATACTCTTGTCTATGCCTTAGAACGTTCAAAATTAAAAGAGTACTTGTGCAAACAAGAGTGTGTGTGTGTAAGGTTGTGCCTCCCAGAGGGATGTAAAACTGTAAAACAGAAAGTATCTTCCAACAGTATTCTAACACGCAAGTAGGCGAAGGCTTCCCTCACTACCGCAGCTTGCTGACTCGAAAATGATTTGGAGTGGACCAACCTGGAAGCTTCCCGGGACGCCGTACCGTCGACTCGCGTGCCGCCGCGGATCGCCTCCTTTACTCCACTCGTTAAGCTCCTCCTGCTCTCCACGAACGGTGCCTTCCGCTCCTCTCGAACGGTTTCTGCGTCTCCCACGGTCGGTGTCTCTTGATCGATATCTTCTACGGGACAGATGGTGCGTCGGAGACCGGCTCGTGACCCCCGGAGATCGGCGCACAGCAGCTTCGCAATGGTGACGGCAACGGCCGTCCGTCGATGCTCGACTATAACCTGAAACCCACGTTCCTCTGTGTTTAAATGTGTCTCGAGGTGCCCGCCTTAGATGGTCGGGGCGCAAAATCAAAACAGATATTTCGTTAGAACAATCCTTGAATCACGGGATATCTCACTAACCTGGCTTTTGCACTCGTATACTTATTTCGCCGGTTACCAAGTAGTCACGGTTTCCGTGCCTCGTTCTAGACTGCGTATCTCGGTCGTTTTGTCCACACAAGAGACTGCGTGTTCTTCTGCTGCCTGCGCCGATCTCAATCACGTGCCAACTATGTGAAACAAACTAATTCACTGTCCGTATTGGAAAATCTTACAACAGGCCTTTCTTTTGTATATATATACGGACTCTGGCTTTACATTGAGTAGCAGGCTACTCCGAAATCTTACATCCAGTTTTCCAGAAACCTCTGGAAACAATACTGCAGATTGCATCGTAATTCAGACCCTGTTGGCCTAGCTATACAGGTCACTGTCCTCCAGCCAGCTCTGGTACATTCCAGTCAAGTTCCGGCTAGATAAGGATGTTTTCCTTCTCAAATCCATATAAAAAAACAAATAACCTGGAAGTTTTTCTGTGTTTACTCAATATGTCAAAACATTCCATGGTGTGACCATCGCAAGCGATTTGTATGTGTAAATTATTTTCGAATCGCTGCCTTCTGAATACCTGATTTATTAGCCAACTCAAAGATACGACTTATTCCGGATTTTTCAAACATTTTGTCCTTTGTTTGAAGCTATCCAGGGCCTGAAATATTCCTGGAATGTTTATTATAATGGAAACACTCAAAAGTTGTGCTACTTCCTGACAGAGGTTTCCGCATCGTTTACACCTTCTAGTTCATGCCTCTCGCTGCGTGGATTTACCATTTTAACCATTTTGAGCCATGATATGAAAACTTTGCCCTTCCACTTGCAGAGGCAAATTCAACCATTATCCCTTGATTTTTAGAAGGCGAAATCATCATTCAGTCTTCAACAAAGAAATGCTTTCATTGTTCCTTCAACGAAGAAAGTGGCGAAGCGAACGGTCATTCGGCGTTTCTTACCAAACTTGGAGTCTGATTTCCACTTGAGGAGAAAACGCACCATGATCTAATAGATGGCGCTTCTACCAATAGGACTTGCTAACGCCAGCATTATTTGCGATCTCGGAGAGAAGACGCTCCTCCTCGCCAGATGGCGTTCTACCCAATATATTCTATTTAATCGGGATTTATAACAAATCTCCCTCGGAGTCATGATTTAACATGCTACAACATTAATTCTGTTACAGGCACTTGGCAACCACGAGTTTGACGACGGGCCCGAAGGCCTGGTTCCTTACCTCAAGGCCCTGAAAGCACCAGTGCTTGCAGCCAACATGGACGTTTCCAAGGAACCTTCCTTGAAAGGCCTGTTCAAGCCCTTCACTATTGTGGAGCGGAGGAAGAGAAAGATAGGGATTATTGGGCTTATAACTACGGAGACTAAGGTAAGGACTAGCTTTAGTGGATCTCTGTGGTGGTAGGCTAACGGTTCAAGAGTGTAACTTATTATTCAAAGATACTGGGTTCGGTTCTAGACTTTCAGACCAATGACTTCTAAGTTATGTGCGGTTTTCCATCGCTTCTTGCTTTGTAGGGCACGTTAAACTGTCGATCCCGACTGTTATTGATTAATAGCAGTCGTTATCCCATGTCAGAGGCCCTTGGGTGGCCTGAGAAACCCTGACACCAGAGGCCAGCACTACCGCATACGACAAACAGACAGACAAACAAACAGAAGATCTCTGAAGTGATGGTGGATGAGCAGAGATATGTACGCTCTGCAATCTAACGACACCTAGTTCGAACATCGGCTCCGTATCAATTCATAAGTTATGTTTCTTGGAGTCCTATTTCTGCTAGAAGTATTTGTAGACTAGGTCTAGCTTGATTCTGCCGCCTAGTTACCGGTTTCCCGGTATGAGTGTTGATTGCGGGTGCTTGACGGGTGCGCGTTAACTGTTTAGTGAATTCCAAATCTTTCACGAACTTCAAGAGCACCCGCAATGGGTGCGCGATGGCGCACCCATTGCCACTCAACCTCACTCTTTAGGGAATCAGCCTGGTGCATCTGACCGGCGCGGGCGGCGAATAGTTTTTGTCCCTATACAAGAGGTCGGATATAGGATACTTAAAAAAAAACAAAGTTGTAATTTTACAAAACTAAATATCAAAACTAATATCGTCATGGCGCTCTTTGGGGGAGGCCTAGATGTTCAGCAGTGGACTTCTAAAGGCTGACATGATGATGATGATGATGATGAAATACACCATTCGATTCCTATATGAAATGTATGGGAAGCAACATATAAATATGAATATCTCGTGATTTTGGGCGAAATTCGTTCTGGATTTGTATGCTAGTCTTATCATTATACAATACAATAACTCTTTATTAAACACAATAAAAAACGATAACAGTAATTAAACAAAATTCAATGTTGTACAATAGGCGGCCTTATCGCTATTTGCAATGACTTACAGGCAACCGTTGGATGGACAGGAATATAAAATAAACATTGCGGTCAGTGATGGAGACTAACTTTAGAACAAAAAAGTAAATAGATAAATAAAAACAACTATATAACTTAATATTTGTATACATACTTACATATGTGTTAAACACATAAATATATACTACAATTAAATAATATAACATATATATTGGCAAATTTATAATATAATATAAAAATATACATAAATAAATAGTATGATCACAAAGGAATATTGTATAAATTATGTATGAATAACATAGTAACCAGCTTTATGACAGATAGTGCTTCTTCACCATGTCTTTGAAGACAGCTATCGACTTAGCTTTTCTAATGTTGATGGGCAAAGTATTCCACAGTCTTACAGCCCGTTTAGTAAAAGAGTTATGATAACACATCGTAGATTGGTCAGGCACTTTCAACTGCAGAGTATGTGTGGAACGAAGAATACGGGAATGGGAAAGATGAAGGAACTCAAATCGCTCTTTGAGATAGGGAGGAGTCGATGGATTAAATTGGACACTGTACAGAAGATTGGTAACCATTTGAGCTTTGTGCGAAAATCAGATACATGGTCATACTTGCGTAAGCCAAAAACAAACAGAATGCAAAAGTTTTGTAAGCGCTCTAGCTTATTTAGCTGTTCTTCGGTTAAGTCCAAATAGCAGGCGTCGGCGTAGTCGAGTAAAGGCAGCAGAAGAGACTGTGCTAGAGCATGTTTGGTGGTAGTGGGAAGAAAATTGCCTTCTAAGTGAACCCGCTGACGCATAAACTTTACGGCTTACCTCACTTAACTGAGGTCCCCAAGATAGTTGTCTATCAATAAGCACACCCAAGTTTTTAACAGTTTCACTTATTTTAATATGTGTGCCATCGAAAAGATCTTGTGGGAGATGAAACCAGCCAATCTTAGATATTAATCAATCATCAGTCAATCATATATGCCACGTTTTTTTCACAGACAAATGGTGCTATTGCATTTTTTGAGATATGACGAAAAGTACCTATATAATTATTAGTTCTAAGTGAATATTTGTAGATGGTATGTTGGATAAACTCTGATTTTAATTAAAAAAAAAACAATATGTATTTATGTTATTAAATATATTTTTATATCAAAACCGTTAATCAAAATAATATTTACAAAGTTTACGTTTACTCAAATAATTATATAATAATTCAGTGTATTTACACATTAAAGAGCATTGTCAGATTATTATACACTTAATTACCTACATTAAAATCCTAGTTAAATAAACTTTATTACAAAAATAATAATATACAAACAAATGTGAAAAAATAGATACAACATACAAATCATTGGAATTGGGAATTGGGATGCCACGAGGAGCTCAACTTGTTACATTGAGTCGAGTTAATAGTGAGCCGTTGTGTTGCGCGGTGCTAATAAAAAGTAATAAAACTAATAAAAGTAGGCCGCTAAAGTACTTTGAATTAATTACCGGTGTTGTTGAATACCGGCAAAACTGGTATATTAATTAGGTGTACCTAATACTGACTCATGTCCCCTTGCCTTGAATTTACTAGCTAAAATTGATAGTGGTTACAAAACTATAGTATCTTTCTACCTTCTGACTAAGGATGCTTTCAGAGCAATGCGGACGGTCCGCACGGACTGTCCGCAAAAGCAGCGCTCTACTATTATTAATTCTTTGCTCTACGTGGCGCGTGTTCCGTGGGGAGCAATCCGCATCGCTCGCTGATAACGATGTTCTAATAATACGAGAGCCCACGATCAAGATTTCTTGATCATTGCTGAAATCAAATAAGATCGATAGATAAGATCACGCAGACCTCAAAAACCCGATATTCAGATACTTTGAGCGCAGAGGCTATTTGCCCTATTTCATCAAACTATTGTAGACTAACAAATGTCAATCGGCAAATGTCAGTTAAACTAGTAAAATGCGTTTCATAAAAACCCGACAATTCATTCAATGAATTGTGTCAAAATATCACTTAATGTGTTTCATAAACCAATAGTAGTGACCGGCAGTCAACTAACAATTGTCATGAGAAAAATGTTTTATGAAACGGCGGTTGCTTATAAATTACCACAATTTGTAGAATTGTCGTGACAAATGTGACAGCCGAAGCTCTACCGTTTAGCAAAATAGTGAAGGTTTTTTTTACTATGACTGTGGCATGAGTGGCATTGTGAAATGCAATATGACTGACAATAATCAGTCACGTCGTGTTTGTTTGATATATGAAACGTGGTTTGGCGTATTCGACTGACATTTGTAGTTTTATTATGATTTGTCGCTGTATGAAATAGGGCCCTAACCGAATTAAAAAAAATATGACAGAATATAAACCAACCTCGGTCATTGCTTCCCGTCTGATATTTGGAATGTATTTAAATGGTAGTCCTGAACCGGAAACACGGTTTTCAAACAAAAATCGCGCAGCAGTGGCTGAGTTTACCATTTCAAAAAAAAAATAACGAAGAACAACACGGTCTCACCACTTCCCGTCTGAAAATCATTGTGTTTAGTAAATTAGGATCAGTTAATGCGAAGTAACCCGTTAAGTAGCCGTGGCGGTCTCGGCTTAGAATTAGACCCCTCCCAATCCTCTCGTGGATGTCGTAAGAGGTGATAAGAGGTGTCGTAAGGTGGTGGGACGAAATGGTCGAAAGTGAAGCCAAATACTATCATTTCATTAACAGTGGTACCTATTTTTCCGGAAACATATGTTACTAGCTTTCGCCCGCGACTTCGTCCGCGCGGACTACAGTTTATCGCGAAAAAACATCCTATGTTCATCTAGGATATTAAAAACCAATGCAAAAGTATAGCACCCAACGCTCTTGATGATTTTTGAGAGACTTATTATTTCGTTTCCACGTCAACGGCTCTTCATTCCGTTCCGTACAGCGAGTTATCGACATTTTCCAGTTTTCCCGACGTACTATTGTATTCTCTTTGTTTTCCCATGGCAACTTACTATTTTCCGAGCTAAAAAACAAAATTATGCTACAGCACGTTGAACTGCATGTTTGGATTTCGGGCTGGACTTTCAATGGAAAGTGCAATCTTGTGTCTTAAGCAAGCTGTCAGGTACTACACAGATAGGAAGACACCGGTGTACGCTCAGCAAGTACCTTGACTTGGCTCACGAGGTGACCGCCACGTGGGATGTTGATCATTTACCTGATAGCTGTTTCGGCGAACGGCCTTATAGCGAAGAGCCTCGACCAACATTTTAAGAGGCTCTAGCTAGACGGTTGGATTAAGGGTCAGTTGAAGGCAGTCCATGATACGGCGCGTGTAGTCAGGAGGTTCCGCACTCTGCAGCCCTAGCCACCAGTAGTTTGCCCTGGTTAGTTGGGCCCTGCTCTGTTGTCAGTGGTATCTACCCTAGATTTAGTGAAAAGAAAAGTGAATAATAATAAAAAGTATCCTATGCTGGTCTCTATATTGTGCATTACTTATACACAAAGTTTCATCTAAATCGGATCAGCCCTTTTTGCGTGAAAGCTCCCCAAACAAACAACAACAACCTTCCACGTTATTTTCAGACCCTCGCGACTCCTGGGAACGTGACATTCACGAACCCAGGCGAAGCAACGAAGCGCGAAGCCCAAGCATTGACTGACCTGGGTGTTGATATCATCATCCTGTTGTCACATTGTGGATTAACCGTTGATAAGTAAGTACCTCCTTAAAGAATCTTCTACTTTCCTAACCTCACAATTATCACTCACTATGATTCCTCTCTCTCTTCATCTCTCTATCTCTTTCTCTCTTTGTGTATTCAAAGAAATAAAGCTGACATCAACATTATCATCAACGTCAACTTTTATTATCTAAGTGCTCCACGCTGGCTGACGTTGATTGGATGTCCACGAATTTTGAGGCCGGAGATGCCGTTTGAAAATGCCGTATGAAAGTACTTTTTTTTTGGCATTCGTTTGACCATGATCTCACCTGATGGAAAGTGATGATGTGGTCGAAGGTGTAGCACGCTTGCCTAGAAGATAGCTATTCACTCTTGACTTGAACACACCTGGGTTATAATTTACAGGAAACACTGACGAGGGCAAGGCATTCCACTTCTTTACAGTTCTTATAATAAATGAAGAAGCGTAACGCTTCATTCTTGTGCGAGGTATTTCAACCATAAAAGGGTGGCGCTTTGCCGAACGTCTTGTCGTATATACGGTGATGGGGTAATCAGATTGTGCAGTTCTTGTGCACACTCTCCATAGTGCAATCTGTAGAATACCGACAGGCTTGCGACCTCACGTCGATGCACCAAACTTTGAAGCTTACTCTTTACTAAAGTGTCATTGAGCCTGATAGCACGTCTCTCAATTGAATACTAAGACTCGAGCTAATACTTGACTTAGGTGTATTTGTTTTCCATAGCCCAAAAAGTCCCAATTCTGGGCAAAGGCCTCTCCTATCATCTTCCATGACCGCGTCAGACCAATCCCGCTAAAAAGAATCCAGGTCATCACGGCATAGTATTTTTCGTCTACCCCGTCGCCTACGACCGTCTTCGGGTGTTCACTGGGTGACAATTTGGGCCCACCATGCAGCGCATTCGGCTCATGTGACCCGCCTAGCTCCATTTTAATCTGGCTATCTTTTCGCCAACATCAGGAATATCACGTTTTGAGCGCAGTGTAGTGTTCCGAATGATGTGTGTCAAACAATATCAGTTACGTGATACGAGTATATCTAGCTATTATATTTTGTCGCAAACGACCTATTGTTTCATACGTCCAAGTACGTTAAATGAAGATAAAGATCCTATAGCCATAGTACTGTGACTGTCAATTGTCTAATGGATATTAAAGTGGATAATGGTTGCCTTCCCGCCGAGTAATTTGAACAATCCAGTAGAAAGTCACTGCCGTGGCTAAATGATACGTCACTTCACTAACAGGATGGTACGTGCTAAATAGCTAACATTTCGGTTCCGACCGTCCACTTCCACGGCGCCTGAATCGCTAGATCCTTTAGTTTTATGTTTCTGGGTAAATGGCAGTTTTTCCCAGAGGTTTTCTTTCACTTTTTCGTTGAATGCGTGATGCCAAAATTAGAGCACATAGCTTGTTTTTGGCAAGCGGTATTGTTCGATCTGCTACCTTTAGCTCGTGCCCTTGGCTTTTATTTGCCTATCTTTAAGACTGGATCCGACCAAACGAGAGTAAATTTAATCTTAGAATAGTGGCACAGAAATGACGGAATAACCGTCATTTGTCTATGCTACTATTTAAGAATAAAATTTGCTCTCGTTTAGTCGAATCCAGCCTAAGTCTTCTCATAATGCTTCTTGGAAACAAGTAGCCCCTTCCTTAAACCTGCGCATCAGCAACTTTATAGGATGCTTGGATTCATGACACGTCGTAGGTTGAAGAAGCGAGATTCGTCTTCTTCCTCTTTAGAATCCTTAAGTAGTATTTTAGTAAGTAGATCATTATGTTAGCTCTATTTTTGACTAGATGGGTATATAAAATTGGATTCCAAGGTCAGTATATATTGATGACCATTAATCTTATTTTCCAATTGATTCCAGACAACTAGCCCGCGACTACGGTCAGTACATAGACGTCATAGTGGGCGGGCACAGTCACTCCCTCCTGTGGAACGGGGCTGCGCCCAGCGGCGAAAATGTCGAAGGACCATACCCTGTTATTATTGAGACTGCTTCTGATAGGAAACACAAGGTATAATATGAAATATCTATTATCCTCTGCAATATCCACACGTGACATTCACGCGCGTGAAACCCATACACCCCTGAGTACGTTGGACATTTGGCGGATATAAATAGTGCAACTTAGAACCCAACGATACCGGGTTCAGTTCTAGGATCCGCACGTATTTACTTTCCTAAGTTATGTGCGGTTTTTCATCACTCCGTGCTTCGGAGAGCACGTCAAATTGTCGGTCCCGGCTGTTATTGATTAATAGCAGTCGTTAAGACATGTCAGAAGCCCTCGGGTGGCCTGACAAACTTTGACACCATAGGCCAGCGTGCGTCATACGACAACCAAAACAAACAAACTTTCCAAGATCAGGTGGCATGTTCCTGGGTGGTGTGAATTCTCTTTTTAACGAACAATAGTTGGACACCATCATCATCATCATCATTGCATTATTTTAATCATGGCTATAAAAAGTACCGTGACATACCTACTGACTAACTGACTGACTGACAAACAACGCCCAGCCTTAACCGGTTGACCAAGGTATTTGAAATTTGGAGGAATATTCCTTGAGTATCCTAGAGGTGAACTACGGAAGTAACTATAAACCGTAAAACATGAATACCAACTCCAAATAAAATACCCCTATCCTGCGGAAACCCTTTAATTTACCGGTAGGAAGAGTATCCAATGTCTTACCTCGTAGTATGAAATCATGACAAGTTTCCTTTAATTTCATTCAGTTTCGGCGTGATGCGCAGCCAGGATACAGACAGACAGAAAGAAAAAAATTATATAGTTTTGGCTTCAGTATTGAATGCATAAAAAAAATATACAAAATATCTTTAAAGTACAGAATTTGGATCCCTATCCTGCAGGAATCCTTAATTTTTTTGGGATGAAAAGTATCCTCAATTTTCACCCATTATATAAATGTATGACTATGCCAAGTTGCATCGAAATCCGTTCAGTAGTTTCAGCGTGATAAGTATTCGTAGAAATAAATTTCAACCCATATCCTGCGGGAACCCTTTATTTTTTCGGGTTGAAAAGTATCCTATGTCCTACTTCGTAGTATGAACTCAAACTATGCCAAGTTTCATTTAAATATATTCAGTAGTTTCAGCGTGATGCGCGTCAATGATACAGACAGACAAAAGAAAAAATAATCAGTTTTGGCTTCAGTACAAATGTAGAACAGCCTCCAATTTTTTTACAAAATTTGTTCCATGTACAGAATTTGGACCCTATCCCGCAGGAACCCTTTATTTTTTCGGGATAAAAAGTATTCTTAATTTTTACCCATCATATAAACTATGACTGTGCCAAGGTGCATCAAAATCCGTCGAGTAGTTTCAGAGTGGTAAGTGTTTTTTTAAATAACTTTCAACCTCCATCCTGCGGGAACCGATAAATTTTTCGGGATGAAAAGTATCCAATGTCCTACCTCGTAGTATGAACTCAAATCATACCAAGTTTCATCTAAATTCATTCAGTAGTTTCGGCGTGATGCCTAGCCAAGATACAGTCAGACAGACAGACAAAAATAAAATAAAAAATATTATGGCTTCAGTATGGAATAAAGAACAGCCTCCAAAAAATTTTTACAAAATATCTTCTATGTACAGAATTGGACCTGTTACAGTTTTATTATAAGTATAGATTAGTAAATATATCGTGAGATACATAAATAATTAAGTTTAGAATATAGTTACAATACAAATGCTATCGGTATATTTGCGTACAAAATCAAAGGAGTATTTTGAGTAACTTCAACGCGCGTTTTTTTAAGTTGCAATAAACGTGGTCACGAGAAAATTAAGAACCGAAAAGAACCGAGACAGTGCTAAAGACCGAGCTCAGTGGCGTGCATTAGAAGAGGCCTACGTCCAGCAGTGGACAAGTATAGGTTGATGATGACGATGATGAACGTGGTCATAAGAAAACGAGTAGCGGATATCTGCGTCGAGATGGGTGGGAGTCGTTTCCCGGTCGTGGGTTCGAATCCCGCAAGGTGCAATCATTTGTGTGATGAGTTTCTGAGTCATGGATGTAATTAATATTCATATCCATGTAGCTGTTATCTAGTGCCCATAGTACAGGGTATCCTAGTTTGGGGCTAGGTAATTGGTGTGAATTAGGAAGACGATTATGAGTGTATTAATATTATAAATATGAAAGTGAGTGTGATTGTTTGTTTGTTATGCTTTGACGCCGTAACTACTCAACCTATCATCATTAAATTTTGCACACACGTCAGGGGCACAGGAAAGGCCATAAAGGAAATGTACCTCCTTCCATCCCGACTTAGGAAAATTTAATGGGAATTGCCACTTCGATGTCATGTCAGACAGGTTTGACACCTGTCAGGTGTCAAAGTAACAAGTAACAAAGTGACAGGTGTCAAAGTGACAGATGTCAAAGTGATAGGTGTCAAAGTGACAGGTGTCAAAGTTACAGGTCTCAAAGTGACAGGTGTCAAAGTCACAAGAGTCTAACCTAGGGGTTTGGCATTTTGTAATTTTTCCAAATCTCCCTCGGAAGTTTTAGTAAATGTCCACCATTTTACTGATTTTACTTTGACTTGACAATTAATGACTGTGACATGACTTAATTATAAACTATTAAACTTGACATTGGCGAAATTGCTAGTAGGCCAGTGCCTCCGCAGAAGCCATCTAATAAAAAAAGAAGAAGAAGAACCTAGGGGTTCAATAAGGAGGGTTTTTATTGAAATTTATTTCCTAAATTGGTGACGAGGGTGGCAAAGTTTGCACGCGGGCGAAGCTGCGGGTCACAGCTAGTTTAGTAATAAATTAAACAAATAAATTTTTGATTTATTTTAGGTACTGATAGTACAAGCATCAGCTTTCACCAAGTACATAGGGAACATGTCAATCTACTTCGACCCTTTCGGCGACTACGTGAAATGGGACGGGAACCCTATCTACCTCAACAGGTCCATCCCAGAAAGTAAGATACTAATATTAATTAGCCGATCCTTGGCTATTACAAGATTAACAAGTACAGTCAGGTATAAATGTGACTTAATTTGAACGTTAATGATGCCAAGGTACTTACGATTTTAATCGACTTAGGTACACAAGAAGGAAATGTAAGAGAGTGTAAAAGATCTTATTTCTCCAAGCCAACATCGCCTGCAAGCGGTCATCCTACAGCACTACGAACGAGGCTCTGACGACCGACAGATGGGTATAACCATCTCGATATAAGTGTAGCCAAATGATACAGGCCGGGGACGGGCTGCAACGTCACCGGTGCGAAAAAGCTCTGCGATCGCCAACAAAATCTGCAAAGCATCAGCAAATCCTCCACAAGGAACGGCAAATCTAAAGAAAATAGCCCGGACGCCCTGCTATTCCTGACCACGGTGGCGGTCACGGAAATGGCAGGGCAAGGGATGCGAAGAACCCCCGGGCTACCGTAGGCCACTCGAAACAAAAACGACTGACCCTGGCTACGTACAACGGACGAACGATTAGGCGTCACGAATACATGGCGCAACTTGAGACGGAACTTTCAAAGATGCGACTTTCCTAACAGTTCAATAGTGCAACTAAGAACCAACGATACTGGGTTCAGTCCTATGTACGGTTTTTCATCAATTCGTGCTTCGGAGGGCACGTTAAGCTGTCGGCCCCGGCTGGTATTGATTAATAGCAGTCGTTAAGCTATGTCAGAGGCCCTCAAGTGGCCTGAAAAACTGACACCAGAAGCAAGCACTACCTCATACGACAAACAAAATAAATAAACATTTTTTTTAAGATCAGGTGACATGTTCTGGGTTTGTATGAACTCCGATGAGAGGACACAATAACACTGGAATCGGGCAACATTTTTTACTTCTGAAAGGGCGATCACCAGTCTCAGGGTGGCGTGGGGTTCAACAAGGCCCTCATGATAATATTCTAGAAATATCCAGTGTGTTGATCAGCGTAGCGTAACTAGTTCTTAACTGACCAACAGGTATATTAAGGTAGTACAGGTTTACGCACCGACCTCGGCACACTCGGATGATGAGGTAGAAGATAACATGTTTGATAACATATCTGACGCAGAGAGGTGATGACCGAGCTCAGTGGCGTGCATTAGGAGAGGCCAACGTCCAGCAGTGGACTAGTATAATACGCTGATGATGATGATGATGACAAGAAGGAGAAATCTTCTGGATTCGACTGTATGTTTTGTGTATGTTCATATCTGCAAGATTTCTACACTAATTCAAATGATAATTTTAATTTGTGTGGTCCCATTTAAATTTCATCAAAATTTGTAGAGTAGTTTTTTAGTACTTCAGTTTTTTAATTTAACTTTTCAGATGAAGAAATCAAAAAACAGCTAGCGCCATGGGCGGAAATAGTTCACGAGAAGGAAAACGCTGCGATCGGCGAGAGTCTCGTCACGCTTCACTACGAGGACTGCGTGTTCGGAGAGTGTGCGCTTGGGAACTTGCTGACTGACGCCATGGTTGAATATGTAAGATACTTTACCGTTGTAATCATATAGCTAAAGGGGGGAAGATACGGTACGCTTTAATATCAAGTAAACAAAAACTGGATTAGATACAACTACAGGCAAACACACCCACACGTCGCAAAAGAAACAGAACAGAACGAAAAGGACAGATGGACATACGCAGATTGTAGCGCGAATAAGAGTCACTAAGTACTACTAAAATGACAATCCGATCGTTTCTATGACCAAATAAGGACAGTAATGTGCTTTGCACCTAATTTATGCGTTTCACAGCCGAGGAGCTGGCACCGAATCTCTCTCACATTCATGTATGTATGTATGTATGTATGTGAGTTTCTTTATTGCCTTATCAGATTTAGACGTATGGGCCCTTTCTTTAATAGGATCAATGCGTATGAGGTATAGTTAAAATACTTACATCCCCCGAGGAACATAGGCTATTTTTTTTTTGAAATTATTATATGTGGCCGCAGTGACGCCAATTCTGTTGAGCAACTCTTAGTGAGTTGCTAAACACTTAACTAAGCTAATCTAAATTTATTTTATTTAAGTGATTCCTAAAATTTTATCAGTTGTTGATTTCAACTAAAGTAAGACATCATTGTGACAGGACTAATTTGATTTTGACAACGACTAAATTTATTTGCTAGTGTTGCCCACATTTAAATAATGAACGAATGTAATCCAAGAATATTATATACTACCACTGGATTTTGCCACTAGAAGAACAAAGTGAAGAACAAAAAAATGACCTTGACATAAATCACGTATGTCTTGCATCTCTTTTATCAGAGTGACAATGATTTTATTCTTAGTTAGGATACTACTGGAATCAATGAGATTTTACTAATATACTGAATATCATTGACTGGGATATAACTTGTATGCAAGTAATTTTTTACCATATAGTAGCATCTCAATATTTATTTACTAAGCAATAATAAATAAAAGCATATTAAACTCAAGATAATTTTGTTTGTTTTGTTACTTGCATAAAATGTGAAATAAAAAAAACAACGAAAACAATCAAATTTTAAAAATATTTGCAAAAAGAATTGCATGAAATTGAACTAGCATTATCTAGGCTAATTAATAGAGTACCAATGAAAAATTAAGTTATTTAAATCTCTACCTACACCACTTGTCTACGCTAAATTCCGCCTCAAACAATAAATTATGGTCATTATAATCTTCTTTGTTTACTTCTTGACACCCAAACTAATATACGACTGTTTCTCTATTTATATGAGATTTAAGTACATAAAATAATTAAACGGTGACATTTCACAATGAGAAAAACGTTTTTCACACTGTTTTATATCAAAATATCTTTATAGAATTGCGTAAAAATATGTACAGAAAATGCGTAATTTAAACTATGGCATTTGTGTACATACTTATTGTAAATAATATTTGATGTTGGATTCCAAATACTTCCACAATCTTTAACTACACAATACATTAGTTTAATAGCTCGTATATCCTCAGAAATTGTCTGACAAACACTCGAAGTGGAAGAAGACTGATTTAACAGTACCTATAGCCATTTTGGATGCCATTGCCATTAGAGTGAGATGTAAAACATACGTAAGGTGAATAAACTCTGCTTCAATTATTTCTTCGAGTGGCAATATCCAGTATAATAGTATATAATATTCTTGATGTTATCATAAATTGTTGTTTATTATCTGTGTTAGTGAGACGTTTGTATAGAATTTTTCATAAATCGCTATGCGCATGCGCGATCGAATGTTTCGAGCAGTGTGAGAGTTTTGAAATGAAACGTCATTAAAATCTACTCTCTCTACGTTAAAATCACTCTGAAACATAAGGGTACTAGCGGGGCGACCGCGAATACGCATCGTAATGGTAAATGTATTGAATATGACATTTCTAGTAAGAGCAAAATGACAAATTGAGCGCGATTACC
Source organism: Alsophila aescularia (assembly GCA_946251855.1). Lineage (NCBI taxonomy): Eukaryota > Metazoa > Arthropoda > Insecta > Lepidoptera > Geometridae > Alsophila > Alsophila aescularia. The sequence continues at coordinate 11,559,543 of OX276385.1, forward strand.
ATTAAAATTTGTAACCGTGGTCAGGCAGCAGATTTTAAAAGTGGACCATCACGAAAAGGGCTATATCGTATCGTCTTTATAACTGTGTAACTATATAAGCCTCAGAGATCGAATGTAGTTGGCATTTTTCTGGGTGGCATTGCAACTGTTATGGGCTAGTGTGACGCTAACCATCAGGCGAGTGACTTGGACGTCTCATCACAAAAAGTAATAATTAAAAAAAGAAGCCCTTTGTCAGCTCGATGATGTAATGTTAATTTTTGTCAAAAGACAAAATTCGGTATAACTCGCGATTTAGTAAGAGTAGCATATTGATTCCGGTGTTTTGGTAAAGATCTCGTTGAGAAAAAAATCGATTCAATATGAAAAAGTTTGCAAAAAGTCTACTTAAGAATAACTTTTTTTTAAATGGGGTCTATTTACAAAAGTGGCTGCAGCACCCGGAAAGTCAGTACTAAAATAAATATTATACACATTTTGAACTCCAGCACAGAGCAAACGAGAGGTTTTCAGGACCGGATCAAATTGTACGTGGCGTTGACGTTTCACGACAAACAAACGGCCATGCGCCCTAACACAGCCATTCTGTTTTTCAAAGAAACTAGTACATTTATGAAACGGAAATCTGGTTATGTTTCGACGGTCACGCATAAGGGCAGTTGAAAAGTTCTATTTTAATCTTTGGAGTGTGACATACATGAATACACGTTTACTTTAACGGTCACGCATGCGCATCTCGATCACATCAGCTTTCAAACAGAAAAACCGAATCAAAATCGGTCCATTCGTTTGCAAGCTACGATGCCACAGCCAGCCACACAGATACATATACATACACACAAACACACACACACACACACACACACACACACACACACACACACACAAACCCTAAACTTATAAGCCCCTCTCTCTTTTCAAGTTCTGAGGTAATGAAGATTTTTTAATACAGCAGTGAGTAATGAAAGGTCTGTACAAAGAAGATAATGTTACGAGCTGGGGTTCGGATAAAATGTACGCTAATTACACCAAAAATTAACACTTTTATTCAAAAAACCACAAAAAGAAATTAATTCAATAATAACACTCAAACACTTTTTAACTCGATTGTACCCTCTTATCAATTATCACTGAATACTCGCTTCGAATCACTTTGATCGTTTCGTTCGTGAATGCAAAATCAATACTGTCCCAGGCAGCCGATGCGCGCCCTATTTATAGCGCGACGGAAGTTTCTAGAAGGTACTCGTATGTACTAGCAGTAGTCGGTAGGTATTTGAACTTTCAAGGTCGGCGGCGCCTTTGATGTCGCCCCGAGCCGCGTGCAACTGGTGTGTTCCGGAATGTTCCTCTAAATATAGGTATTGCGTCATCCGTCCGCGGCTACTCGAACATTTTAGTACCTACTGTTTTTCTAAGAATCGACCAGCGTAACAATAATAATAAAAAATGGTCTAGTGGACTTTAAATAAGCGAATGAACTTTAAATAAGCACTTAACATTTTTCAAAATCATGTCTGTCTTATTATCTATTTGCGCATCACGTAAAAACTAGGTTTTGAATTAAAGGTTTTGGTGTTAAAGGTTTTGGTGTACTTGGTATTTCAATCCGGTGAATAGAAGCCGAGCCATTGATAAAACATATTTGATGGATGAGTGAAATTTGATATTTTATACTTATAGGTACTTTTACCCTAAAATAACACATAGGATACTTATAACACAGAGAAATGACCACGCGGGCAAAGCCGTGGGTGTCCTGCTCATAATCAGCAAAATTTTCGTTTTTGTGAATTTTGATTCGGTATAACTCGCGATATGTACGTGGAGTAAACGTTTCACGATAAACAAGCGGTCGTGCGCCCTGACTCAAACCACGCTTTTTGTCTATGAGTTTCATTTCTCGCTGAGTGTTTTCGGCACGACTGTTGTGTGGATGCATCTTTAAACGTAAACTGACGTACTGTAGAATAGAAAAATACCACTTAAATAAACTGAGAGATTAAAATCAATTTAGGTGTGTCAAACTAAAATGTTGTTTAGTGCATTGTTATCTGCTTGGAACAGGACTAAACTTAATATTAGTTTAGTTTAGTCTAGTTCGTGCCAACCAAATTGGTACAAGTATCGCACCATTTTCAAAGAAAAAAAAAAAAACTTTTCTTCAAAATTTACAATATGGGTATCAAATTGAAGGTCTTGATAAGCACATTCTTACAGTATATAATTTATTGGCAAAAGCTCTTTTTTGGCAGGCAGGCGTGTCTTTGTAGCTTTTAAGCTAGTTATTAATTTTACATCTATGGCTTTAATTGATGAACAGAAGAAGCAAAATGTAAACGAACGGCGAAAATCTCGCCACGCTTCATTATGTGGGCTGCGTATTGGCGAGTGCATGTGAATTTGCTGGCTGTCTCTTTATAAAATTATTTTCGTTTCCATGGCAACCGTTCCTTACAGCGAGTAATCATCATTTTCCAGTTTTCCCTTGGAAACTTAACATTTTCCTGCATAAAAAGTATCCTATGTTGGTCTCTATATTGTACAGTACAAGTTCAAAAGTTTCATCCAAATCGGATCATCATGTTAGACTTATACCAATAGGTGAGAGAGATAGAGAGATAGATAGAGAGCGATGGAGAGGAGGCAGTATATTCTACCACCAACCACATTACTATGTCAACAATATGCAAGATTTTTTGGAATGTAAGTTGCCCTAAATATCTTATTTCCTTATTTTCAGGCTAAGAAAACTTTTTCTCCCGAACTCAACTTCTTATCGTTCATTCAAAGAGGCAATATTAAATCTTCGATTCCTGAAGGGAGTAAGTTGACCAAAAGATTATTTAGTACATTCACGGCTAATGTATGAAGGCATGTGGATACCCACCTACAGTAGTCGCAGCAAAAGTATGTATCTCTGAAGTTATCTGCTAGTCGCTGCGCAAACTGCTATTTTTCAGGCGCAATCCCAATGCTGAAGGTGAAGACAGGATTGTATAACTTCCTCGCTCACTCGCTTTCTTTTTTCACATATTCTATCTCGCTCTTACTTTATGCTGTTTTATTCCCACAGCAGTACTTGCGCAATCATTCACAGAGCCTAACTTCACAAACATATAGATTGGCTGCGACTTCTGTACCTCCACTGGGCAGGCATGGAGAAATTGAAGCTAACTTATATATAATACATACTAATATTATAAAATCTAAAGTAACTCTGTCTGTCTGTTATCTTTTCACTACAAATTGGCTGAACCGATCTTGATAAAATTTGGTATGGAGATAGTTTGAACTCTGGGGTGGATACATTTTATCGCGTTAGTCGCCCGAAAAAGCTAGTAGGTAGCTCATAAACTAAGAAATAAGGAAAGAGCTGGAACAATAGAAACAAGATTGGCGGAAGTCTGTCAACAAGGCTGTGACTTATTTCGAACAAAATCGATTACTATATCTCGATACTGAGCAGCACCTTAAAAATAACCGTCCCAAGCCTTCGTCCACGTACTCATACAACTCTACTGTACTGTGCAACTTGCAACAGGACCTTTATGACTTTTGGCTTTTTACGCCATCACCTCCGAAGATAACAGGGTTACATTAATGGATACATAAATGAGGACATCATCATCATAATACTAAACTTATAGATAACTAGTGACTCGCCCGGCTTCGCATGGGTACTTGGGTAGCGCTCACATAGCGATTTTTTCTTACTTACTTGTACTATTATTTATTCTGTGCTTTTAGCATATTTATACCTGTCGTAACTTCTAAAAAAACGCCAGTAAGCGTAATTCAAAATCTTTGGCAGCAACGATCGTTGAGTTTTTTGACCATAGACAATTGCATTATTACTCACGTACCTACTTGACAGACTTGTTATTATTTCGTTTCCATGGCAACATGTCATTCCGTTCTGAATTTTTGATATCTTGGACTACATTATTGCAATTTATGTAGGAATCACAATTTTTTTAGAAAATAAAATACTTCCTATGTTACTTGCTGATAATGTAGCTTTATATAGGTGAAATAGTTTCATGTGGTCTGATACCAGTACCAGTCTGATAGGTCACCCGCTCATCCCGCGGATGCTGTGCTGGATAATTTTATTAAATTATAATTTAAAAACGAAAAAAACACGCTATAATACCAATAAACCGAACTAAAAAGTAAAATATAAATTTCAAGTATTCTTTTTTGTATTATATTTATTTATTTATGTTACTAATTCTATTTCGAATTACAAAGTTAGTGTAAGAATGTCGTTCAAAGCACACCACGCTTTTATTACAATGACATTAAATTTCAAGTATTATTTTTTGTGTTATGTTTATTTATTTATGTTACTAATTCTATTTCGAATTACAAAGTTAGTGTAAGAATGTCGTACAAAGCACCCCACGCTTTTATTACAATGACATTAAATTTCAAGTATTATTTTTTGTATTATGTTTATTTATTTATGTTACTAATTCTATTTCGAATTACAAAGTAGTGTAAGAATGTCGTTCAAAGCACCCCACGCTTTTATTACAATGACATTAAATTTCAAGTATTATTTTTTGTATTATGTTTATTTATTTATGTTACTAATTCTATTTCGAATTACAAAGTTAGTGTAAGAATGTCGTACAAAGCACCCCACGCTTTTATTACAATGACATTAAATTTCAAGTATTATTTTTTGTATTATGTTTATTTATTTATGTTACTAATTCTATTTCGAATTACAAAGTAGTGTAAGAATGTCGTACAAAGCACCCCACGCTTTTCTAACAATGACATTAAATTTCTCGTTAATCACTTTATTCTAAGTGGTACTTTATTCCGAGAAAATTCCAGCAGGTATGATATATACCTCATTTAAAAAGTTTATTTACTGGGCTACATAAATATAATTAATTTATATTTTATTGAGCCTCCATTTGTTAAAAAAATAGAAAATGTTTTCCTAGATATAAAGTTGAACAAAACTATTCATATTTTCCATTTTAATGAGTTTGTGTGTTTTTCGTGCATTGGTAATAAACAGATTTCTATATTTTATATGTTTTTCTATTTCAATTATTATATATTACCTTGTGGATATAAATAAAGAATAATAATATAACAAAACGTTCATAGCGCAATGTCATCAAAAAAGAACCCGTGTGTTGTACCCGTGCCTTTAAAAATACTAATGGTCCTGTCAAATTTCTTGTGTCAGATCTACATACATTGTGCCGTGTTGAATGCAAGGAAGTCGTATGTATTGTTCTCCATAGGTACATACAGCTTCCTTGGTTGAATATCACTGTTGTCAGCAGTGTCAGATCAGAGTTGCCAGAGTTAAGGTAACCTAGTGCGGCAAGTTTTTTTTCTACCAACCGAAAAACGAAACTCAAATAAAAAAATATGGTGCCATTTTTTTTGTTTTCATAAGGTAGTCATTATCAGAATAATATTCCCTTCACAAATATCTAATATCTTGTTTAGAATTTCAAATTATTTTAGTACCAGCTTTCATACATTTTCCGAACATCTCCTTTATTTTAGTTTGGTTTAATATTAGAAGACTGTGGGTTTAATAGTATTAAAGCGAGTATTTACTTTTTCAAATTATAATTTATTTACAAATATTAAGATATTTTCCAAATATTTTAGACAATTTGTGCAAAATTTGGAATTAACCTTACCATTTAAAGATTCTGTTACATACATACAAACATAAATACAGGTGACAAGTAAATATCAACATCTCCTGCGACTCCCAGCGTGGTGATTATGGCCCTCTTCTATGAGGGAATTTATTATTCTCTTCTTCTCTTATTATGAGGGAGGTCCATGCTCAGCTGATGATGTGATGAAGACTCCTTGGCCGCTCGAACGAATGTAAAGTATTGTTGACATTCATTTATGTCATGTAAAGTGTCACTTTACTCACTTGTTCTCCTATTTCAGATATAACCCAAGGCGTTTTATTCGAGCTTCTTCCCTACTACGACCGTATCGAAGTGTTCGATATACGAGGACGGTACATATTAGAGGCTCTGGAAAGGAGTGTCATCGACGCTTGGGCGTATAACCCTTTCAAAGGGCCCTGGGTTTTGCAGGTTGCAGGTGAATATGACGAAATTATTAACCTTTCACAATAATAATTTATTCTGCAACAAAAAATATGTTACATAAGTCCTAACATTTTATACCTATAAGGTCACTAACCTAGTATTATTATTAAAAATGGGGTATTTATTATGTATTATATATCTTTATCTACACTCATACTGTAAAATCCATATTATGAACTCAAAAATGTTGGCATAATGACTTACATTACGCACGTCACGGCACGACTCTAACAACAACAAAAAAACACTGTTTTTGAACTAAACAATGTTATCATATTATTATTTTATCATAAAAGTTCCGGTTTGGCTCCGTACTACGAGAGTTTTGGCCATTTATTATCGATGGCGGCGCATGCTAGACCGTATGCGCGCGAATTCGCCGTGGACTGGATTTTGGCGCTATAATTTACTTTTCATACTACCTGCTCGACAATGTCCAATTACATATCACGCAACCTCAACGTAAAGCAAGTCATTATATCCCAAGGGAGATAAAGTTATATGAAGGATGGGATTTGAATTTTGAACGTTAAAATTCGTATGACTCTTAGCATAGATGCGGGCATTGTAAAGAGAGTTTATTCGAAAATCGAGCTGGCCACCACAGGCAGAACATAAAATGTGAAACAAGAGACATACAGCGATAATTATGACTATGACTATGACTGTGACTATGACTATTATTCATTTACTTATTTATTTATATGGTAAACAAAGTTATAAAAGTTATAAAGATTACAATGCTTAAAGATAACAAGTAATAGTTGAAAAACAAAGTATTTTACAACCCAAAAAGAAAAAAAAAATGCATCACTAGATCCTGCACTAGGAAAACCTGTGTCGCAGGAATCTAGTAGTACTTATGAACATAATATTCATAATCATATTATTTATGAGAGTGTGACAAATGAACGATGAATGATGAATGAAATGATAATGTATGAGTGTGAACGTTGAGTGTAGTGTAGTACTATGGATATGACTATTACCTAATAATCTACTACAGGAAAAATCAAAAGATAAATACGAAAAATAATAACGATTTGAATCAATGGAGAACAACAAAAGGAGTCAAGACTGTATCCAAATCCGTCCTTTTAGTTTATTTCCAACACTTTGCATCAACTCGAAAGCCAAGCAGGCTATGGTGCATTTATTGTTTTTATTGTCTCGTAGAAGGTATGAAAAGTAGAGTATTCACCTCGGAGATAAAGCCTGTCTTTTGTCACGGGTGGCATATTGGACCCATCGCTTCACTCGAGACTCCACAAAAACTCCTTCGCTACGGTCAGGGTCCAATATGCCGCCCGTGACGTAAGACACTGCTTGCTTGGTGCATAATCTACTACTACATTAGTAACTAACCAATTTTATGTGTGTTAGTTGATCAAAACTGTTATCCTGATTAAAAATGTCCGACAGCAGTGTTATAAAGGAGAATTTGACTTCACCTGACATCACGGAAACAGCAACGAACATGACGAACGCGCTTTTACCAGAAAAATCAAGAAAATATTACGAAATTTTTATTTTCATTAAATTAAATTTCTATTGCATGAGTGTAGATAAAGTATTGTATGAAACTTTAGGTATTAAAACACACTCGAGTGATACTATTATCGCTCTCGTGTTTTAATACCCCTAGTTATGCAACCATTTCATAAACTACTATATGAGTTCTCGATATTTCAGCACCGGTGTAGAACAAAAACAGACCATACAGACGAGCGAAAAAAAATATGAAAAAAAATATATGTAAATATCCCGTTTCTAATAATAACACTATTTAAGAGTCCATCTGGACTCTTAAATAGTGTCCCTTCTCCACCTTTACCAGATATGGAGAATACCTGGCGCTCACCATAAGTCAAACGAGCTGCTACCTCGACACTCAATGTAATAAGAATACTTTGTTATAGGTCTTGAAGTAACTTACAACATATCTCTACCGCAAGGAAGTCGCATCACAAGTACATCTCTTGTCCCGGGTGGCACACCTGTTGTTCCTGATACAGTGTACCGCGTTGTTACACCGACTTTTCTAGCAGATGGTGGAGATGGCTTTACGGTAAGAATGGCAAATCCGACACCGTTCCCGTCACTGTCACCATCACTGTCACGGTCACCATCACATCACTATCACCATTACGACTAGACAATAAACAACGAGATCACTTTATAATTATACCGTCACTGCTGCCAACACCGTCTATTAATCAGCATATTTTGCATTAAAATCATTATAATATTGAAATAACTAGTCACATCCACATATTGTGCTGATGGAAAAGGAATGAATAGACCGTCACCGTCACTATCACTATCACTATAACCATTATAGTAGTTATCGTAACTTTTGCTACAACCATCAAAGTTCACATTTTGCATCTTGAAGTAAGTAACAAGTTGTCATGAACAAAATAAGAAGAACATTTTTATAATAAATAGTTTAACATGATTAGAAGTACCTATTCCGATTTTTGAGTATAACCTATTTTTTTTTTGTAAATTGTTTCAGATGTTTAGAGATCACAAAGCAAACGTTGTAGAGTTTGGCCGTGACCAGGAGATGTTGAGGAGTTTCATCGGAAATCATTCTCCTCTGAACTTTACTACAGAAGGCAGGATAGTTATAAATAGCTGATGATTAATTAATATTGTTTTAAATAAAGGCAAACGTAAGACGTTCTGCTTCTGGGTATAATAATTCTACAGGGTTATAGAACAAGCATGCTTTCAATCTACGGCTATACTTTTGGCTTAACAAAATTAGGGGTAATTGACCGCTGCGTAGGCATTAAATTAGATCGGTCGGGCGGCCAATAACCCCGTTCCCAGTGAACTTTTGTGACATCTCGCGGCTTCGCTAATGCAAGCTAAATTGTTCTTACTTTCCATGTATCATAATACAACTCAAATAAAATATATAAAGCATCTTGCAAATTCAAACAAAATTATGTCAGGGGCCCTTGGGCGTCCTGACCACCTCTAACACCAGAGGTCAGCACTATTTCATTCTAAATACACAGCTTGTACTAATAGTTATGTATTCTGTGACAGAATAAACAGTCACTAAGTCACTATGATTAACAATTTAAATATACCTAAAATATTATACCTAATAGTTAATTTAGGTAATACCTAACCTAATTTATTTAATTAAATAATAAATATTTTCTAAAGTTATTGGTATTATTTCGTATCTTTGTACCCTGTATGTGTATGAACCTCGGGATCATCATTTTTTGTAGTCTATATAATTTCTGTGCTATGCAACCTGTAGATTTTAGAGCAGTGCCCTAAGCATAATTACACCTGTAGATAGTTTATTCTCAATCATCGAAGTATTTGAGACTCATAGATCAAATGAGCAGTGCTCTAAGCATAATGACACCTGTAGGTAGTTTATTTTCATTCATCGAAGTATTTGAGGCTCAGTGAGAAAATGAGCAGTGCCCTAAGCATAATGACACCTGTAGATAGTTTATTCTCATTCATCTAAGTATTTGGGGCTCTTTGAGCAAATGAGCAGTGCCCTAAGCATAATGACACCTGTAGATAGTTTATTCTCATTCACTGAATTATTTGAGGCTCATTGAGCAAATGAGCAGTGCCCTAAACATAAGCCATTGATGCCCGGCTTGACAATATTATAGGACCATCTATCAATAAATGCGAAATTTCTCAGGGTAGTATTTTAGGGCCACTCTTATTTCTGAGTTACATCAATGACCTATCAAAAGCTACAACAGAGCAGTGCATTCTATTTGCTGATCTATTGACACCAATCTGATTGGTTGTTAAAGAGGAAAATAAATTAGTTTTTGAAAATCAAATTCATAAATCTTTAGTTGACATAATAGAATGGCTTACAGATAACAATCTATACTTATAATAAAAATGTAACAGGTCTGTACATTGAAGATATTTAGTAAATTTTTTGGAGGCTTTTCTGTATTCCATTCTGAAGCCAAAATTTTTTTTTTCATTTTTGTCTGTCTGTCTGTCTATCTGTCTGTTATTTGAGTTCATATTTGAGTTTCTGTCTGTTTGTATCTTGACCGCGTATCACACCAAAATTACTGAATGAATTCAAATGAAACTTGGTATGATTTGAGTTCATTCTACGAGGTAGGACATTGGATATTTTTCATCCCGATAAATTAAAGGGTTCCCGCAGTGTAGGGATTGAAAATTATTTAAAAGAACACGTATCACGCTGAAACTACAGCACGGATTTTAATGCAACTGGGCACAGTCACCTACACTAATATTACAAAGAGGAAAGATTTGATTGTTTGTTTGTTTGTTTGTGTGTAATGGATAAACTCAATAAACACTGACCTGATTTTAAAAATTCTAACACATAAAGAAAGTTAAATCGAGTAACACTAGCAGTTTTTTTTTTAAATTAGAGTTCCCTTTAAAAATTGCAAAAATTTGATACCCAAGGTATCAAATTTTGCAAAAATCTCATTTATTTTGTATATGGAACGTTGTCATGGAAACGAAATCACAGAACTTCTAATAATCATTGACGTAAGAAATGCTCTGTGCTAATAATACACGAAACAACCTCCTTGCGTTAAACAGAATAATACTATAGACAAAATGGTACGTCAATTTATAACCTATAAACAAAAAAATATACCTAGCAAATGCATTATAGTTTATGGAGGAAGCACAAACTAATTAGAGGATATACGGGATAGGAAGTAATAGCATAGAATAAATAATTGGTACATAATAGTAAGGAATTGTTGTTACATTTAAGTTTGTATAAATAAAGTATTTAGTGTAAGGAATCGTTGCAAAATATTACTGTAAATTAAGTATTTAATGTAAGGGATTGTTCATATGTTATATTTGTGCAAATAAACATTTCGTGTAAGAAATTGTTGTTCTTCTATTTGTCCAAATATAGTACCTACAAATTTTATCTTTCTATATATCTACTCTTACGAAGCCGTGGCGGGTCGCTAGTTTAACAATAAATATGCTAAAATCTAAAATGATCCAGTTAATGACATTATCAAGCAAAGCCTGGATGAAACTGGATGTTCGATATAATACGAAAATAATAGAACAAGTCGATTCAACTGTGTTTTTGGGTTTGACTGTGGAGAAGCACCCAAATTGAAGCACTTAAAAGTCATACTGACAAAGTTTGCACTAAAATTAATAAATTTGTGTACGCAATACGCACTAACTGCTTATCACGGTTATGTTTCCTCTGTACACGGATATGGGCTGATATTGTGGGGCAGCTCTGTCGACATACTTAAAGCATTTGTAGCACAAAAAAAATGTATACGTGCCATTTGTAACGCATGTACACTGATAGCTGTAAACAATTGTTTAAAAATTTAAAAATGTTGCCTTTGCCATGCATGTATATAAAGAATATTTGAGTATTTGTATGGCAGCATGAAGGTTGTATTCTTAAACACTCTGACATTTTGGCCGGACAAACAAGACATAGAAATATACTTTACTTACCACAAAGCCATTTAAATATTTTAGCAAAAATGTATACTGTATGGCTATTTAATATATAATAAATTACCTCTGACATTGCAAAATTTACAGTTAAATATATTTAAAAAAAGAAATGAATGGCTACTCGAACGCTGTTTTTATAGGAATATATAATATGATATTATTTGTATTTTTGTCATTTTTATTATTATACATCATCATCAGCCTATATCTGTCCACTGCTGGACGTAGGCCTCTCCTAATGCACGCCACTGAGCTCTGTCTTCAGTGCTTCTCATCAATTTTCTGCCAGCCGCTTTTCTCAAGTCGTCACTCCACCTGGCCACAGGGCGTCCTACACTACGTTTGCCTAAACGTGGTCTCCACTCGAGAACTCGTCTACCCCAACGGTTATGGTTCTTCGGAAAATGTGACCAGTCCACTGCCAATTCAGCTTTCTTATCCTTCGAGCTATGTCTTTGTTCTCCGTCTGATATCTTCATTACAAATCTTGTCCTTCAGAGAAACTCCAAGCATAGCTCTCTCCAATTTGTGGACTAGTTTGACCATGAGTATACAAGTTTCGGCACCGTAGGTCATGACTGGTAGGACGCACTGATTGAAGACAAGTCTTTTTCAAGTCTTCAGGCACTATGGAATAGACGACGAGAAGACTTGACGAAGCTTGCTGAATGCTGCCCAACCCAGCTGAATTCTTTTATTGGCTTCCTTCTCAAAGTTTTTCTTACCCAATTGCAATATTTGCCCAAGGTAAACATATTGTTGGACAACTTCAAGAGGCACGCCATTAACTGCAATCGGTTCCGGGTTAATAAGATCGTTGAACATGATCTTGGTCTTATCTATGTTCATTCCTAGACCGATCCGTCCAGAAGTATCATCTAGGTTGGTCAGCATACTTTGTAAGTCTTCCAGCGACTTCGCCATTAGGATGATATCATCAGCAAATCGTAAGTGTGAGATGTTCTCGCCATCGATATTAATTCCCATACCGTTCCAATCCAGCGTCTTAATCATATCTTTCAGGGCATTAGTGAACAGTATTGGGGATATAAACGCACTGCCCTGCGCAGTTGGATATGTTTAGACTGCTGGTTTTGTACTTGGACTCTCATAGTCGGCACTTCGATGTAACGCCAGTCCACTTGACAACGCTGCATAAACTCCAAAACCACCCTGGTTTCAACGGTTACAACGGAGTCAAAGGCCTTCTCATAGTCCACAAAAGCAAGACACAGGGGCTGGTTATACTCTTCAGACTTCGGTATAACCTGCCTCACTGTGTATGTGGTCTATGGTGCTAAATCTTCCGCGAAACACGGCCTGTTCAGGAGGCTGGAATTCATCAAGTATTCTTGCGAGACAATTTGAGATGACTCTTGAAAACAACTTATAGACGTGGCTCAAGAGTGAAATAGGTTGGTAGTTCTTAAAATGGGTTTTATCCCCTTTTTTAAAGAAGAGTACTACCAAACTCCTACTCCACGCCTCTAGAGTTCTTCCACTGTTAAGAACGGTGCTTAATAACCCCTGAAGCTCACGAAGTACGGTCGCCCCCCTGCTTTCAAAAGCTCAGAAGTTTGAAGACCTTTGTCTTCAGGCTCTGTGGTATAGACGAAGAGAAGACTTGACGAAACTTGCCGAATGCTGCCCAACCCAGCTGCATTCTTCTGTTGGCTTCCTTCTCAAAGTTGTTCTTATCCCATTGTTAAGAACGGTGCTAAATAACCCCTGAAGTTCTCGAAGTACGAGTCTCCCCCTGCTTTCAAGAGATCCAAAGTTATACCATCCTCACTAGGGGCCTTTCCATTCTAAAGTTGTTTGAGCGCCATCTCAATCTCGTCTAAGTTGACGTCGGGCAGTTCTTCAGTGTAGTGGCGGGTCAGTATTGCGCGGTAATCCTCTGTACTGGGTCCGGGTCTAGAAGCATGCGAGGCGTACAATCGGCCATATAAGTCTTCAATCTCAGAAAGGATCTCCGGCTTAGAGACGACGGTTGTGCTGTTATTGGTCTTGAGCTTCGTCAGATGGGATCTACTAAATTGCTGGGCGAAGACTTTTGACCCCCGATTTTGATCAATTGCCTTTTCTATTCGGCGTGTATTTGATCATTGGAGGTCACATCACACCGCTCATCACAGCTTGCTGATCTTTTTATTGAGCTCCCTTTTCTCCGACGGTGTGGCTTGCTGTTGCTCCCGTCTCTCGTCAATAAGCCGAAGAGCCTCACCCGAGATTTTAAACTTCGTGCCCGTACGCTGCAGCTGATAATATCTAGTGCCTTCCTCCCTCAGGATTCTCACAACTTTTTGGAGTTCTCTACGTCATGTCCGTGGTTTCCAAGGCAGCGAATCGATTTTCCAACTTGAGTTGAAACTGTTCTGATCCAACAGCGGCCTGGAGAAGGTTGGGTTGGAGCGTAGACTTCATCGGACGGCATCTTTCAAGCTTGTAGTTGATATTCAAGGAGCCTCGAACAAGTCGGTGATCACTACCAGTATTAAACCTTGCGATCACTGAGACATCCCTGAATATGTGCTTATTGTCCGTCATGAAGAAGTCAATCTAATTTTTAGTCACACCATCGGGATTTTGCTTAGTCCACTTCCTCTCGGGTTGCTTTTTTCATCAAAAAGAACCCCTCTTTTTCCTAAAAGTGAACTAGCATTTACCCCCTGTGATTCCTGTCTCCATAGCCGTGTGGACCCATTTTCGATTCACTGCAAGTCTGTACTGCCACTTTGGCGTTAAAGTCTCCCATGATAACGTTGTAGTGGGCCCTTGTGGTGTTATGTAGGGCCAAAGATATATCATCAAACATATTTTCTACTTCATCATCCGAGTGTGCCGAGGTCGGTGCGTAAACCTGTTCGATTTTAAGGCTATACCTTTCGGTCAATTTAAGAAACAGGTACGCTACCCTTTTAGATACACTGGATATTTCTACAAAATTATCAATAAGGTCTTTGTTGATGAGGAACCCCACGCCACCCTGAGACTGCTGATCGCCCTCTCGGAAGTAGAATAGGTGGCCCGATTCCAGGGTTACTGTATCCTCCCCCTCTCTTCGAACTTCACTTAACCCTAGGATATGCCACCTTATCTTGGTAAGCTCCGTCTTGAGTTGCGCCATGTGATCGTCAAGCCTAATTGTTCCTCCATTTTACGATTTGGGTGGCCTACGGTAGCCGGGGGATTCTTCGCACCCCCTGCCCTGCCATTTTCTTTACCGCCACCTTGGTCTGAACTAGCAGGGCGACCGGGAACTGGGGCCATTTTTTACTTGTGTCGTACTTATTGGAGGTTTTGCCCATAATCGCCACGTTGGGCATACGGGTTGGCGATCGCAGAGCGTAGCTTCTCGCACCAGTGACGCTGCTGCCCGTCACCGGCCCGAGTCATTTGGCTATGCTTGTTTTTGGGATGGTTATACCGCCATCTGTCGGTCAGAGCTTCGTTCGTTATCCAGCAGGATGACCTCGTGCAGGTGAGGTTGGCTTGGAGTATTGAGATTATTTTCGCTCCCATACATCCCCATTATATTATTATACAGACCATATTATTTTTTGTAAATATATAATGTAACGCCTATTTATTTCTTTGTGAGTGAATAGATTTGTCATATTTTTTTTTAATAACATGTATGTATTAATGTAGATAATTAATGTATTAACTTGATTTGTATATTTTACTTATTCTTAATTAATAATTAAGGACCATGTACTATTTGCACGCCTGCAAAGGCAAGATTAAGAGTACTTTCTTTACCATTTTTTTACCATCTCATGTTACCTTATTTTTTTGGAAATAAATTATTATATTTATGATCATGAAGATGCCTGCGAAGTGCGGTATCTTTTTGTATAGATTTCGACAGAGTTTAATACTAATTAGCGCTAATTAACGTATCCGGGTACGGCAGTTAAAGTCAATTAATAAATCATTAAGAAAATGACAATCTTTCACGTCTATTATATCTATTCTAATGTGTCACGATCCCCACAAAAAGTCTAAAAAATACTTTCCGAGACAACCCTAAAAGATCTTTTGAGGGCAAAAGTCGGCAAAACACCGCACACTGTGAGAAAAACACGAAAACCAAGCCATCAGGTAAATGGGGCACGGAACCGTGTTTTTAATGAAAGTGAAAATTTGCGCCGCGGCCCATTCAGGTTTGTCACTTTTTTTTTGTTCGGGGAAGACGGCCGTCATTACTTGTGACTGTGAAGGTGTGACGCGAAGACATTCACTTTTGTGCATTGCCTACTTATTTTGTGTTACTTGTGAAAAGAAACTGAAGTTTTGGACAGCCAGTTCTCTACGCTCAGTCTACGTTACTTGTTACTATGTCACATAATAATTAAAAGTACTTACAAGTTCTAGCACATCTTGTAATTCGACGGAAATGTCCTGGATACTATAAAACGTGGCTCCCCTAGTCCAGGGGAGATATCAAAACTTATTTTAAAATTATATGTCAATGTACTCGTGGCTCCGCTGATTGCGCCCCTCGGGGAGACATTAGGATTTTTCAGTCCTGGACCTGGGTTTTCAGAACTTCCTTTAAAATATTGTTTTGAATACTCGTGTGTCCGCTGTCAGCATTTCACCTATTTCATATTTTGATATTTCAAAAACATAAAGTTGTATTGAATTTCTATTTGATTATTTCTTCCTATTTTTGGCGACGGACTCGTGGCTCCCCCAGGGGGCAATCAGGGTAGCTACGAGTTTGTTGTCATATTATTTTAAAAGTAGTTCTGATATCTCCCCCGGACTTGGGGAGCCACCAGGACTGAAAAATCCTAATGTCTCCCCGAGGGGGGAAATCAGGGGAGCCACGAGTCCGTCACCGGATTTTTATCTTTTTGTTTGCACTATTCATTATTCTGTGCTATTGTGAGACCAGAAGTCCGGCTACCTTGTTTTAATATGTTCCCTCTACACCTTTTTTCCATTTTTTGAGAGTTATATGAGTAACTATCTAACAAGTAAATCGTCACGGTAATAGAAAGACAAGAAATAACCGCAATAAAAACTATTTCGCTCGGAATGATGTGAGGATTCTAAGGATCCATAAATCCAAATCTGTTCAGGCATTCAAAAGTTATGGTGGAACAAAGAAACTCATATACATACGTAAACCCTATAAACACCTCCTTTTTCGGGCAGTCGTGTAAAGAGGTCTTCAAACAATTACTGTTCCATTCATACAGTAGGCAACTGTATGGTATGGAATAATAATGCCTGTTATAATTTAAATGTGAATTTTACATACGTACAGCTGTTAAAGTATCTTCCAGTTGTCTCTCTCTAAATAAGGCGTACAATCACTTGGGCGATAGAGCGCAGATAATTCGGTCACGCCTAAATTACAACGCGTCTCACATTGGAGGTTTCATTACCGTATTTACTGTAAAATCAATTAACAACATAAAGTTTCTCTTACATTGTATCTTCGCTCCCCTTAATAATATGTCCTACCTTTCGCCCGCGACTACGTCCGCGCGGACTACTGTTTATCACGAAAAAATAATCCTATATTCTTCTAGTCTAGGATATTAAAAACCAATGCAAAAGTATAGAACCGAACATAGAATACGTGTATATATTTATATATATATATATATATATATATATGTCTATGGGACCAACGTATTGTATTCTCTTTGGCACCAATGCTCTTGATGCTTTTTGACTAGATATTTCATTTCCATGAAAATCGTTCCTTACAGCGAGTAATCGACATTTTCCGGTTTTCCCGTGGAACATACTATTTTCCGGGATAAAAAGTATCCTATCTGTTATTCCAGGGTATAAGCTATTTCGATTCCAAATTTCATCAAAATCCGTCTAGCAGTTATTGCGTTAAAACTCCCCAAACAAACAAACAAACAAACAACGTTTCACTTTATATATTGGTGTGCATGTTAAAGTTCGGTAAGGTGCAGAGAAACAACGCGTGATAACGCGAGCCGAGGCGAGCCATGTCGTGAGTGTGGGCTTGGCTCGTCTTAGGACGCGAGCCTACTATGTTACACTCTACAGTGCACTTGTTACATTTGGTGACATCAGACCGATTAAATAATATCCTATACTTTGACATTAAAATGATCATGTAGCAGTAACATTAATATCCTCGCCTGGGTCTCTTAAGTTTTTCTGTAGATTACTGAACTATAAGGCGTGTGGTTGATCTCGGTGAAGCCGTTTTATTGCAGGGCAGACCTAGACGTAGGTAGAAACCATATAGACTGGAGTATCATCGTGTAAAATTAATTCCAAGTTATTTTCTTTTTCTTTTATCGATTTCCTTAGCTGAGACAGCTAATTGGCATAGTAGATATTTATCATTTCAAGTAGTTCTTTTTTGGATAGGTAATCAATCATCAAAACACCAGATTACAGAAAATTGTCGCCATCAGATTGCCTAATGGTGGCCGGATCTTAAATTTCGTTTGCAACGCTTACCTATTTGCTTTCTGAATTCCATTGCAAAATCCAAGTCACTGTTTGCGAAATGGCCTCTAATTCTTTATCTCTGCCGGTCTCCAAATATGCTTGACAACATTCGACACGTCTCTCTGCTTATCAAATGGCGTCAATCAACATTATTGGTACCTAACTTATGCTCACCCTAAAAGTTAAAGAGTAATAATTTAATGAACTCGTTCTTTGCGAATACCAATATCCCTATAGCTATCTCCCACTGTTTGACTTTGATTTGCCGATCTGTAATGATCAATTCCTTCAGTTTTTATTACCATGTTTTTATTAAGTCATTTTCTTGTTTGTCTGTATGTCTGTCGTTCCGGGTCATCATCAGCCCGTATTCGTCCACAGCTGGACGTAGTCCTCTCCTTGTGAACGCCACTGAGCCCGATCTTCGGCTCTCCTCATCCAGTCGCTACCGACCGCCTTTCGCAAGTCGTCACTCCACCTGGCCGGCGGGCGCCCAACACTACGTTTGCCTAAACGCGGTCTCCACTGTAGAACTCGTTACGCCAACGACTGTCGGTTCTTCGAGTTATGTGACCGGCCCATTGCCACTTCAGCTTGCTAATTCTTTGAGCTATTCCTCATTTCGGATTCTGTCCTATAGAGAAACTCCGAGCATCGCTTTCTCCATAGCTCGCTGAGCGACTTTTAAATTTGTGGACCAGCCCCACCGTCGTTCAGGCTGAAACTTTCAGGGTAGCTCAAAAAAAGATGACAAAACATTCTGAAAAAAATACATAAGAAAAGACATGGTTTTTAGATTAGTTTTTAATCTACTTTTGCTGCTTGTTACACATTACCAACACCAACCGTTGAAACAGACCTCCCACTACGGGAATCATATTCTGGATCTCACGTCCATATTTGACCGGCTTCGACCAAATATTTACAGTGAAATCAGAAGGACATGACTCCATGAACACCTTTAACTGTCCAACCGGCGTATTCCCCTCTTTAATAAGAAACTTAATAACAATTTTTTTTTTGATTCATTTACCAATTTCGTCCGACATGTTGCCAACAATGACGCTATTAAGTTATGTGTACTATTCTAGTACAACTAGTATAGTAGGTACATAAAACTTTATTACAAGAAACAAACCACGATAAAAAATACCAAACTATCCTAACAGAAAAAGAGTAAAATTAAACTACTATTTTTCTATATTCGTAGTTACGAGACGGTATAGTAGTGTTTGTCAGTCTTCCACCTCACACAGGAGGAATTAACAGTAACTTCAGGTGTTGCAGCAGGTATTAAGAGAGACCTGTGTCTTGATGACAAGATTCCAGGTGCCATACTAATTAAGAGCCAACCAACCCGTCATACTTTTCATTCAAACGCTCGTACGTGATTATGATATCGGTCGAAGATACTTTTTGAAATTTTTGAACTTGAAATTTTAGGTATCTTGTGTACTGTATCTAGGTTTCAACGAAAGCAAAAAATTAAAGTTTGGAGAAAAAAAAACAGTGTAAGCCCCTCTCTGTAAGATTCTTAATGAAAAACATTTATTTCACAAACTTATAAGGATTACTCAAAAACACGTATTTCCTGGTACACAATTTTTCGTTCAATTGTTATAATGCGGAAGTTACCGAATGGCAACCGAGCGTTCAGGCGGCATATCTCTTTTTTCGCTTTGCCTCTTTTTCAACACTACGCTGGATGAAACAACAAGCTTTTCGACCATGCTCGCGTTGACGACAGACGGACCAGGAAGGGCCCTCTTAACTATCTTCTCTATTGAAATTTTGATGTTTTCTATTTCAATTGACCCACGTATGTTTACGATTTTTCTTCTCTTCAATCTACCCATGACCATGATGAATAAGATATTCGTTGGCTTAACTTATTTACAGCAACATTTTGTAAATAAGTTGAATCTTTGCGACGCGTCGTGATGAATACAATTAAGTTTTTTTTTTGTTTCATTTTTTCTTTTTACAATTATAATTTTCTCTTTCCTGTTTTTTTTCATTTCATCGGTTTGTGAGCTACCCTGAAAGTTTTAGCTGGATAGCTAAGCGGGAAGTGCTCGAAATTTGAATTGCAAGATTCCAGGACAAAATACATACATACATACATCGATACAAGTGAAGTTAAATAAATGCTTTTAAAAATAATAATAAATGAATTAGAAAAATGTTATATTAAACATGATGGTTCTGCAAGAAAACATAAGTAGGGTACTTTCCATCATCACCATCATCATCATCATCACGGATGAAACCGTGGGGAGCAGCTATTGGAGTAATACAAGTTGAGACATTTTTTTATACTTTTTCGTTTTATTTTAGTTCTAGGGATCGTGGTAGACAAACAGTAAAACCAGTTGGACTAACCCGTATATATTGCGTTGTATTTAATTAGACGAGGATAGCAAGGTGAATAAAAACTAGACATAAGTTCAAAAACTAAAACCCGACTACGGTCGGGTAAGGGTCGTGACCCGTCAAAATAGTCTATGATACTCTTGCGTTGAAGAAGATTGTCCAATTTTTTTAGTTTGAACATATAATCTTTCCTTTGACTTTGTAGTCGGCTACAAAAATAGCCTAACACTATTAATGAAGACGAATCGATTGATACCTCACTTGTCAAAATCAGACCTAGTTTTTAGTCTGAACACATAACCCTTCTTTTGCACCGCAGACTACTGCAAAATAAATACTTAAACTGGATTTTATCCCGCTAAAAACGTTATTACCCGACTACGGCGAAGCAAGAGTAATGAAGTTAACAGTCTATGTATTGTATGTAAATAAATATGGATGTATAAATTATACATACATACACCATTGGTCCGATTTTGACAATCGAGGTACTCGTATCAATCGATTCGTATTCAGCAACGATGTATTCAGGTTAGAGTATTATATTTTTTAGCATACTAAAAAATATAATACTCTATACTTAGAGTCTATACTCTAGTCTTAGTCTCTATACTTATTCAGGTATACTTAGAGTATTATATTTTTTAGCATACTAAAAAATATAATACTCTATACTTAGAGTCTATACTCTAGTCTTAGTCTCTATACTTATTCAGGTATACTTAGAGTATTATATTTTTTAGCATACTAAAAAATATAATACTCTATACTTAGAGTCTATACTCTAGTCTTAGTCTCTATACTTATTCAGGTATACTTAGAGTATTATATTTTTTAGCATACTAAAAAATATAATACTCTATACTTAGAGTCTATACTCTAGTCTTAGTCTCTATACTTATTCAGGTATACTTAGAGTATTATATTTTTTAGCATACTAAAAAATATAATACTCTATACTTAGAGTCTATACTCTAGTCTTAGTCTCTATACTTATTCAGGTATACTTAGAGTATTATATTTTTTAGCATACTAAAAAATATAATACTCTATACTTAGAGTCTATACTCTAGTCTTAGTCTCTATACTTATTCAGGTATACTTAGAGTATTATATTTTTTAGCATACTAAAAAATATAATACTCTATACTTAGAGTCTATACTCTAGTCTTAGTCTCTATACTTATTCAGGTATACTTAGAGTATTATATTTTTTAGCATACTAAAAAATATAATACTCTATACTTAGAGTCTATACTCTAGTCTTAGTCTCTATACTTATTCAGGTATACTTAGAGTATTATATTTTTTAGCATACTAAAAAATATAATACTCTATACTTAGAGTCTATACTCTAGTCTTAGTCTCTATACTTATTCAGGTATACTTAGAGTATTATATTTTTTAGCATACTAAAAAATATAATACTCTATACTTAGAGTCTATACTCTAGTCTTAGTCTCTATACTTATTCAGGTATACTTAGAGTATTATATTTTTTAGCATACTAAAAAATATAATACTCTATACTTAGAGTCTATACTCTAGTCTTAGTCTCTATACTTATTCAGGTATACTTAGAGTATTATATTTTTTAGCATACTAAAAAATATAATACTCTATACTTAGAGTCTATACTCTAGTCTTAGTCTCTATACTTATTCAGGTATACTTAGAGTATTATATTTTTTAGCATACTAAAAAATATAATACTCTATACTTAGAGTCTATACTCTAGTCTTAGTCTCTATACTTATTCAGGTATACTTAGAGTATTATATTTTTTAGCATACTAAAAAATATAATACTCTATACTTAGAGTCTATACTCTAGTCTTAGTCTCTATACTTATTCAGGTATACTTAGAGTATTATATTTTTTAGCATACTAAAAAATATAATACTCTATACTTAGAGTCTATACTCTAGTCTTAGTCTCTATACTTATTCAGGTATACTTAGAGTATTATATTTTTTAGCATACTAATGCTAAAAAATATAATACTCTAAGTATACCTGAATACATCGTTGCTGAATACGAATCGATTGATACGAGTACCTCGATTGTCAAAATCGGACCAATGGTGTATGTATGTATAATTTATACATCCATATTTATTTACATACAATACATAGACTGTTAACTTCATTACTCTTGCTTCGCCGTAGTCGGGTAATAACGTTTTTAGCGGGATAAAATCCAGTTTAAGTATTTATTTTGACCAAAATATATACGTATGTGTATAATATACCTTTTGGACTTTTGGCCGCACTAACACAGAATACATAATAATAGCTACTTAGTACAACTACGTTAGACGAAAGCTTGACAAATGAAGTACAGAGAGCTTATGACTATTTCTTAGTAAGTAATTGTTTTTTTTACAGGTTAAAATTATTATTAAATAGCTTTCCCGCCCGCGTTGGCGCGGACTACAGTTTATCGCGAAAAAAACATCCTATGTTCTTCTAGGATATTAAAAACCAATCAAAAAGTAGGTATAGCACCAACGCTCTTATGTTTTTTGACAGATTTGTCATTTTGTATCCATGGCAACCGTTCCTTACAGCTAGTAATCAACATTTTCGAGTTTTCCCGTGGAAACTTACATTTTTCGGGGATAAAAAGTATTCTATGTTTTATTCCAGGGTATAAGTTATCTCCATTCTAAATTTCATCAAAATCCGTCCAGCCGTTATCGCGTGACAGCTCCCCAAACAAACAAACAAACAAACAGAGACAACGTTTCACTTTTATATATTGTTATGGATGGATACCAAACATCGTTCCAATTAGGTATTCCCCCTTGTGACGTTTTTCATAACTAGCTACCGTAGATAGTGTGACTTGATCTTGACTTTTTACTTGACCTATGAAAAAAACATAAATAATTAGATTAAGTATCTAGGTGTTTACGTATTTGAGGGGTTTTACAGGTTCAGATAGGTGGTCGGATTTTTGTGATTATGTTAATATTACAATAATATTTACGAGTAAGTCTAAAAATTATTAAAAAAAAGGCAAAACGGACTATAAACAATTATAGAAAACTTATGAATGTCATCAAACATATCTTTTACCTCGTCATCCGAGTGTGTAGAGGGGAGCGGGGGAGGGCAACATCGTAACTCCCAAATACTGGTAAACTTTTAGACCTGTCTACGTTCCGCCTTGCTATTAGCTTACGTTGGGTAAAAAAGACATGGGTCTTTCAATGTAGTACTGCAGTAGATCAGCTCTGTCATCACGGCCTCTCTTGTTCAAGAAATGCTGGTCCAATTTCCCGTCATGCCAGCCTTAACGATATCATTCACCGGGCTTTTACCGGCGCCAGCAAAGTTATAGTCATAATAATTATGTGATTTATTGTGCAGTTAATTAACTAGCGGCTCAGTGAGCCGTAGACCTCGCGCGTACACACTTTTTTGCAAACAATCTAGCGGTGCACAGTAGCGCCATCTAGTTAATTTATTGAACAACTATTATTAATAACCAAGGTGCTCCATCAATCCTTACCTAACAGGTAAAGGGCTGATTCCATTGATAGAAACCTAAAAGTGATAAATTTACTGTATTTTGAGGAGCTATTCTGTTCATCACGCCGAAGATCCTTATCAGATCTTCACCAAATTTTTGAGATCTATTTATAGTTACTACATTTCAAATAAAAAAGATTTAATAAGGCGGAGAAATATCTACCCGGGAATCTACCAGGGAAATACCCCCCATTCTAAAATCCCCGACGACTAAAAAATTCGTTTAACCTGTATACCAAGTTTCGTTTCGATGTTTAACTTAACTAGGTATACAAACGTCTCAGCAATTATTGCTACAATATTGGAGTTGCGCGACTTTTCAAAACTGAGTAAGATTGAATTCTCGATGCCACTTCGTAGTTCCGTACGTTCCTCTAATGCAGAGGTCCCCAAACATTTTTGTCTCGTAGCCTACTTGCTATGTTTTCGGTTTTGGGTAGACACACCCTGCTTATTATAATTGTGATTATTTACAAATTCATCAACTTTAGATTTGGTTTTGACAGCTGGTATAGTGCTACTTTGCAAGATTTAACTTTCTAACTGTAGTGAAGAGTACTGTGAAAAACCTAACCACTACCTTGCTACGCGTGCGCACGCGCAGTTTGCGCGTGGTCGTGCGCGTGGTAGCGTTTTCGCGCGCGATCAAGGTAGGTCTCCGTTATCTTTTGTACAGATACATTTCGAGGTCTAGCTAAAAAGTTGACAACCATTTATCGCGTTTTTTTAATAAATATAAGCATGCTGAAACAAAGGCGTATGCAGTTACGGCTAACTGCTTGTTTAAAATAATTCTTAAACAGTTTCATACATCGGAAAATATAAAATAATATATATTTAAATATATTCGGGTCTTTTCCACACCAATTACCTAGCCCCAAACTAGGATTCCCTGTACTATGGGCACTAGATAACGGATAAACACACATAAATAAGAATATTACATCCATGACTCGGAAACAAACATTTCTGCTAATCACACAAATGATTGCACCTTGCAGGATTCGAACCCGCGACCGTTTGATTACGTACCTAGGATCTCTAGCCACTAGACCAACCGGTCGTCAAACCTACCTACCTAACAACTTAAATTTTAATATAATTCTTCATCACGTATTATGAACATTAACGTTTTCAAATTAGTTTTATAAATTATGCAGATAAATATAATTATGTCTTTAAATTACTGGAAGTATTATGTATGTAAATAGGTACCATCTGTGTTTGTAGATAATTAATTCACTGAAAGCCAAAATTAAAGTCACAATACACTATGCCTAGTCGTTTTTATTGGTTTGTCTCATTGGCGTAATTAAAAGTGGACAGGACAGAGAAGCTGGTACCTACTGAACCAGACTCTCAGGTGTGGACCGCGTAAATTATAATTAAAAGTGGACAGGACAGAGAAGCTGGTACCTACTGAACCAGACTCTCAGGTGTGGACCGCGTAAATTATAATTAAAAGTGGACAGGACAGAGAAGCTGGTACCTACTGAACCAGACTCTCAGGTGTGGACCGCGTAAATTATAATTAAAAGTGGACAGGACAGAGAAGCTGGTACCTACTGAACCAGACTCTCAGGTGTGGACCGCGTAAATTATAATTAAAAGTGGACAGGACAGAGAAGCTGGTACCTACTGAACCAGACTCTCAGGTGTGGACCGCGTAAATTATAATTAAAAGTGGACAGGACAGAGAAGCTGGTACCTACTGAACCAGACTCTCAGGTGTGGACCGCGTAAATTATAATTAAAAGTGGACAGGACAGAGAAGCTGGTACCTACTGAACCAGACTCTCAGGTGTGGACCGCGTAAATTATAATTAAAAGTGGACAGGACAGAGAAGCTGGTACCTACTAAACCAGACTCTCAGGTGTGGACCGCGTAAATTATAATTAAAAGTGGACAGGACAGAGAAGCTGGTACCTACCGAACCAGACTCTCAGGTGTGGACCGCGTAAATTATAATTAAAAGTGGACAGGACAGAGAAGCTGGTACCTACTGAACCAGACTCTCAGGTGTGGACCGCGTAAATTATAATTAAAAGTGGACAGGACAGAGAAGCTGGTACCTACCGAACCAGACTCTCAGGTGTGGACCGCGTAAATTATAATTAAAAGTGGACAGGACAGAGAAGTTGGTACCTACCGAACCATACTCTCAGGTGTGGACCGCGTAAATTATAATTAAAAGTGGACAGGACAGAGAAGCTGGTACCTACCGAACCAGACTCTCAGGTGTGGACCGCGTAAATTATAATTAAAAGTGGACAGAACAGAGAAGCTGGTACCTACCGAACCAGACTCTCAGGTGTGGACCGCGTAAATTATAATTAAAAGTGGACAGGACAGAGAAGCTGGTACCTACCGAACCAGACTCTCAGGTGTGGACCGCGTAAATTATAATTAAAAGTGGACAGAACAGAGAAGCTGGTACCTACCGAACCAGACTCTCAGGTGTGGACCGCGTAAATTATAATTAAGTGCAATACACAAAATTGGCCTTCTGTGGCCTTAATTATAATCGGAGTGGTATTTGTATATATATATATATCTATCTATCTTTGTTGTTTATGCAAGAAGCACGACAATAGAAATGTAGCTTTAACACTTTCACTACATCTATGGTTGGTATTCTTCTCTGTGTCGATATTTGTGTTCTCTTTAGTGGCAATGTTTAATTTCAACCATTATTGTGCTCTGAAATGGTCTGTGTTGGTTGAAACATCGTTGATTAGTCAGTCAGACTATCATGACACAGTCTAGCTACCCAATGTGCCGGACATTTCAGCATCATATTATTCAGCCGTAGTCGTCTCAATGTAGGGCAAAGGCCTCCCTACCTACCTTCCACTCCTCTCGGTTGAAAGATTTCTGCGGCCAATCCACATCACAGAATAAACAATAGTACCTTGGGTTCTAGCTTGTCGAGCCATCTCCTTCTGGGCTTGCCGCAACGTCTATCGTTGTGTGGGTCACTCATCAGTCGTGAGTTTTGCCCGCAGCTCGTCAGACAAGCCCAGAACCATAATTTATGGATTGATTTAATAAAATGCCATCGGGGAACTGTCTTGTCTTGTCTAAGAAGTTAGGAACTATCAGGTATTTATGGAGACTTAAATACCTAATATGACAAGTGCATAGTACTCTATTTAGACCACAGTTTCACTTTTGCGTATTTAAATTCAAGGTAAACCAATAATAGATGAATGAAAGTGAACAGAGCCCCGACCACATAACTTGATTTTAATCGGATTGTCAATATCGCTATCACTAATGCCTTGCGATAGAGTCGAAATTGCTATGAAAAAAGTGACAATCTGATTGATACCAAGTTCTGTAATAGGGCCACTATACTAATGTTCACAACAAAGGGTTTCGGAACGTTTATATCAAAGTGATTTGGTTTGCCTATGTATGTATTTATTTTGTATTAGGATATTACTATATACCTACCTACATAATAAAGTAGTTATGTAGGTAGGTATATAGGTAACTACATTAGTAATATGAGAATGATCCGGCAATAAAACAAAGTTGGCGACATAATATCTCAGAGAATAAGCAGACTGAAGTGGCAATGGGCTTGTCCCATATGTCAAAGAACGGATAACCGATGGGATAGGCGAATTCTTGAGTGGAGATCACTGCAGGCAAACTTAGTGTAGGAAGCTCTCTCTTTCCGGGTAGATAGTGACAAATTGCGTTTGCTCCCTAAAATGGCCTGACTTGCGGCGGCTCTGTGCCGGGTTACTCCCTTCCCTCTAAAATGATTGAAGGGGGTGATTGATGTCTTGCAAACAAGACGTTTGTTGGTTATTGGTCGTTGTATTTTTCTTATTATTTATTATTGTGGCCCATATAAATTTAACATATAAATGTGTATTATTATTATAATTCTTGTAAACATACATTATACAAGAAAAAAATATTGTCCAAAAATTACATTCCCGTAGAGTTTATCGGTGCTGTCTTCTATAACGGACGTATTTCCAAAGCACCGGAAGAGTCAAAAGGTTATTTCCTTTTCCTGAGCGTGATTGAACTCTCAGTCGGCGCATTAATGGGAAATTTCCTTTTCAAACTCAAAGTATGATAATTTATTGATTTGAGTCTATTTATTATTTAAAAAAACTCCTTGTTTAGGAGACATTTAATATTTTGATATCTAAAAGTGCTGTAGTTTTGAGTTTCCGTAAAGTAGCTGGCAGCAGTTACACGTTAAACGAGAAGGGCCGCAGATCGCCCTCGCCACTGAGCGCTGATGATAGGCATAGGTCATAGCCTATGTCCAGCAGTGGACGAATATACGTTTATGATGATAACGGTGATAAGCCCATACCTACTTACACTCTTTTCTGAAAGAAGCGTGATTCCGCATGACATTCCTAGTGAGGTAATGTAGGATGTAGTAACACGTAGTGTTTGTATTCTCTTTGGCAGGAGCGTTTACAAAACTACCATCATATATCTTTTTCGCTTTTTCGCGCGCGAGCAAGGTAGTAGATAGTAAATGATTCTACATAAAAGGGGGCAAGATACAGCCTCGAGGCTCTTCAGTAAGGCCGTTCGCCGAAATAACTATCAGGACAATCATTTAATTACTACTAAAGGAAGTTACTATCAAGTCGAGTCAACATCTTACATGACGGTTACCTCTTGAGCCAGGTACTTGCATTCCCGATAAACGACTACCTTCCAGCTCCATCTTCTAACCATGGATACCACATAAGACCAGAGAACTCATCAAGACAAATGAGCCCAAACTCGAAGGGGTTCGAGTATTTGATTGTTGAGTTCCTTTGACTTTCTTCCGGCTCCGTCAACAGACCTTGGATACCAAATAAAACCAGAGAACTTATCAATACAAAACATATGAGCCCAAAATCAAAGGGGTTAAACGAGTACCTTCCGACTCCATCATCAGACTAGCTCAGTAGTACCACCATATTGTATTGTCATCAGAACTACACTCATATGCATTAAATCAGCTTCATAGGACGTCGTAAAGTACCTAGTTAAAATTCCCTTGCAAGATTTTTCCTTAACATACATACAGTGAATTAAATTAATGCTTGTAATGAATTACTAAACCTATTTTGATGAAATTTATACAATACCAAACTAGTAACTAATACTATTCTTTCAAGGAAAAAATAAACAAATAATCGGTTCAGAAATACCAAAAATATGAGAGGTTATAAACACCAAAACAAATCAATTAACTGATAAAAAAAATATTTTTTTTGTTGAAAACTGACATGAGATTTTAGTGAAAGTCTAGCTATCCTTTTAAATCAAACAAGAATGATTCAAATCGGTTCCTACCAATTTTGATAAAAAATGGGACCCCATCGGTCATCAAAACATTTAAAAAATATACCTGATGTTTTAGAGATACGAGGTAAGAAACACAAAAAAAAACGGTTTATTTTGAGAACTTCCTCGATTAAATAGTCAGCGAGACCTATGACTACAGTGGGCCGAAGTCTTCAATCGTTGTTATTAATGTTATAAGATAAGCAATAAATACTAACGAGCGAACATAACTTTGCTAGATATATCAGCTGATCAGCAGTATAGCAGCCTACACGTGCCTCCTTACTACGTTGTCCATGGATACATAGAGATACATAAGATAGCGATAGAATTGTTTTGATAACCGTCTCGTCTAAAATTAATAGAAAGTACCGTCATGTTCCAAAGTCATGTGCTACGCACGCCGTTACGTAAACCGATTGACTAACACGAGTAGAAAGGAGTCTCGCGAAATCAACATGTTCTTTCTTCAAAACGACAACGATTACTGAATATTTTTGCACTACAAGTACGTAGTACTATTATTTATTCTGTGTAGTCACTTCCGGGTTTAAATGTCTATGGTCGTCGCCAGACGCGACGCGGCTGTACGTCACTGAGGAATTCCAAGGAATTCATGCTATCTTTGACACGTGTGTCTATTTTCGAAGAGCTCTATTTTCATATTGATTCATCATTCAGCGGAAGAACATTAACTGTTGTCAAATCGAAAATGTAGGGAATAAAGCTTTACCCTTCTATAATGTCCGGTAGTAGTGAAAAAATATATCTAATATATATATAACTACCTACTGTGAATATATTTGTGGGTATGATAACCGTGGTTAGATTAATAGCTCAACTCAAGATATTGTATGCATGCCCTGAAATGGGCCATCCTGGTTGAAACATTGGTATAAACCAACTATTTCATACTACAGCTAACCACAGGGTGCCACATGTTCAACATCATGGGGATGGATTTTAAAACAAGAAGGCTTTTCAAGACTTGCATTGCGACCTAATTACTTACTAAGAGAGTTAAATATAATTATATCTAATTATATAAATACTTGGCATATTCAGTATGCACTTACTCAACTGGTCATTAACCGTGAGAGAAGGGTCTCGGCAAGGCTACAGCACAGAATAAATAATAGCACTACAGTTTATAGATTCGAGGGGGGCGCTGCAGTCCACAGACACTGACAGCGAAACGTTATGGCCTCATTAGTTCCATTTATGACAACTTTACAAATAAGTTGGTAGTTCTCTAGCTCCGAAGGCGGCCTGTTCCTTGTCACATGACGCAGAGTAACTTCTATGTTTTATTCATTACAGGCAGTTTTTCATCCTCTTCTTGTTGGTGGTTTACCTTGAATTGTTTTCAATACCTTTTTCAGGATTAACCATGGATTTATCCTGTATAACATTCACGTAAATAACGGTCTTAGTCAATGCTGTTGATGACGTCTTAAACTTATTTTGTTTTTAATTACCTGTTAGTCTGTGCCTTGCTTTTAGATCATGTTTAGATCTATGCTTTTAGTTAGGTGTGTTACACTACGAAATATGTATGTTTTGGTTGCTTATTTGGCCAAATAAGTTTTAAATAAAATAATATGTATTTTTTTCTTTTTTGAAATGGCAATGCAATTAGACATTTCAAAAATCACAATAAAAAAAAATATTTACTATAATATATTTAATAAATACATTATTTTATATCTAATAATTTATTATTATAATAAAATTATTTAATTTTTTACTACTGTATCATCATAATTATACAAACAATTTAATTTATTTCATGTGAGTGAGACTAAAATAAAATGTATTTGTCTGAACAAGAATTCATAGAAACGTTATACAAAGTTGACTGGAAGAGAACGCTATGCGCTCTTATCCGTAAATTGTACCTTTTTTTATTATTTTTTTACTTTTTTTACATCTTATGTTGCTTGATCATGTAATTGTATTTATTATTATACATAATTTACTATTTATGTCAAATAAAAGGTTAGCTTAAGACTTCGTACTTACCATCATAATAAACTATAAAAATTTAGCTACAGCTTTCAACCCAAATTCAACCTTACTCTATTAGTATATAAAGATTTAAATAACCGACCTTGTTACAGCTACAGACTATGTTTCTTGACGAAAGAAATGATTATCGCGATTTCGTGATGTAGGTACATAGTGTACATACTTAATTTTAGTGTTAGTTTAGCTCTCAGATTGGATTGACATGTGCGCGAACCCGAGCGGAAATCGTAATATAAAATCGATCAATGTTAATTTAATATTTTTATCTTAAAGTGGTTTCTAAAATGAGTGTGAAAAAGTGTGTGTGGCAAATTTGTTTCATTGTGTTTTTTTCAGTGAATTTAGCAACTACAGCGATTTTGCGGAACAGAGATTTGTTTCGATTGGACATAGTACATTACAATGATTTTCATGACAGGTATGTAATTATTCAATTTCAATTTTCCAGAGCTTTATGAAATTATTCATGAATGTACAAGTAACTATAATTAAAAAGATGGAGTATGATGGTTTTCCCTCTGCCTTTCCTAAAAGAGAACATGACGTAGGTACTTAATTAAGTAGGTAAATGACAGTTCTGCGTTTGCGCAGTGAAGTTATTTTGACATTTTAATATAATAATGTAAGATTTTATTTACAAAAATATACATAATTGTTACACGTTTTCGTTTTCGTATTTCTTATTTATAATAATTTTCAAAATTTTATGTCACTGTTACGGGCGCGGGGACGGTGAGGGCTGGAAGGAAACAATTAGAATACCGAGAGAGATACTTTACTTCTCTTCCTGCTGAACTACAATCTAATTGATAGAAACTTTGCAGTATAAACTTTAAACTAAACAATATTTTCCCATCGAATCATTGTTGAATAATAGACACCATCTTTCTGACGTTTTCCGTTCTGACATTCTAATCCCCTTTTTCCAGATTTTAAATCAATCTTGCACATAAAGAGGTTTGTCTATATTTGAAAATAGGCCGGTGTTGACGTCACGTTCAGCAGACGGTCGCCACATTACTATTTGTAATATGCATTATTTTATTTGTTTTAATTTTATATATTTATTCTTATTTATTCATCTTTCAATTTGAAGATCATAATTCAGTAAAGATTACTTTTGAATAATATTATTAACAGTTTGTCGCATATCTTAGAAGTATTTTAAATAATTTTCAAAATTTAAATTTATTTTGGCAATTTAGTAATCATGAAATTACTAAATTTTCGGCTAAATCTTTTAATATTATAAAATGGATGAAATCAATAATGAAAGAAAACTTTAGATATAAGTATATAGCTTTATTTATGGCAAAATCAAAATAAAAATGTTAAAGAAATAAGTTAGTAAGTATAGTTAGGTTAGTTGTGGTTTTTAAGGTAGGTATCGTGGATATCTTAAGTATCTAAATATAGTAAGGTATTTTAAGTCAGTGGTTGGTAAACCTTGACATATAGGTAATATTTGTAACCACACGTATCAGTCAGAATTGAATCTCTCGAAAGTTAAAGTCTCAGTAACGAAATCCTAACTTGGTGGTCACAATCACAACACAAGTTGGAGTAGGAGTGACGAAAGTCCTTTTCTTAAGTCCTATTTTTCATAGTGCCCCGTTTCGTATCTGACCCAAGTTACACAGAATAGAATAGAACTAGAATACATACACGCTGTCGTTGTTTATACACACCACAAACACATAATTATAATGCTAGGGCCGTGCTAGGGGCACGGTAAATAACATTACCGTGCTAGGGGCATAGTATCTATCTATTGTAACTATGGCAAGCCGGTCTATCTGCGACTAAAACACGAGTATGTACATCTACGTCTACACTAATAATATAAAGAGGAAATATTTGATTGTTTGTTTGTTTCTACACTAATATTATAAAGTTTGTTTGCAATGGATAAACACAAAAAATACTGAATTGATTTAAAAAAATACCTTCACCTATAGAAAGCTACGTTCAGCGAGTAACATGGGCTGTATTTATTTTTCAACAAGTTAGAGATCCCAACGAAAATTGCAATAATGTTACCCAAGGTACGGAATGACATGTTGACAAACAGAACGGAATGACATATTGGCATGGAAAAGAATTATTAACAAGTCTGTCAAGAACGCGAGTAATAATGCAGTGGTCTATGGACAAAAAACACCACGATCGTTACAGCCAAAGATTTTGAATTACGCTTCCTGGCGTATGTTTTTAGAAGTTACGATGCGACTGTATAAAAATGCAAAAGGAAAATAATGCCGCGGTGTGAGCTCTACCCGTGCGAAGCCGGGGCCAGTTACTAGTATTTACATATAGTACGAATATTCGTAGAGGTTACTTACAGCTGTACTCGGAGACCAATCTCCCTTCTCTCCTCCATGAATTTGACATACTTGGTACTTATTAAACAATGGAATTCAATGTTACATACCTACTTGAATTGAATTGAATTCATTTGGTTTGTTGCAATGCAACACTGTTTACAAACAACAGTGTTCTTTTTGTTACCGTCCACCAGTCATCGAAGCGTGATACAAAAATATACCTATTATGTGCCCTTGACATGTAAAATCAGCCATTATATATTCGGTGGTAGGTCAGTAACAAATCACGTGCTTTTGGTGAATGGCACAGGTATGATGAAACATAACATAACATAGGTATACCTAATGTTATCCACACCAATATACTCGTATAAAAGTGAAATGTTGTTTGTTTGCTTGGGGAGCTTTCACGCCAAAACGGCTAATCCGATTCAGATGAAACTTTGTAAATAGACACTGTACAATATAGAGACCAACATAGGACTTTATCCCTGAATATGTTGAATAAAGTTGCCTCGGGAAAACTGGAAAATGTCGATCACTCGCTGTAAGGAACGGTTGCCATGGAAACGAAATAATTACAAGTCTGTCAAAAAGCATCAAGAGCGTTGGTGGTACACTTTGGTATTGGTTTTTAATATCCTAGAAGAACATAGGATGCTTTTTTTCGCGATAAACTGTAGTCCGCGCGCATGAAGTCGCGGGCGAAAGCTAGTTTATCTATATTTTCGGAATCGACATTAAAATCTCTTTAATTTGAGCTCACTCACAGAAACAAAAGAGTTCAATTACTTTGTTTTTTCGCTAAGACCGCCATTATAAGTTATTGTTACACTTCAAATAATTTATAAAATATCCTGTCACTATCTAGCTAATCCGAATAGATTTTATAACCGATGCACCAATTGATATTTAGCACTTACCCAGGTACATACGACCGAAATCATAACTCTCCTTCTGGACATTGAGGTAAAAACGAAGGTCTCAGTGTGTGTGACGGGCGCGGCGTGCAAAATATTGCAATCATTGAATTAAATGCGTATTGCAATCAAAGTTCTGGGTGGCACCAATTGCAACAACGCGTAGCATTTATCATTAGTCGAGCGAGCTATTTCTTGTTATTCATTTGATGAGCGTTCGACGGTTTACAAGCTTTACATAACAAGACATAAATTCAAAAACTAATAATTAGGTAATAACTAGCTTAAAAGCTAAAAAAACACGCCTGTCCTACTAAAGGAGAGCTTATGCCAATAAATGATATAGCTACGGTTAGAATGTGCTTATCAAGGCCTTCAATTTGATGTCCATAATGTTAAATTGGAATAAAAAAAAAACGCCTTTTTAAATGGAGCCATACTGACGCCATATTGAATTATTTGAAAGAAAAATATTACTCGAAGAAAACATTTTGTTTCGCTGTTAAAGCCATATTGCCGCGAAAAAAACTATGTTACTCGAGCGGATGTAAGGATTCTAACGATACCCCATACGACTAAATCTGTTGAGGCATTTAAAAGTTATGGTGGCATAAAGAAACTCACATACATACATACATACATGAATCCTAAAAACAATACTCTCCTTTTTTAGGCAGTCGTGTAAAAATATAGCTGAAGACGAATAGATTGACACCTCGCTTGTCAAAATCGGACCATTAGAGGCGACGCTACGGTGGAACATCCACATAAATACATACATACAAACATACATACATACATACATACATACATAAATACATACACACATAATTACATAGAATGTTAAACTTCATTACCCTTCCCTTGCTTCGCCGTAGTAGGGTAATAAAAAATCAGTGTATAGTTTCGCATCGACACGTAGACTAATTTATCACCGCCGACTGCGGCCGACACTGGCGCGAACACAATGGCGAATGTGTTTTCCATAACCTTATTGTTTTAGAAAACATGTCCATAAAATTACTACTTGAAAACATATTATATGTTCATTACTAGGTTTCGCCCGCTACTTCGTCCGCGCGGACTACAGTTTATCGCGAAAAAAAACATCCTATGTTCTTCTAGCATATTAAAAACCAATGCAAAAGTATAGCGCCAACGCTATTGATGCTTTTTGACAGACTTGTTATTATTTAGTTTCCATGGCAACTAATCGTCATTTTCCAGTTTTCCCGTGGCAACTTAACATTTTCGAAGATAAAAAGTGTCCTATGTTGGTTTCTATATTGTACAGTATTTCATCAAAACCGGAAAAGAAACAAACAGACAACGTTTCACTTTTATATATCGGTGTGGATTGTATTGACTATATTTTAACACACCATTTTTTTATTTTGCGTATAATATTTGTAGAAGAATAGTTGCATGTACATTGTCATTGTCTGAAATGTTGTTACACATTACTGTAATATAAAATATGCTATATTATTAACGTATTTTTAAATCAACCAAGTTTAGCAAGTAAATGTTTTCTTTTGATTTGATATGTTTATTTTCTACTCTTCTCTAATTATGGACAGAAAACGCCAGTGACCAATGTGTCCAGCTACATCTTATAGATCGGACGGAAAAAAATCGATACCACGACAATGTTCACTTGTTATTTCAATACTAGCTGTACGCGGCTTTGCCCGCGTGGTAATTTCATTTAAAAGTAGCCCACACGTGTTATTCCAGGACCTAAAGTACCTATAAAGTACAATATCCTACATTTCTTCAAAATTCAAGATTGCTCGGCATGTAATCATCGGATTAAGATACCATACCCCAGATTTTAAGTCAAACCCGAAGCTATCCAACAGTGAAAACCGCATCGTATTGGTCCAGTAGTATTTACGTGAAGCGCGAACATACAGACAAACAGACAGACACGATTATTAAAAATGTTATATTCTTGTTCAGCAGCTTAGGTACCTACCCTAGACCATTTTTTTTTGTTATCTTCTTTGTACAGACTTTTCGTTCGTATTGCTTTATTATATGTACATATAGATTTTTGACCGAGCCAGCGCGAAGCGCGAGCGAAGCGTCTCCGTTTCAGCTTGGCCAAAAATGCTTTCGTATGTCCTTCCGGATGTTAGTCCGGCCGGATGTCAGTCCGGATCTCTGTTCTCCTCTACAGGTCGCATTTTTCAACCGATCTAGACGAAATTTGGTTAAACAAATTTTTAGAATTTTTACTCGTCGGGGATTTTTGATTGGGGGGGTACTTCCCCAAAAAGGGGCAAAAGAGGAGCTACTGAATATCTCCGCCTTATTAGATCCAATTTAATTGGTTATGTTTTTATTTTAAAGATAGTAACATTAAATTGGTTTCACAAAAATTTGGTGAAGATCTCATGAGGATTTTCGGCGTGATGAGCAGAATAGCTCCTCAAAATGCAGTAAATTGCTCACTTTTAGTATTCTACCAGTGGAATCAGCCCTTTACCCACTAGGTAGGGATTGATAGAGCGCCTTGGTTATTAATGTTAGTTTTACATTAAGGTAACTAGATGGCGCTACTGTGCACCGCTAGATTGTTTGCAAAAAAGTTTGCACGCGCGAGGTCTACAGCTCACAGAGAAACTAGTATTTAACTTCACGTGTCACATCATTCGTACTGTTAATTTAAGGGCGTTTCCTCGTATTTCTATAGGGTTCTCCTACTGGTGCGAACACAAGGACACACTTAGTACCTAAAAATCTTATAATAGGCTTCCTCTTTCTACTCAGCCCGTATCTACCCACTGCTGGGTATAGGCGTCCTCTCTTTCACGCCATTTGTTCCGGTCCTGTGCAAGTCTCATTAATTCTATTCCTGCGTGCCTAACGATGTCGTCTGACCATCGGGCTGGTGGTCTGCTGCGCTCCTCTATGCCACCACTCCGTTATCGCCTTGATCCATCTTTGATCATCCCGTCTTGCCAAGTGTCCTCCCCATCTCCCATTTAAGCTTCTAATCTAAATTAATCTCTTTACTTAAATTATCAAGATGAAATTTTGTAAACGCATAGAAATGAACGATGTAAACTTAATATTTTCTTACTTATGATCTGATACAAGAACGTTTAAAATAATACGGGTTCCATACCGCCAAACAAATTAATGAAACATAGCAAATGACAACTATGTGTGCGTGACTGGATAATTTGGAGGGGTTTTACACAATTTCATCTCAAAAGTGCATTGTTTTAGTTTTTTCGTGAGAACTTGACACAATTAACACGAATAACAAGGACGAGATCTTCGCTTCGATGGGCGACCGATTGGCGTAGCATGGTGTAAATGTATGCGTGAGGCTTGTGCGTACGAGTGGATCGGCATATCTTGAGTGCTTCACTTTCGATTTGGCGGTCTGGAATACATTTTTTTAAAACATTCTTGATCTGATGAAATCAGAAGTGATAGAATTTCTCGTCAGTAATGCTATGATACATTACTATTATTCTTGGGCTCATTTTGCATAAATTTTTATTTTTATTAAATAATTACTCCAATTGATAATACCTGCTTATACTAGACGTAGCTTATCACACCAAAGGTAAACTTCATCATCTCATCATTATCTTGCGATATTAGTTGCTCTGTATCATTATCTCTTATACACGGGACTCTAGACTTGCTAGTATCGTCATGATTACAAATGGTTTTAATTAGTTGCTCTGTATCATTATCTCTTATACACGGGACTCTAGACTTGCTAGTATCGTCATGATTACAAATGGTTTTAATTAGTTGCTCTGTATCATTATCTCTTATACACGGGACTCTAGACTTGCTAGTATCGTCATGATTACAAATGGTTTTAATTAGCTACAAGGACCGTATATAATTAATGTAGAATTCTCATGATTGTTAATCGAGCTGTTTGGTTCTATGAGTGTGTTTATAATTATTATTATTATATTCTCTTATTATGGGCTAATTATATGTAACCATCGAAGTATGATAATTTAGATAAGGCCTTCGAAGCTGTTTCTATTGTGAT
This sequence comes from Alsophila aescularia, assembly GCA_946251855.1. Taxonomy (NCBI): domain Eukaryota; kingdom Metazoa; phylum Arthropoda; class Insecta; order Lepidoptera; family Geometridae; genus Alsophila; species Alsophila aescularia. Next base: position 11,598,148 of record OX276385.1, read on the forward strand.
TTGAGTGTATACATGTAAAATCATATACATACACATTGCTTATTTCCTCGCATAAAATAATGTGTACCATTACGAAATTCTTGTCGTTTTTTCACCTTTTGTTCTATGAAGTTGTGAGAACTGCTATACTACTAGATACTTGGTATCTCAGTTCAGACATCGGCATATTTCAACCATTAACAAAATAACATTCATTATAAATGCGATAGCAGCTCTGTCTCTTTGTATGCTTACCTTTTTTATTTATATTTGTGTATATCTCCCGGTGCATGACCAGCATCATATCTTAATTTTCAGATTTGAAGAGACCTCAGTGCCTTACCCAATATGCACAACAAACGACACAAATTGCCTCGGCGGGTTTCCGCGACTCTACCAGGAGATACATACTCTACTTCGTGAAAAGCCAGATGCTCTACTCCTGAATGCTGGAGACACGTTCCAGGGGACATATTGGTATACGCTGCTGAAATGGAATATCACCCAACATTTCATTAATATGCTGCCCAATGATGCTCATGTAAGAAAAAGCCATCCACACATAATAAAAAAACTGTTATAATTTGATGCAACAATGAAATTGCATTTTGGTCACGTATGAATCTAATTCAAATTCCAGTTTACTTAATAAGCAATATACTATATCAAATTAATGTTTAACAACGATAATTTCAAAAAAATACATAATTTCAGACATTAGGTAATCATGAATTTGACGGTGGGATAGAGGGCCTAGTGCCATACCTTGCGGCACTCCGTGCTCCAGTGCTAGCCGCTAATATTGATACTAGCCAGGAACCTACCTTAAATGGATTGTACAAACCACATATGGTGATTGAGAAGAAGGGGAAAAAGATTGGGATCATTGGACTTACCACTGTAGATACTAAGGTATGTATATCGTGTTGAAAGCTCTATGTAATACCAGGCCGGTCGCACTCCGCAACAAGTACAAATATTATACCTACACTTCGAGGGCGCAATATTCGGGTCAGTTCAGTAGAGTGTCAAGCGTGCGCTCATTGAGTCGCGCGCCATGTGCTTAGCGATAAAGTACCTACTTACGTAAAGTAATTGACAAATTTTATTCGTGTTTTAAGTATGAGTACCAAGAAGTAACCTAGAAGGTACTGCATAGCATTCGGCTGTTTGAATAGTGATAGAAATGACGACTTTCACTCATTATAAAGTAAGGAATTCAGACACCATAACATTAAACTGCAATACCTATAGGATATAATCATAATCAATCAACGACACTTATACGTAGGTAGGTATCTCACTAAACTTATCGGTGTTCTGAAAACGGGGTAGGTAGGTAGTAAACATGAGGTAGTAGCTCTATTCTGATAAAAATGACATTGTATGTAATATAACTATTATAATTTATAGTAATAAGTAATAACATAATACACTAGTACTGCTATGATAATACATTATTATTTATTTATTATGTTACAACATCTAAGTCAAAACATATCACAGAATAATTAGTAGTACAAGTACCTAGTCATATCTTAATACAATCCTACCGAGTGAAAAAAGGACAGAGTGATTCTGAAACCGTTAGAGCAATGGAAGTTCTCGCGCGTTGTGATACGGTACATTCTAGCCTGCATGCGATGGGAGAGCGCCTTCTAGGTATATATAATTGAAAGCTCGCAGCGCTGTGCGAGTTAAATTGCACTTTATCGCGTTGTAGCGCTACTGTATTTATATGACTTCACTCAGTTATCCTTCTGTACTTGTACTATTATTTATTTTGTGGTAATACCAAAAACTTGAAATTTAAAAATTATACATAAATCGTGACTAAACTGTTAATGTTCTCTGACATTCGTGCCAACATAATACACATTATTAACATATAAATAATCAGTAGTTTTAGACCAATGAAATCTGGTTCAATCTGTAGTAAAAAATGATAATCTTTTTTAGATGTCGTCAAAGCCAGGAAATGTGATATTTTTGGACCCAATCAAGATAGCAAAAAAAGAAGCAGAGCTGCTGACTAAAGAAGGAGTAGATATCATTGTAATTCTTTCACATTGTGGACTTCAAGTTGACAAGTAAGTAAGGTATAATATTCATATCATGGTTATTTATAGGCTAGGTTTGACCACTCGATATATCATTGGATGACGATGTGCTAGAAAGTAGGTAGGTTAAGCCTAGAATGGCTGACTCTTAAGAGCTGATGAGTAGACTATCATTCTTATTGTGGCTAACATTTTAAGATAATGTTTAGCTAGTATTTGTAAGTAGGATAAAGGGTTGTACAATAACCCAAGTTTGTAGCGATTGATAAAACTTGAATTTTTGAACTTACAGTAATTCAATAATTACTTCCATTGGTAATGTCAATAGAGCTAGAGTCAATTTGCTCAAGTGTACTATATAATATATTTGTGGACATTGAAAGAGCTTTTAAAATTTTCTGTTATTCTATTATTTCCTGAATACGTACACCTGCACATATATGAATACTTAAATTAAACAACCTCTGTCCTTATAAAAATCTTACCGTTTTTAGTTTTTAATATGACAATCACTATCAGCTACAATCGTTTAAATAATCGATTTTACCAGATGACTGAAATTTTACCTATACTATTAAGCGATTGAGTAAAAAACTCTAAGAATTTTCTCAATAAAAGTAAACTGCAGCAGCTCCTTTATTTTCAAGCTTCGACTTTTTATCTTTAGATTTGCATTTTAAACAGTATCGATACTGAAGTGAGGCGATCTATCAAGACTATCTATCTATCATTAAGATCTCTCTTAGGATAGAGTTATGGACGATTTAAATGCAAAGATAGTTCCAGCTTCTATATTTTGCAATGATATTAAGTTATTATAAGATGGAGAGCGATGGAGTCATACGTTCACAGTTGTGGTTAAAAATTACTGTTGTAACCTTACGTAAGACTACTGGTTTGGGTTAGCGGTTGGTTAGTGACCCTGACTGCAAAGTCATCAGTCACGTGTTCAAATCCTGCAAGGTGCAAACGTTTATGTGATGAGCATAAATGTTTATTTCCGAGTCTTGTATTTATGTATGTTTATCCGTTGTCTAGATCCCATACACACAAAGTATCCTTGTTTCGAGCTTGATAATTTGGTGTGAATTGTCCAGAAAATTTATGAATTAAATTATTTTATGCCTTAATGAATTATATGTATTTTTTCATCTTGATTTTTCCTATGTAGTTCAAATCTGTGTAAAAGATGCACAGGCGCATTTATCACGGGTATTTCTAGCACTAACTAATTTTACATTATATGAAAATATATAAACAGAAAGAGGGACATTTTTCTAATAAATAATTATTAATTTTGAACAGTGGCTCTGCTTAAAATTTTCTTCAAGGTACTGACTTTTTATTAGGTAACTACAGTACTGCTATATATTATTCAGTAAGTTTAGAATTGTGATTACACCACACCTGGGTGATATTTGTAACCCGTCTCTCTCCGACTGAACGGACCTAAGTGCATAGTGAAGGGGTCGTCCAATATACTGATAAAAAATATCAAGATGGTTGTCCTGCTGAAAGTCTCCATGAAATTGTATTCTAGAGTTAGGCCCATAAGTTGAGTGTTTGGGGTAAGATATGGAATACATCGTAAAAGCGTTTCATAGATAAAATAAGACTGTAATATCAAAATGATAATAATGATAAATCAGGGAAAATATTAAGTCCAGCTTACAAAATGGCAAATGGCTAATGGCTTACATAAGTATGTATGTAGTTGTGGCATTAGTGGCTAAAAATAGTACAATTATGATATCCCGTTGATAGATATTCCAGGATTTAGGAGCATAGCAGTTAACATAGATTTTTTAATCTATTCTATATTAGAATATATTATGTATTATTATTAATATTATAAAGCCCCCCTACAACCTCACGAACTATACCTGTTCGTGAGGTTGTAGGGGGTAATCTCTGGATCTAATGAACCGATTTTGAAAATTATTTTACCAATAGAAAGCCACGTAGAGTGTCATAGGCTATATATAAAATGACCTCACGTGCGAAGCCGCGGGCATCAGCTAGATCATCGATAAAATGAAAGCAAGACCGTTGAATTTTAGAAGCATGGAAAGATCTCGTAATAAAAATAACTAACTGTTTTTTATACAAAACAGGCCGTTAATTGCCAAAATAGACAAACATTTCTAACCCACCAAAAATCACGACGTATTGCGTTGCGACATTGGTGATCCACTATGTTTTTGAAAATAGTATGATCTCCCGGTCCCCAAGATCTATATTTCCACACACTAAACATTTCATTGTTTTTCATAAGAACAGAAAAGGAGTGGAACGCCTTATCGCCAATGCTTCCCATAATATATTAGCTGCGCCACGCAGCTTCACACGGGTGCAAACTTTGCCAACCCCATTCACCTCCAGAATACTAAAGGATAATTTCCTCCAAATTTCCAATTCTAGGTCCACCGGTTTAGACTGTACGAAATCTATCAGTCAATAGGTATGAAGCGGTACTGTTTTATATGTATATATAGATAACCTGGACTTGTTCAAGTCGAGACTGAATATCAAAAACAAACAAGCAAGCGAAATTTGACATTTACATGTGTAACTATTATTATAACGTCTAGCATTTAAAAATATATATAAAGAATTGACTACAATGAAGAAAATGACATCCCCGTAGAGTTTCTTGGTGCTCACCGGTAGAGTCACAAGGAATTATTTCCTTTTCCCGTGCGATATTCAACTCTGAGCCGGTACATGAAAGGGAAATTTCCTTTTCAAACTCAAAGCATACCTACTTAGTTTACCAAATTTTATCGATTTGATCTATTTATAAACATTACTGTTATTTATTCATGAGATGTTAAGTTTTGACTTGTTTTGATATGTAAAAATAAAAGCACTTTACTTTTATTTTTACATATCACACTAATATTATAAAGGCGAATGTTTGTGACTTAGGGCAAAAAATGTGGCATGTGTCAAAGTGACTGGTGTCAAAGTGTCTGGTGTCAAAGTGACAGGTGTCAAAGTGACAGGTGTCAAAGTGACAGGTGGCAAAGTGACATGTGACAAATGTCAGCGGTTAAATCCACGGGGCACAGCTATTTTACAATAAATACTTTGACTATGAAACATTTTTGTCGCTTACCACCAAGATAATCGTGCTCGGACGATACAGTGATGGCCTAGCCTGACGTAAAAAATGATAATTTCATAACCAAAGAGTATGTAAAAGTTGATAGCTTACACGTTTTGAACCTTTTCAGAGAAATAGCCAAAGCTGCTGGAGAAAACATAGACATTATCGTCGGAGGACACACTCATAGCTTGCTATGGAACGGAGAACCACCGAGCAAAGAACAAGTATCCGGCCCCTATCCAGTGTATGTCGAAAGTGACGCCAAGCCTGGACACAAGGTATTTTTACTTAATTTAGAGTTTATGAAGAGTTCGGTATTTGTGGAAAGAAACGTTTCCTAATGGCTACTAGGCTTCGGATTCACGAAGTGGACCAAAGCCTGGTGAGAGTCGCAAGAAGCCGCTTGATGTAAACAGGGAGTAACCGTCGTTAGATAGGGGAAGCCTATTTTCATCAGTGTAAGCAAGAACACCAAAAAAATACGGATACCACACCGCCAAATCTAATCAAGCACCCAAGATATGTCGATCTACCCATCCGCACAGGCCTTACACACACATTTGCACCATTTTACGTCAATCGGCCACACAGGTTTCGTCCATTTTAGTCGTGTTAATTCTGTCAAGTTCTCAGGAAATAAAAAACAATGCCGTCTTTTCTGATGACATTGTGCATCAACCACATAATACCACAAATAAACCGCTAAGGCGCACATAAGCAGCCGCCATTTGCTATGCTTCACTCGTTTTTGTGGAATCCGTTTTTACTGTAAACATCCTTAAGTGTAAGTACGTCTTCCAGCTGATTATGAAGATAAGGTACGAGTAAGCACGTGCAATTTTGCAACCAAAACTGTGTAGGAACACATCGCAAATAATCTACAACAAATTATAAGTAGTTACTTACATATATATATAAAGTTTATTTTTATTTGTTCTTACCTAATTTTTCGCGTGCTGTTCCCTAGGTTTATTTCGTAATTAGTTTTCCCACCCGCACGGACTACTGTTTATCGCGATAAAAGGCATCCTACGTCCTTCTAGGATATTAAAAACTAACGCAAAAGTAGGTATAGGACACCACTCTTGATGTTTTTTGACATACTTGTTATTTCGTTTCCATAGCATCATCATTTTTCCAGTTTGTCCAGTTTTCCCGTGGAAACTTACAGTTTTCCGGGATAAATCGTATCCTATGTTTTATTCCAGTGTATAAGCTATCCAAGTTTCATCAAAATACGTCCAGCCGTAATCGCGTGAAAGCTCCCCAAACAAACAAACAAACAAACGGACAACGTTTCACTTTTATATATTGGTATGGATTATAAATCAAAGAAGTATAGCCATTGAAGTAAACAGGCCAATCAAAGCTTAGAGTTTTAAAAATGAGTACGAAAAACTTCGTATGCGCGATGAAGAACTCCATACATTAGAACTGACAGTCATACAAAACGTCATAAAAAGCATCAACACCGATTAGCGCCATCAATATTTTATTTTCAGAACGTATGTATGTTACTTCTCCACGCTCAAACGACTGAACGGATTTGGATGAAATTTGGTACCAGGATGGCTTATATCCTGAATTTTTACATAGGCTATTCTTCATCATCATCTTCTATCATCATAATCCACGCGGATTATCAAATCATATAAACACTCCCGGCTCAAGCGCTCTGGGCCGGGACTGACAATCAGCGCCAAGGTGTCGAAGACACTCGGCATTATGCTGAGCCATGATTCTTTCAACACTATGATTTTTATATAGTCTATATTTTATGTTAATTAGTTTAATTTCGCTTATTTATCATAAGTACTTAATTTTTTTATAACTATTTTTTATGCTTATCTATGCAGTTCTTGTTTATGTTTAGTTTTTAATTTTTAGTGTTGAATAACGATTTATCTTTCTTTCTCTAAGAATCTCAACTAAAAAGGATATTTTTGTGACTTCAGCCATATTTACTGAAAATGCCTGAATTATACAAGTATGTAATGTAATGTAAGTATAATCATAAGAAACGGGATATTTACCATGGATACTATTTGTAATGTCGCGCGTAATAAAATAGTGAGAAAGAGGGTAGACCATTTTGTCTGTCCTTAAAAAATTATTCCATTCACAGTTACTTCAGTTATCCGTGATCATGGCGCTTGCAACAGTGCCGAAATATCGGGAACTCAATACAAATAGTATCCGTGGTAAATATTCCGTTTCTTATGATTATACTTATGGTGTAAGTGAACATGTCAGTTTAAAAAAAACCCAGCTGATCCTTTAGTTTAGCTTTGAATCAACTTTGAACTAATAAGGAGTGGAATGCCTTGCCCTCGTCAGTGTTTCCGGTAAAATATAACCCTGGTGTGTTCAAGTCAAGAGTGAATAGGTATCTACTAGGCAAACGTGCTACACCTTCGACCATATCATCGCTTTCCATCAGGGGCCTAATTCTCTAATTTTAAGACGCCAATTGCACGTGCGTGGAATTAGTTTGTGATTTCACGCAGGCAGCGTGGAATTGGCGTGGAAATCGCGTGGAATTGGCGTGGAATTCGCGTGGAATTGGCGTGAGTGTTCATACAGAATCCAGGCCCAGGTGAGATCGTGGTCAAACGATTGTCTACAGTGATAAAAAATAACCGGATTGAACCCCCCCCCCCCCTCCCCTCCACCTGGATCCGCGCTTGAATGCAATTGTATAGCACCAACGCTCTTGATGCCTTTTGACAGATTTGTTATTATTTCGTTTCCATGGCAACCGTTCCTTACATCGAGTAATGGACATTTTCCAGTTTTCCCGCGGAAACTTACCATTTTCCGGGATAAAAAGAATCCTATGTTGGTCTCTATATTGTACATTACCTATTTACGAAGCTTCATCCGTTTAGTCGTTATCACGTTAAAACTCCCCAAACAAACAAACAGACGTTTCACTTTTGTAATATATTGGTGTGGATTATTTGTTACGCTAACCAACAAAGATGTCATATAAATTAATAAAATAATCAACATTCGTTATCTATAATACCAATTTAGCATATTTTTTTTTGAACCTAAGCGTCCTTCGCTTAAGATAAGTTAATGGGTCAGTCTGGGCCGAATATAATATAAGTTATCGAAATAGGAACGTACTCTATATAACTTGCTTGATAAAATTGTGCAAGATACTTAACTAAGTAGGTTAAGCTACATGTGTTGTTTTTGTACATTGCCTGATTAAAAATGTCGTAATAATTTTTAATGACTTTGCTTTAAGGTTCCGGTTGTTACGGCTTCATCGTACACCAAATATTTGGGAAATATGACAGCGTATTTCGACAGTGCAGGAGAGCTGGTGTCTTTCGAGGGAGACCCTGTGTTCCTAAACAGATCCATTCCTGAAGGTAAGATACTTGAGCTACGTTTTTAGCGGCAGACCCTCTATGTCTGTTAAAGTTTCGGTAAACAATGGAAAGGTTTATTGTTAGATAATTATGGCATTTTTTAATTAAACTTGTTTCGTTTTTTAAATTATTATCTTTTGAGTAATTTCCAGTCAATTGCCAATTATTATAAAAGATTTAGAATCCAGATACCCATATAATATAAGAACTTTGAATCCAAGCTTGTTTTACAAACACAAATAAAATCAACATAGATCGAAACATCCGAATATTATCCGGGCCTAGAAATAAAAGCAAAATGAATCCGTAGATTTTTCTTTGGAAATTAGCCGCCGTTATTTGAGCTGCGCTCAATTAAATTAGTTAATTCGGATAGAGGACCACATTAAACGAACAAAAAAATATTCTGAATTAATTATAATGCCGTAAATAAATTGGCATGTTACAGAGATAATTGGAAGTTAGGATAGTTAATGAAAGGTAATCTTTTCTTTAACTACTTACCTATCTCTGTAACGTGACACTTTAGGAAATTATATTCCAATTTTTTTGTCTGTTTGTTTGGTTCTTCTATGCATACGTTTCATTGTGCTGAAACCAACCGCTGATTTAAAACCATTCAGATGTCTAAATATGCCAAAATCTTTATTCCAAGCCCAGAAATAAAAGCACCCTGAATCAAAACTTTATTTTTCCAGACCCAGAAATAAAAGCGCTCTTGAAGCCTTATTCCGAACAATTGTATGAGATGGTAAATAAAGTGGTGGGTTATACTAAAGACAACCTGTTGGATGCTCCTTGTGGGTCTGGTGAATGTGCCATTGGAGATCTTATAGCTGATTCGTTTTTGAATGCTGTAAGTACCTACTTGTCCGCTTCATACTTTTTGTCTAACCGGAACCAAAGATCCATCTTTATATTTAACGTATTTGTTGATAAGTTGACTACTGAGCACTGTTTCTTATTTATTTTTCATTGTATATTCAAAGATTAGCGTGAAATCTCGTTCACATCGTTTTACAATAACTTGAGAAGTTGCAAATGCGTTTTTCATTTAAGTGTTATTTCTTGGACGGATGGTCTGAACGTTCACCATTGATGATTTGTCAAACTATCTTTTTACCAGACTGCGCAACGTAAAGTCCCAGTTATGCGTTTACCAGCCTATGTATGTATGTATTTTCCTTTGTGGCACTATATAAACCAAAAACACGTCGACTGATTTTGATGATTCTTAAGTCAATCGATTTGTCTTAATCTTGCGAGTGCTACTAAAGACATGTCATTAATCAAAACTCAATATGGCAACAACCAAACGACAAATTATGAAGAAAAATAACTAAAAGTCAAGTGTGGTATCATTGAGTAGGTATTTGAAAATCATTTTTGGGTTTTTCTTATAATTTATATATTGGATGACCTTTTGATGTACTCGTATAACGATTTAAAGGTAAATATGTAAGTCTGTACCTTTGTGGCACTATATAGATTATAGACCAAACGCGTGGTCCTATTTTGATGATTCTTACGTTTTATTTTGCGAGTGCTACTAAAGACATGACATTAATCAAAATTCAATATGGCGATAACTAGACGCCATATATCATTTTTCATTTTGAATGACCATTTAAGATCTATAACGATTTAAAGTTGGTTAGCGACCATTCTCACTAATTAAAAAGTTTAAAATAAAAATAATTTATTATAAAAACATAAACCCCGACTGCGAACTAAACTAAAAAGAGGCAAATAAGCTTTAGATTTTTTATTTTGAAATATAAGGTGCAGTCGGAGGCATCATGCATTTCTCTTCTCCATTGAAGGGATCATCTAGTACGTGGCGAGCTAACTCTTCATGTCTCCGACTGCATCTTATATTTCAAAATCAAAAATCTAAAGCTTGTTTGCCTCTTTTTAGTTTTGTTCGCAGTCATTTTTTTAATAATAATTTATTTTTATTACCTATAGTTATTTTTTCAATTAGCCCATTCATGTAAGGTAATATACAAGTAGTTACTAAATAATGACTAAGTTACCAACAGAAGATATAATTAATATTATGACGCAAAACTTTTTCCCCGATTATAGCAAATCAAGGGAAGGGTAAATAACAGTCTATGTATGTATGTATGTATCTATGTATGTATGTATGTGGTTATGTGTCCACCTTAGCGTCGCTCCTATTGGGTCGTTTTTTACAAGCGAGATGTGAATCGATTCGTCTTCAGGAATAGAGTGCCATAGCCTAAAGTTAGCCTATGACACTCATACAATGAAGACGAATCAATTGAATACCTCGCTTGTCAAAATTGGACCAAGTTTTTAGTTTGAACACATAACCCTTTCTTTTCATTGCTGCAGTCGGGTAAAAAATAAGAAAAGGTCATTTTTTGGCAGATCCATCGTGTTTTTTCTCACTTAACAATGAAAAACTTGTACTTGTAACAGGTTCATCTCCACTAATAATTCAATTTAGACGTAGTCATTTTGTGTTTCAGACAATGGAAACCAACCCCTCAAACCTCACTGCAGTTGCTTTCTTTGTGAGAAATATGATTAGAGGATCTATATCTCAAGGAGGTAAGGAATCAGATCTAGTAACATTTAGAAAAGTAAAATGATACCGTAAAAGTAAAAAGTGATATTTTGTATCACACTATCTATCTATACTTAAAATAAAGTAGGAAGTATAAGTACGAGTATGTACAAAGCACACAAACAAATAGGGGATATTAAATAAGCTACTGAACAGGAATATAACATTTCGAATCTGCCTGTACGTTCGCGTATCACGTCAAAAACTACTGGCCCTATTGAAATCAGAGTTTCACTTTCTAATAGCTTTGGTTTAGACTTAAAATCTGGTATTTTATGTACTTTGTGTCTCAATCCTATACGCAAAAGCCGAGCAAAATGTAGTTGTGATACATTGTACATAAACCAAATTTATAAATGTGAAGTTATTATAATTACATAACAATAGATAACTGTGCAATATTAATAATAATTTACAATTATTGAAAAATCCAATTTCATCAATTTTTCTTTTTATCCAGATTACAAAGGAACCGGTGACTGGTCTAATCCATTAATAGGCCAGCTTTAGATGAGCCGTATGTTCAAACGTTCCTGTACATTTCGGATTTCAAGTTATTTAAACATTATACTGAGGGTTGTGCTGTCTGTAATTTCTGAACTACAAATTCGATAACTTTTAAATATTTACATAACAATCTTTAAAGTACCTCTTTTCTAACAAAAATATAATGTTTGAAATCGAACTACACTTTAATGAATTACAACTACGTACACTTTTTGAGTTTCATCCCCTCTCCCAAGGGAACCATGCTAAATGTCGGGATAAAAAGTATCCAATGTCCTCGTTGTATGAACTCAAATAATATCAAGTTTCATTTGAATTCATACAGTAGTTTCAGCGTGATGCACGGTCAAGATACATTTAAATGAAAAAGTACAGTTTTGGTTTCAGTATCGAATATTGAGTACCCTGCATAAAAATATTATTTATTACTTCAAACTTAACATGACTTTCCCGCAGGAACCCTTTGTTTTTTCGGGATAAAAAGTATCCTCAATTTTAACCCATCACATAAACTATGACTCTGCCATGTAACATCAAAATCCGTTCAGTAGTTTCAGCGTGGTACGTGTTCTTATAAATAAGTTTCAATCCCTATCCTGCGGGAATCCTTTAATTTTTCGGGATGAAAATTATCCAATGTCATACCTCGTAGAATGAACTCAAATCATACCAAGTTTCATTTGAATTCATTCAGTAATTTTGGTGTGATACGCGGTCAAGATACAGACAGACAGACAAAAATGAAAAAAAAAACATAGGTTTGTCTTCAGTATCAAATATAGAGAACCATCCAAGAAAACATTATTTATTTAATTTATTTTGATGCACAAAACACATTGCAATCAAAAAAAATAACATGAAATAACAAAAATACAGTTTAAATCTGGATTGCAACATAAATACATGTGCGTACAGCTAATCAGAGCAAAAATAACAAGCAAGACTGATATAAATATGTTCATAGCTAGGTTGAGACATTACATACAATTTACATGGAAAAGATGAACGTAGATATTATGTCTATTAATAAAGTTTTCTATTATTAAAGTTAGATAATACAAATTAGAAAGTTTAATTTGAATTCATTAACTAGGTTCGGCGTGATGTGCGGCCAAGGTACAGACAGGCAGACAAACAAACAAAAAAAAAGTTTTGGCTTCAGTATCTAAAAATAAAATTCTTAATATCTTCAATGTACAGAATTAGACCTGTAACAGTTTTATTATAAGTATAGATAGATAGATAGATAGATAGATTTGAAATTGATTTCGATTTGAGTATAGGTTTTTGATTCGACTGTATTATTATTTGTTTATATTTACTCATATAGCCAGGATTACTAAATTGATCTAGATGATTATTTTTCAATTGAAATGGCTATAGATACAGCAGCTGCAAGAGACGCAGATTGTTTGACTTGCCTCATTGCCGCACATCTGCATGCGCCAATTCCCCTCTACCGCGCATCCTCTCCGCGCTCACGCTTTCCTGCCGTCAATCCTGAAAGTGACCTGTTTGCGGATGAATGGAAAGAAATATTGTCAGTGTGTCTGAAGTTCTGGAGAATGATGTATGATATTGTGTTTGTTTGTTTTCATTATTTTGACTTAAATCTGTTATTTTATTTTTTCTTTTTGACTTTTATAGTTATTATTATTCATGACTAATTGTATTTTGTGTTAGAATTATTTTGACATGTTTCTTTTTTTCTTTACATTTAACATTTATATAATTACCTATACATGTTAATGATACTTTAATTAATGTAATTGTTAGCCCTATTAATTAAATAAATAAATAAATGTTTACTTAACATGGATTTCCCGTTTCAGACATAACCCGAGGAGCAATAATCAACATATTGCCGTTCACCAACAAAGTGGTAACGTTTATCATCCCTGGAAGACACCTGGTGGAGGGTCTAGAAAGATGCTTGACGGTGTTCTGGAGAGAGGATCCTTTCTCTGGACCTTGGATGGCTCAGGTTGCTGGTGAGAAGCCCATCGTCTTTTTGGAGCATATTGTAGCATTCGCGACAATATTTAATATAAGTTTAGAGGAAGCTCTTCGGGAACCAGAACTTTGGTAAACTCTCACTCTCTCTTTTTAACCGACTGCACGGAGGGTTATGTGTTTAGGTTGTATTTATGTTTGTTTGTTTGTTTGTACGTTTCTCAGGCGCGTCCTACAGCCTAAACGGATTGATCGGTTTTGAGGTTGGTATCATTGGATTCATCTTGATCACAAGAGTTCAATATTTTGGATTATTCAAGTTAATGTTAATACTATAGTCTTATGTTGCAATTGCAACTATTAAAGTAAAGTAATATATTATGTAAGTAAATAAGAAACATTAAATTTATATAAATACTAGCTGCGCTCCGCGGTTACACCCGCGGCCCTCAGGAACCGTGCATTTTTTCGGGATAAAAAGTAGTCTATGTGTTAATCCAGGTATAGCTACCTCCATACCAAATTTCATCCAAATCCGTTTAGCCGTTTAAGCGTAAATAAGTAACAAACATACAAACACGCACCCTTACATACAAACTTTCGCCTCTTTAATATTAGTGTGATTATTTTTGCGGGCGGTCAGCTCGTAGTCAATAATTTTATAATGATACTAGCTGCTCCCCGCGGTTTGGCCCGCGTTGACTACCTATGTCCTTTCGTTATAATTTATGTTGTGTTCTTTGTTTATGTGAAAATAGCCTTGTCCTTCTTCACAATGCACGCCATTTTCTTGAAGCCAACTTTCGCTTTGATCAGGTGTCTTGGAAGCGCGTAGCAATGGATAGTAATAATAAGTAGTAATGGATGCCTGTCGAGTAGCCTGAGATTGAAGCCGAGCTTGGTTTTACTCTGGCGTCTCGGAGGCACGTAAGGATGCTTATCAACTGGCTTGCAACTGACGCCAAGTTTCATTCTGATCTGATGTCTCAGAGGCTCGCATAGCTACCTGCCAGAGGGTTTACGAGTATACCCGATCTTGGCTTTGCTCAATCGTTTCTTGAGATCATAGTTCAGCTTGCCGTTGAGCTTGCTCTTGAAGTCTTATTTCGGTTTGAGCCGATGATTCACCCAACCGCGCATTTTTATGACATGGTATGTCATCATTATAATAAAACCACAATTTAAAACGTATACAATTACATATCAAAAATTTGTAAACATTAATCTAATTAAATCAGTTGTGAGATTAACGCATGAGCGAATACAGATTCCAAAGAGTATACAACTGTTGCTTTGGAATTTTGAAGGAATCTGACATATTTGTAGATGTCAGATTCCTTCAAAATTTCAAAGCAACAATTAAATAGCCCATTCAATTTAAATTTGAAACAAACGAAAAATAACATATTACATAGCATATTTTTGTTAACTACAAATTGAAATTAATATTTTGAACTTTTCAAACCATTACCATTTAAATCAGTTGGAACTTTGAACAATAAACACAATTCAGTATTAGACCACTATCAATTTACCATACATTTCATCATCATCATCATTTCAATATCCACATCAGTTATCGACAAACATAATGTTAGACCCTTAGATAGTTAGATCTTTGTACTCGGAAAATCTTATCACCGCAATTCAGAAAATTCGTTATCATCGCCATCTAATTTAATTTTTGGAACCAACCAATCTGTTAACAAGATCTAAGTTCAAAAACTAAAACCCGACTACGGTTGGGTAAAAAATAGCCTTTGACACTCTTGCGATTAAGACGAATCGATTGTCACCTCGAATGTAAAAATCAGACGAAGTATTTAGTTTGCACACATAACCCTTCCTTTGCTTCACCGTAGGCGGATAAAAATAGCCTATGACAGTCTGTACCTGAAGACGAATCGATCGATCTCGCTTTTCTAAATTGGACCAATAGGAGCGACGCTATGGTGGAACATCCACATAACCACATACATAGATACATACATAGACTTTTGAACTCATAACCTTTACCTTGCTTTGTTGTAGTCGGGTAAAATATAATATTAGACCCAACTTTGTACCCGGAGAATCTTGTCACCGCGATGAAGAAAATACATCACGTGTATCATCGCCATCTAGTTTAATTTTCGGATTAAGGGAATCTGTTTAAAAAGAATGTTAGACCGATCTTTATACTCGGAAAATCTTGTCACCGCAATTCAGAAAATATGTCTCGAAATCTCGATTATCATAGCTATCTAGTTTAATTTTTGTAATAAATCAACCTGTCAAAAAATAATATTTGACCCATCTTTGAACTTGGAGACTCTTGTTACTGCGATTCTGACAAGATTATTGATACCCTCACTCTGTTAAAAAATAATGTCAGACCCATCTTTGTACGCGGAGAATCTTGTTACTGCGATTCAGAAAATATGTCTCGTTTACCATCGCCATCTAGTTCGATTTTCGGAACTAATCTGTTAAATATATGTCAGAAGGTAAAAATATCGTAATATTTGTCATCAGAAACGTCAAGTTTAATCCGTCAGTTCACATAATAAAATAATTTCTTGTTCTCCCTTAGTAACTTACCATTTTCCGGGATAGAAAGTATCCTATGTTGGTCTCTATATTGAAAAATACCAAGTAGCTATTTACAAAGTTTCATCATAATAGGATCAGCTCTTTTGACGTGAAACAAACAAACAAACAAATTTGTTATATATATATATATTGGTGTGGATTACTTGTTTCATTATTTTTTCCCTATAGTGGGAACGTATATAATTACGATGAGCTACAAATACATCTGGAACTAGAGATGTGTACTCAATTTGACTGCAGTTCTTTATCACCTTGTCAATTTTAGGGATGTGCACTATTGTTGGTATTATTCATCTCGAATATGCTTTTACCCCACTACGGCGTAGCAATGGAAGGGTAATGAGTTCAACAGTCTATGTATGTATTGGTCCGATTTTGACAAGCGAATTATCAATCGATTTGTCTTCTTCTCAATAGTGTGATTTTTCCCAACCGTAGTAAGGTTTTAGTTTTTGAAATTTTGTAGTCCATCATCATTCATTATCGAGACAACCTTTCTCTCACAAAAAGAGAGAGACAGAAGGAAAGAAAAACAGAGAGAGAGAGAGAGAGAGAGAAAGAGAGAGCATAATGAGTCACAAACAAGTTCGAGAAGGAAACCGATAGGCGCATTCATCAGGGATGGGCATCATTTGGTAATAGTCATTCATACCTCAGTACCCAAAGACGAAAGTCTTCAATGCGTTTTTCCGACCAGTTATGACCTACAGAGCCGAAACGTGGACACTCACGGTCAGACTGATCCATAAGTTGAACGTCACTCAGCGAGCTATGAAGAGAGCTATGCTCCGAGTTTCTCTGAAGGACAAAATCCGTAATAAAGTGATCTTACAGAGAACCAAAGTAACCGACATTACTCTAGATGAGAAGGTTCGAAGACCTCAGTGGCGTTCACTAAGAGAGTCCTACGTCGAATAGTGGATGAAGCTGATGGCGATGATAATCCATCTAGGCTAGATCAGTGCAAGTTTATGCATGATAACTTTGAAAATCTGGAATTCTTAGACATGCCAGTTTTTTAACGAGTTTTTATTTTTACCATACTGCGCAATGCAAAGGCCCGGTAATGTGTTTATCAGCCTATGTATGTATGCCTATTTCTGTTCCTTTGTGGCACTATATAGACCAAACGCGTGGACTGATTTTAATGATTCTTACGTCAATCGATATGTCTTAATCTTGTGAGTGCTACTAAAGACATGACATTATTAAAAATCAATATGGCGACAACCAGACGCCATACTGTAAAATAGAAAAAAATTAAGTCGACGAACTATATCAAATGGGGTATCATTGAACAGGTTTTTGAAAATCATCTTTAGATTATCTTATCATTCGTGTTTCGAATGACCATTTATGATCTATAACGATTTAAAGTTAGTTAGCAACCATTCTCACTAATAAATATAAACTAAAAATAATAATAAATTATTATAAAAAACATTAAACCAGACTGTGAATCAAACTAAAAAGAGGCAAACGCAAGCTTTAGATTTTTGGTTTTGAAATATAAGATGCTGTTTACTTTCAATAAAAAAATACTGTTTTGTTCATATTTATTTTGATTCTAGGGATGCAAGTTACTCTCAACACTACGTCACGGAAAGTGGTATCAGTACTGGAGAAGAATGGAGATACCTTCAAACCGCTACAGTTGGATCAAGAGTACCAGGTCACCACTCCCGACTTTGTTGTTTACGGCGGAAACGGATTTAAGGTTGGTTTCATTTGCTACGAAGACGGAGACTTAATTACGGATAATTAAACTTTCGGTTCACGCTAGCATGCATGCGCTCAATCATTCCGTGTTTTTGTACAAGTTGGAATTTTTCAGACGTACATATGTGTGAACAATTGTGTGTAATATTTATCATCATCATCACCATGTCAGCCTTTAGAAGTCCACTGCTGAACATAGGTCTCCCCCAAAGAGCGCCATGACGAGCGATCCTGTGCCACCTCCATCCACCGACTTCCTGCGATGGCTACAATGTTGTCGGTCCATCGTGTGGGGGGTCTCCCCACACTTCGCTTGCTTGTTCGTGGTCGCCATTCGAGAACCTTTATTCCCCAGCGGATGTCGGTTCTGCGAACTATATGGCCTGCCCATTGCCACTTCAACTTGCAAACTCTGAGAGCTATGTCGGTAACCTTCGTTCTTCTACGAATTTCCTCATTTCTGATTCTATCACGTAGTGAAACACCGAGCATAGCTCTCTCCATTGCACGCTGCGCAACTCTGAGCTTTTGTATGAGACCAATAGTTAGCGACCACGTCTCAGTGCCGTATGTCATCACTGGCAACACGCACTGATTATAAACTTTCGTCTACTTTCGTAATATTTATAGTTTATTATAATATATAATTTAACTGGAGCGACATCACATGGGGCGAAACATGCTAAACATAAGGCTACGAGACCGATGGACCACTTCGAAAATAATGGAAAGAACAAAAGTAAGCGAAGCATCCAAAAATATATATAATTAAAATGGAACTGGACCGGACACATTATCAGGGCCATTATTCTCTGTGAACAGTCACACGCGTAACGCGTCTCGCTGTGGAATCGTTCGGAAAAGTACGGCAATTCTCGAACATGCACAAACAATTCCACGCAGATATCTTAATGCGGCGCGTTACGTGGCCGAGTGGCAATAGAGAATAAGGTCTTAGGAAAAATAGAGAAAAATGAACGAAAAGACAAAGAGGGCATCAAACAAAGAGATGGGAAGATGACTCACCCAAGGGGTGGAGAAGATAAGCTCATGATAGAAATGTGAAGAAACTAGAGGAGGCCCATATCGAAGGAAAACCTGACAAACTGGTTGCTAAAAATGAATACTAAACACTTATTATTTTACTTTAGTTTAAATCTCGTTATTAGTATACTATTTAGTAAAGATACTCATGGTCAGCGAATAAAGGCTTTATCTAGGTATCTATAATATAACTAGCTGCGCCCCGCAGCTTCTACCGCATGCGGACTTTGCCAACCCCGTCACCTCTTAAGGCATGACATTTCAAAAGATCCCTCCTTATTGCACCCTCACTTCGACACTTGTCGCTTTGACTTCTGTCACTTTGACACCTTTCAGTTTGATACCTGTCACTTTGACATCCAAGTGGCAATTTCCATACAAAATCGAGTTTTTTTTCCTAAATTGGTATGAAAGTTACCCTATTTCCTTTTCAACGTGTGTGCATAATTTCATGATAATCGGTTTAGTACAGTGTTGCCATGTCAAAAATCAGTTCGATGGTGAATCCATTAAAAAAATACGGTAGATTCTAAGAAATTACGGTAACTGCACCAGGAAAAATACGGTGTAAAATACGGTGTACTAATTGTTAACAATACAATTTTACCGCACAAATCACTATTTAGTGGAAAACAAATAATAAATAGGTAATAAAAAAAACATATTTGAATGCAATGTAACAAGAAGTCTTAAAATATATAAGATGGATGCTACACCGCCAAATAAACTGCTAATTGTGTGTGCAATTTTTTATGCCTATGTGTGCGTGAGTTGATAATTTGTGCTGTATTGTGGTTGATACACAATTTCATCACAAAAGACTGGACTGATTTTCCTTGAGTACTTGTCAGAATTAATACGACTTTATAACAAGGGCAAGATCTTGCCGCGATGTGGCGACCGATCGGCATAACATGGTGTGACATGGTGTACCTAATTGCGTGCGTGAGGCCTGTGCGTACAAGCGGGTTGATATACATTGGGTGCTTCACATTCTATTTGGCGATGTGGAAACCGTATTTTTAAACATTCTTGCAATGTAACTAAAAGTAATTCTTGTAAAATTACTTGAAATTAAAACGTATAATACACCCACTAAAATTTGTAGCATTGTATTTCTCTGAGCATCAACTATCATAGGGTTGTGGATGCGTTCTAAACGTAATTAATGCGGTTAGTTTTGTGTTTACAGTAAAATACTTTTCACAAATAAATGTCACGAACGTTGCCAAGATATCATTGTTAATTTTATTATGGTTTCGAAGCATATGAGTTGTCTTTTTCATATAAATAAGCAAACTTAGTAAAAAATTCTTGTGGAGGTTACGCTCTAAGTATATTTTTTCAGCAAATATTTGTACTTCTGCAAATTACGGTAGATTTTGTCACCGTTGTCATGCTTCGACGGTAGGTGGTAAATTAGTGCTGATTACGGTGCATTTACCGTAATTACGGTGCACATGGCAACACTGGTTGAGTAGTTAAGGTGAAAGTGTAATAATAATAACAAATAAACACACTCACTTTCGTATTTATAACATAAGTAGGATATTTTGGTGCCACGGAGTCGGTCTGATTATGGAACCGGAAGGTAGGAACAGGAATATATCAAAATGATCGAGTTTGGGCTCATTTGATTTGACTCAGTGAATTCTCTGGCCTTATTTGGTATCCAGGGTCTGATAATAAAGCCACCTTGATGACGTCGTCTGGCCATGGAGCAGCTGGTTTGCCTCTTAATCTCTGTCCTTCACTATGCCACCATTGCGGTACTGCCATTGTCATCTGTAATCTTCTCGGCCTAAACGACCTGCCTAGTGCCTACGAACAATAGTGCTCAATAAATATGTCACCAATAGTTATTTAAAATGTTAATATATCTACTCTTTTGTTTCAGATGTTCAAAGACAACAGTCGGGATCTGAAGTACATTGGTGTTGACTACCAAATATTTGAAGACTATATTCAAAAAGTTTCACCTGTAACAGACACTCTAGACCATCGGATTAATATAGTCACATAGGAAGGCACATAGTTATAAGTTATAATAGTTAGTTATAATGCAAAGCGGTACCAACAAAGTACAGTTGACAAAAAAGGGAGTAAGGAGGCTAAAACAAGAACGTTACTTACCTATCACTTTGCCACACTTCGCTTTCAGTATCTATATCTAAAGGATGCTGGATGGATACGTATATAAAAATAAGTGAAGTATAAATATCACAGTTACTGACTTTTCATTTTTTCCAGTGTGACAGAATTTAAAAGTGACCTTTTCAATTACAAATGAAGACATTTTAATGAATTTGAGCGAATTATCTCTCGATACCTATATCATGTGTGGTGTGGCATCTTCAATCTAATAAGTTTATACCTGTGTTTTTGATATATGCGGATTTTCATCGTTTAGTGTTTCGGAGTCAGAGGCCCTCGGGCGGCCAGAAAAACTGTGACAAAAGAGGCCAGTACAACCTCATACGAAAAGTAACTAAAAATATAGGTCAATTTTATTTTGCAAGTTACAAAATGTTCGTTTTTGGGAACTATGAAAAAAAAACGAAGATAAATACGTTCTCGTAGCTATATATTTTCTCATATTTTCTCACCTATATATTTTCTTTTTAATCCTTTTTATTATGGATTTCCGGAAAGTAGCGAATAAACCAGTTACAAGGAAATAGTCCTAGATACATACATATAGCCGCAAATTACTATTTACCAGACTGCGCAACGTAAAGTCCCTGTAATGTGTTTATCAGCCTATGCACGAATGTCTGTTCTTTTGTGGCACTATATAGACAAAACGCTTGGACAAATTTTGATGATTCTTACGTCAATCGATTTGTATTAAACTTACGAGTGCTACTACAGACATGACATTAATCAAAACTCAATATGGCGACAACCAGACGCCATATTGTGAAAAAGAAAAAAAATAAAGTCTTCGTACTATGTCAAGTGGGGTATCATTGAATAGGTATTTGAAAATAATGTTTAGGTTTCTCGTATTTTTTCATTTCGAATAACCTTTTAGGATCTATAACGATTTTAAGAAGGTTAGCAACCATTCTCATTAATTGTTATAATTATAAACTAAACAGTTTAAAATAAAAAATAAATTATTATCAAAACAATAAACCCGACCGCGGACAAAACTAAATAGAGGCAAACATAAGGTTTAGATATCGGATTTTGAAATATAAGATGCAGTCGGAGGCATCATGCATTTAATTTATCCTTTGACGGGATCAGCTAGAAGCTGGCGAGCAACTCTTCATGCCTACGACTGCATCTTTTATTAGAAAATAAAAAATGTAAAGTTTGTTTGCCCCTATTTAGTTGTGTTCGCAATCGGAGTTTTTGTTTTTATAATAATTAATTTTTATTTTCTTTGTGTGGATATTATTATTTTAAATTTAAATTAAAGGGCCTGTAAAACGCTATACTGGTAGGTACCTTTCATTACTTATGGCTATACTCTGTGGGCTACTAAACTATAAGAAAATTGTTTCATAAACGTTGCTAAGTGTGCGAAATGTATATCACATCACATCATCACCATTGTAGAGCATCGGCCTCCCGAGAGCGCTTCAACGGCGTTGCTCACTGTTCGGTTAATTAATCTGGGTTTTGCCATTAATCACCGCATTTGGCAGGCGTCTTGGTGATCGCAGGAGTTGGTGATGATCCACAAGAAAAGGCTGTTACCCATTTCCTGAACTCCTTACTCTCACAGCTCCCGCGGCATGAGGATGGTCCTATTATGATGCTGGACACCTCAATGCGGGAATAACTACCTTCTAAGTACCAATAATCTGAAAAACCTATATGAATGAATATGTGAGCAGATACGCAAAAGTTGTGTTGCTGTGAGAATTACTGCAGGCTCCTATAGGTATGCTATGAAATGAAAAACAAAATGTTACGGGAACTTTTCATCTATACGTGCTTCCGATGTCCCCGGGCGGCCTGACAAACTCTGACACCAGAGGCCAGCACTACCTCAAACGACAAATAAAATCTATACGTTATCATATTGTAGATACTACATAAAACATTTGATTTTGAAAACTAACGCGTGGGAAATTCATATTAGAAATATAAATAAAACGACTAAAAACCTTTTTAAGCTTATTTTTACTACATACAACAAATGGAATACTTGTTTCCCACGACTTCGATACTGGTTATCTGTTAGTTAAAAAACGCATTGGGTCACGGAAATTACGGGTCGTGACCCGTCCACCCACCGGCTTCACCCACTAGTGATTACTACCAAAAAATAAGCATTTGACCCGTCCATCGTTACCAGACATAACACAAAGACCAAATGCTAATGAAGGATTTACGCAAAAACCCGGGAAAGTCACTTATTTTTGTGTTTATCTAATCTATTAATGGCAACTTTATGTTTGTCTATGGTAGTTTCGTTTTGGCATAGAACCAGTAAAATCACAGAAAAAATAAAATATACAGTACCAAACAAGTAATTTTCAATGCGTTATAAGTACGGATTAGAATAAGTTCTGTTAAAAAGTTCAAAAAAGAATCTTTTATGCAGTACACACACAATTAAATGCGTATACAACATTTCATGTCTATGCTGTTAACTGTTTAGGAGTTACCTAATCAGGAGTCAACCCCAAGTGCAACAGCCATGTCATGGTGAAACTTCAAACCGGCTATCATAATAAAATGCGTACAAAAAAAAGTGGCTGTGCTGTGCTGTTGACCCTGTCCTGTTCCCTTTCCTGTTTTTGTTCCTTTATCTGGAGCTGTTCCTGGATGTCGATTCAGGCCATGCTTACCATAAAAACGCATTGTCATCGAAACTGAACCAACATGCAATAATTTTAATCCGTAGGATAAGAGGAAGTGGTTCTAATCCAGCATGCAAGATTTGACCTAAACAAACATACATACAGACATTCATTCAGACATACATATATACAAACAATTCAAATAAAATAAAATCTTTTAAAATGGAATGTCCACCTCTTTTGCCGCCATTTGTTGACATTGACAGATGTTTAGTTAAATATTTAAACGGGACTTAATCGCGCTGAAAACTTAATATTTATTTACCTCGACGCGCGACGTTTCGATCAAGTTGCATTGATCGTGGTCACGAGAAGACTGAAGTAGCGGGTGTCAGCGTCGAGAAGGGCGAGCGTTGTCTCCAACTACCCGCATTTGGGTTTGTAAAAATTCAGAATTGTCACGACACACTACACTAACGACATCTGCAGATATCTTCTGACATAAACCGCGACGCGAACACATGCTTATCACGGGATTCCAGGACGCAGCCAACTTGAAACCATCCTCTCGGTTGAAATTGGGATACTTTTTAATTTCAACCGCTTCACGTACAATCCTGGAGTAGTAGTGACGTTCCGTGGAGAGGATCTTTGGGTCATGGAGTTCAATCCAGTGTTCATATTTAACTATGTGTTCGAATGGCGAAAGTTTAAAAGTTACAATTGACAGATGTTCTTTCTATTAGTTTTGTGTGATGACTATCTAGTTATAAATAAGTGTTTGATTACAAATAAGTAAAATCTGTATTTATAACTAAAGAGTAATATGTACTCAATAAGAAATAAAAAGTTATAGACTTAAGAATCTCTATTTGCATTTTTCTCCATAAATGTACTTTTGGACCTTACCAGTTTTGTGTGTGTACCGCTCAAATAGAGTAGCCACCAACATCTTTGGACACCCCTGGCAGCATGTGGCTCCAGGAGCATTGTCCATGGGTCCCATAGTGATTCTGTAAGGCTCTTCTGAATATTACTCTATTAAATAACTCCACAAGAAGAAAACTACAACTTCAAAAATGACACAAAAGAATGCATTTTTTCCCCGAAGACACTTGCCAAGCTCTCACTAACTCCCATTTTTTATGTTCCTCAAAGATAAAGTCAGTAAGTTGTACAGTAAAGAACTTTAAAGTACTGTTTTACGTCATTATGTAAAACGTTTTTGACTAAACTTTACCAACTTTGTTCGTGTGTTACTTTCAGACATGCTCATTTAGTGCTTCTGTGTACTTTATAAACTATATAGTCTGCATAGAGTAAACAGAATTCAACTTTATGAATACCTATCAAAAGATTTCTTTATTTCTAATTTGATGCTAAAAATAAAAACATAGCTGTGCCGTAGCGTAACCGCTGTTTTTGTACCTTTCTTTTGTCCGTTATTCCCGAATATGATGCGTAATTTTTTAGGCTTGACAGAAAAAAAACTGAAATGAATGAGATCTTGTTGATGATCATCAAGAAACAGGTTTGTTTGTTTGTCATATGAGGTAGCGCTGGCCTCTGGTGTCAGTTTGTCAGGCCGCCCGAGGAAACAGGGAAATGAAGGGATAATAAAAACTAACTTCGACTAAAAAAGGAATAGAAAGGTAAACATTAAGTTAGTTTAAGATTAGATTATTTTTAGTAGTTCTTAAAATAGGAAGAATAAACTTTAGAATAGTAATGGGACTCTGCCAACAAATACAGGGAAATTCCACTAATTAAACTAGATTACTGTCTCGAAGTGAGATTTTTGAAATATTATTGAATCTATTCTGGAATCAGTTTGTGCTGACAACATTGTTCTTTTCCTAACGAAAAATTGAAGATAACAACATGATAACATGATTTGACTTTCTTAGAAAGAAGCAACGAAAAACTTTGCCTCGTGGCGTGAGACAGACTAGAAAGCGCGGAAAAGAGAATTAAGCGTTTTGGCGGCACTGATTGCCGCTAAAACGCTTATTGGCAGGTGTAACTGGGAATGCAGAATTTAAACTTTAAAAGTGTAGTACGTGTCGTTAACGGAAAGTGAAGGAACCAACTAAGGTGCCGAGGAGAAATAACATTAGCGCCACAGAAGACTTACGGAAGAGAAATGCTGGTGTGATATCACCGAGTGTGGTGAGGGTCGAGGAAGGAACCAGCGGTGAATTTGGTTTTTTCCATACTACTATTACAATAATAGCGAAAGCCAATCAGCGTTCTTGGAGGCACGAGGTGGCTGTACGGAAGTAATGCCTCTGAAACCCCCCAATACCTATAACAAACCTATGTCTAGAAAGAATAGGGAAATCAGGGAATAAGGCATATAAAATGTATAACTTGGAATGTAATGGCACATAATAAAATCTGAATGATACGAGCTCAAAGTGCCAGGCTCGTAGGACTAAAGGGGAGTGTGAAAACTGAAAAGAACGTGGACAATGTTGAAGTACACGTTCTTGTAGGCGGAATAAGCCTCTAACCTTATTTCCTGGTAAATCTACGTATGTGGTTAAATAAAATTAATGTCGTTATTTGTCTTACCTTTACGAACCCCTAATGAATACATTGGGCTAGAAGAAATATTAAACACTTAAGAAGTTACATGCGTCCAACTGTCAAACATAATATTATATACCTATATTTCGGGAATTGAATGTTTCATGACGAAAAGGGTCGGAGGTATATTCATGTTTTATCAGTCTAAAATATGAGAACATGCGCTTAGACTTTGAAATCCCTCACACCCTGAGTGTGAGGCATTTGTTTCACTAATTTGTAGGCATACTAAACACATTGTGTACATTAATTACCGTATATTGGTATTAACATAACAGCACAATGCCGACAGCGCCTAATCAGAATGTATGAGCGGTTATTATAGGGAGGGACGAAGGAACCGAAACCGAAACTAACCGACATCCGAACTATCCGTAATACAAGGTTCTGCTAGGGTGTCTCAGACACATCATAATCGTCATCATCAGCCAAAACATACATACATTAGTGAAATTTGATATATTGTTCAGATACTCATATGACTAAAATATATAATAGCGTTTATAAAATATTACATACATTACAAACATGACATTTGCTTAGTCACTCATATAGACTAACATAAACAACACATCAAATTGAGACCTTTTTTTTTAAATGTTTTATATATCATAAAATTATCTGTTTTGGCCTCCATTATCGATAATGCAGGACAAATAAGTAATAATTTAAAAAAAAAAACATAGTGTTACATTTTTATTATGAAGAATATATGAAGTTAGATAGATAGCTCACGAATACACATTATCCAATTCAGAAATTATCCGAAAGGACAGACTCATTGTTTTTTTTTTAATAACAATATCTATTTCTGTATCGGTAAGTATTTATGCCCAACATCCCTGGTTATAATACCGTAAGCAATACAGTTACGTATGTATACATTAACCACAAATCCTAAATAACAGTAGAAAGGAAAAGTATAATATTGGTACGTGTATGAGTATTGGCTATACGGATTTAGATTAACTTTGTAGTATTCTGTAATAGCACAAATGGCGACCAAGTAATCAGCTAGTGTAATAGCGCTAATGACGACCAAGTAATCAGCCAGTGTAATAGCGCAAATAGCGATCAAGTAATCAGCCAGTGTAATAGCGCAAATAGCGACCAAGAAATCAGCCAGTGAATTAGCGCAAATGGCGAACAAGTAATCATCCAGCAGCACGGCAGAAATAAGGAACAAATATTTTATTTAGCCTTGTTTTGTACAATATTTGCTTTCTTCCACGAATATACTTGGAAGTATCAAATACGTACACACAAAGTGAGATCAAGCGGCAGAGGGCATATCGCGTATTCCTCGGAAGCGTCGACAGGAAATGTGTGTAGAGACGCCTGATTTGTCAAAGCGGTGGATGGCACGCAAGGAGCACGTGACATCAACGGTAAAGTCACAGTACACATACAATAACCCTCTGTATAGCAAATGTACGTGTGGGACTGAATTGTTAGCGAATGGGCGAGCCCGGCGAGCCTGTCCTTTGCATCTTTTACCTGCAAAACTACTTTGCTCTTATTTTTTATAAGGCGTTATCGTAAAACAATGTTGTTTTCATTAGGATTAGCTTTAGCCCGCGATTTCGTTCACGCAGACTCCAGATTATTACAATCAAAAGTATCCTTTGTCCTTCCCCAGAGTTCAAACTATCTCCACACCTAATTTCATCATGATTTTCATCTTGATGAAATTTGTGTCTGTTCTGCCGTTTAGTCGTGAAGAGGTCACAGACAGACAGTTACTTTCGAGTACGTTGAAGCAAGGGAAGGGTTTAACAGTCGATGTATGTATCGTATGTATTTATGTATGTATATGGATGTTCCTTAGCGTCGCCCCTATCGGTCCGATTTTGACAAAGTATCAAACGATTCGTCTACATCGCAAGAGTGTCATAGGCTATTTTTTGCCCGACCGTAGTCCGACCGAGGGTTTTAGTTCTTGAACTTATGCCTTGTATTAGATATTTGTATGAATTGAATGGATTGAATTAATGACTAAACTTTATTGAAACCAAGAAAAAACTTTGTACTTACCTAAAATAAGCAGTCTTATTGTTAAAAGCGATATATTCCAGACAACCATTGATGATTTTATCAGGCACTTATTTTCTTTATAAGTATTTTATATTTACCAAAGTTAGACTGAGCAAGAATTTGAATGTAAATTATATGTATAAGCATTCGTAACAGTTTTTAACTAATTTTAACTGACTTCATAAATGAGGAGGTTCCCAAATTTGACTGTAACTGTATATGTGTGGGTTTGTTTAGCTCATAAACACCGATTTTATTAAAATGATTTCTATGACTTTTTGTTTATTTGAAATGTTAAACCAATTCATAAAATTTTCTTATTCAAAGATGAGACCACTCAATAGTTTTTATGGAAATTGGTTCAGTGGTCGCGGTTTCAGCCATTCAGTCAGCAGTACCTGAGAAATTGTTGTGCTATTAGTTATTATGTGGAAATAGTGTTATTCTGTGGATTGAAAAGCAAGTTGACTGTTTCCTTCTATCACCAGAGAATGGAGAGGGCCCTCCTGCACTCTGTCACGCAGGACTGGAGGGCCCTCTACGTCACGGAGGGCGGGCGGAGCTTTCCTTGGGGCCCCCACTTATACCTTTGTAAAAGTACGCAGCGTAGATTAAAACGAGGAAATACTTTGTTCTTAAATACTTACTTTATATCATCTTTTGGTCATATCCTGCTAAAGGCAAAATAACGTAATATGGATATAAAATACAAACGAAAAAATGATTTTATTTATTTTTATTGTCTACTGTTTTGTGTATCAACAAAATGTAAAAATAATTAATTTAGTTTCTTTTCATAATTCAAGCCTTCTAATCATCATATTTCAACTTTATTTACGCAAATATTACTTTTTAAAACTTATTTTTTTGTTTGTAGCTGTTGTTGTTTGTATACAGGTTGAGTTTTTTTATACATAATTGCATATCTCTGAAGACACATTTTTCTTTTATGTTCATGGTTGAGAACTTTTCAAACGTTAGAGATTGTCAGCTGTCCGTAATATTTAAGAGATATTTAGACCTGCATTCACAGATTCTGGAAAAAGTGTACAGTCAGCAAGAAAATGGGCCATTTAAACAAAAAACTTTTTTGATACCAATCGATCCTGTTTTTTATAAGGATTAAAAGTCTATCGGACCAACTGAGGTTAGAGTTTAGAAAAGGCAGAAATAGCTAAAAACTTATCCCATACATTTTGGACGAAACGAATGTGGATGAATAAAATCAAATTCAAACATCACTCAAACACAAACTTTACACAGTTAACTTAAACTAAGAAAAAAAACTGAACCCCAAAAATACATAAAATATTAAACGTTTTCCTGTAGCTATAACGCCGTTACTGCCCAATCTCAAAAATCCAGGCTGTATATAAACATATCAACATAAAAATTCAATTCAAAGCCTAGTTTACCTTTACTTTGAACGGTTGACTGGCCGACAATAAAAGTATTTTTATCGATGAGAGCATTTCAAATTTTTACAGGATATGCCTCTTGAACAATTACGTCAAGGCATGTTTCAGGTGGCATTTGACCATTGCGACTATCCTATACCGGTTGCCGTCCCGTGGCAATGAACCAGCCACAGGCTTGTACTATTATCACAGAATAAATAATAGTACAAGTACAGAAGGATAACTGAGTAAAGTCATTTAAATACATAGCAACTCTCGCTACAACGCAATAAAGTGCAATTTAACTCGTACAGCGCTGCGAGTTTTCAATTATATTTGCCTAGAAGGCGCTCACCCATTGCGTGCAGGCTAGAATGTACCGTATCACAACGCGCGAGAGCTTCCATTGCTCTAGAATCGCTCTGTCACTTTTACGCTCTGTAGGGTTGTATCAAGATATGACTAGGTACTTGTACTAGTAATTATTCTGTGATATAATATGACTTAGATATTGTAACTGAATAAACAATTATGTAAAAATGAATTATTTTATTACATATTGTTATAAATGTTGATAGTTCTATGAACTACATATAATAACATTCTTATCAGAATAGACATACCTCATTATTTGATTATATCATAATAGGTTACACTTTGATGAATAAAAGGTGCCTGTCTGACTTCGATGCTTAATAGTTAATAATATTGCTATTATTTATTCTGTGCCACAGGTAACATTTTCTGTAACGACTTTAACTCTCCTGAATTTCCTCAATCGAATACGTTTTTTTTTCTTTTTGAGATCATTGGCATAAGATCCGATTAATTATTTGAATAGATATTACCGAAATTAACCAGTTAAGACGAAGGATATAAGAATTATGGCTGTGCTGCGGGGCGTAGTTCTATGTGTTATTCCAAAAGAAAAAGTAGAAAAAAACTTTTATTGCACACAAAACATAGGCGAGCTTAATGCTATCAAGCAGTATCTTCCAGTTCAAAAGTACCTTCGAAAAGTGTGTAGCCATTTCTATATGTATTCCAGGATCAAAAGTATTGTATAGACAAATAAGTACAAAATACCAAATGTCGTTCAGCCGTCACATAGTTTTTCTATCGATTGCTCAGTTTCTAATAAATAGATAGATAATTCTTTATTGAACACCATATTACAAATAAAGATCTTGTAACTAAAAAACAAAAAAAAAAATACAATGGGCGGTCTTATCGCTCGGTGCAATCTCTTCCTGACAACCGTGCACGGAAAGGAATTACGAAGATAATAGCCGGTGGTTTACGGGTAATAAATAATATACCATAAATAAGCACTTAAAATTTACAAATAATAAATTAATTAATCTTACCAGGAATAAAATACCAAGTACCTCAGTTTTTAAACCGAACTCTCAATTAAAACCGAATCGAATTCTGTCCAGTAGTTTTTACGAGATGCTCGATTAAACAGATAGACTGAACATTTAAAAAATGTTATATTCTTAATCAGTAGCCTGAGTACCCTAGGCTATTTTTTTATGATCTTCTTGGTACAGTTTTTTTTTACTGATTTATACCAATACAAATATATAAAAGTGAAACGTCTGTTTGTTTGTTTAGGGAGCATTCACGCGATAACGGCTGGACGGAGTTTGATGAAATTTGGGATGGAGATACGAGTAGCTTATCCCCTGAAATAAAACATGGGATACTTTTTATCCCGGAAAATTGTAAATTTCTACGGAAAACTGGAAAAATGTTAATTAGTCTATGTAAGGAACGGTTGCCATGGAAACGAAATAACAAGTCTGTCAAAAAGCTATAGAGTGTTGGTGCTAACTTACTTTTGCATTGGTTTTTAATATCCTAGAAGAAAATTGGATGCTTTTTTTCGAGAAAAACAATAGTCCGCGCGGATGAAGTCGTGGGCGGGAAAGCTAGTACTTATAATAAAACTAGGGTGGCCTAGAGTACCTACTGGCGTTCTTCGCGTACAAAGCCGTGGACCGAAGCTAACAGATATTAAATATCAGTAATATAGCAATGGCAAATAAAACATTACCTAGGTCACAGTACATACATGGTCGTAAGGACTATATATGTACTGTGCCTAGGTGCCTATTTAACTACACTGGCCGAGAAGAAGTCACACACTTATTTTGAATAAGATATAAGTTCGAAAACTAAAATCCGACTACGGTCGGGTAAAAATGGCAAATGATACTCATGCGATGAAGATGAATTGATTGACACCACGCTTGTCTAAACCGGACCAAGTTTTTAGTTTGAACTAATAACCCTGCCTATGCTTCGCCGTAGTCGGGTAAAAAAAAATTGCCTATGACTCTCTGTACCTGAACACAAATCGATTGACACCTCGTTTGTCAAAATCAGACCAATAGGAACGACGCTATGGTGGAACATCCACATAAACACATACACAGATATATCTGTTAATTTCATTACCCTTCCCTTGCTTTGCTGTAGTCGGGTAAAAAATATCCAATAATAATAATATAATAATATATAATATATTCGGGACATTTCCACACCAATTATCTAGCCCCAAACTAGGATACCCTGTGCTATGGGCACTAGATAACGGATAAACATACATAGATAAGAATATTACATCCATGACTCGGAAACAAATATTTCTGCTCATCACACAAATGATTGCACCTTGCAGGATTCGAACCCGCGACCGATCGATTTCGTACTCTAGCCACGAGACCAACCGGTCGTCAACCAATTACTTACACATAGGTCGGTAAGTTTTTGTTGTTTAAGTACCTACACGAAAAGGAAGTAATTTTATTATCTGGTTTCCATTTATTGCCAACATCGACTGCGGAAAGACCTTTACAGTTATAAACCTGTGTTTTCCGGTGTTGTTAAGATTTCCCTAGTTTTATTTTTAGGCCTAGAGAATGAACCAGTTTTAATTTTAAGTAATTTATTGTATTTTTATTTTTATGATTTTAGTCTGCTTTTACGCTAAAATATATATTATAAAAAAAAAAATTTGGATCACGGAAGAGATTCGAACTCGCATACTGTGCCTCAGTGCGGCACACGCCTCTACCAATTCGGCTACCGTCACCAATGCATAGCCATCCAAATCCATATTTTTTTCCAAATTATTATTTAAATTATTGTAATTGGCAATACAATAGCACTTTTACAAGCCAGACAATGGTGTCGATTCTGGGTGCTCCAATTAAACCTAAAACTAAATTTGACAGCTCTAAAATTAGGTATTGCTGTCACTTTCAAACCTTTTGGAAACGAAAGGGACAGCAACAATTTTAGAACTGTCAAATTTAGTTTTAATTGGTGCACTCAGAATCGACACCAATGTCTCATGAACAAAAAGTTTTTTTTTAATTATAAATAGACCAAATGATGGTGATGGTAGGTAAATTACATAACTCTACTTAAGACCAGTCCCTAAGTATGGCAGTGAAACGTGGGCCACAACTCAAAAGAACGAGAATACCATGTTGCTGAAATTAAAATGTTGAGGTGGATGTGTGGCGTTACCAAGCTTGATAAGATATATCACCGATAAGATGCAAGAGAGTAGGCTGCGATGGTATGGTCACGTGAAAAGGAGGCCGCCTGAATACGTAGGAAACTTAGCGCTACAACTTTCCATTCCTAGTCCAAGACCCAGAGGCAGACCCGAAACAAGCTGGAAAGCTGTAGTGCTAAAGGACATGAAAGAGTGTCATGTATCCGAAGACAATGTCGAGGATAGAGCGAAGTGGAAGAGAAAGACCAGGAAGGCTGACCCCACCACCACGTGGGATACATAGCCAGGAAGAGAGAGAGAGAGAGAGATACATAACTCTACTTGTACTTTGAGCTTGAAGCGGGCCTTTTAATGTGCCGACAAAGACTTGATTCACCCTTGTGAATCTGAATCTACCGCGCGGAGCTTCGCCCCGAAAAGAGAGCACCAAGAAACACAAAATCTGGTATTTAACTTGCAATGTTTGTATGTATGTAAGTTTGTTAAGGTCAAATCTTGCTAGCTAAATTAGAATCACTGTCTCTTATCTTACGGAGTTGAACTTTTAGGTTGGTTCAGTTCCGATGCATTTTTATGGTAAACATGAACTGAATCGACATCCACGATTAGCTCCAGGTAAAGGAAGTCTTCAATGTCAACAGCACAGACATGAAGTTTTGTGTACGCATTTATTATGAAAGCTTTTTTTAAACGTTTTTTATCTAACTTATTTCATTAATTATTTTGTAAATAAAAGGTCTGTAGGTTATGGTTTGAAGGATACTTAACTTAATGGTATGATATTTAAGAAAGATGAAATAATATGTGCATGTGCTGCCCAGAGGCACGGATGGTGTGGGTTTGATTTCCATCCGTAATCTAAATTTTTCCTATAGAAAACAAAATATAGTTTCAATAAGCAGACGTTACTTTTTATTGGGTAAATTTCTATTAATTTAGTCTCCTTTTTTCATTGTTGATAAAAATCGATGAAATCTATTGATTATACAGAATTATACAGAAGACCGAAGAGTATAATCGGCCACCATGTCTAGCATTTGTGGATTACGAGAAAGCCTTTCATTCAGTCGAGACCTGGGCAGTGCTACAGTCATTACAGCGGTACCAGAATGACTACCGGTACATCGAAGTGTTGAAGTGTTTGTACAGCAAGGCCACCATGACAGTCCGTCTTCAGGATCAGAGCACGAATTCTATCCAGGTGCAAAAAGGGATGAGACACGGAGACGTTATTTCTACGAAACTGTTCACCTCTGCACTGGAAGATATATTCTGAACTGGAACGGATATGGTGTTAACATCAATGGCGAATACATACTCACCTTCGATTTGCCGATGATATAGTCATCATGTCAGAAACCCTGGAAGACCTAAGCACAATGCTCAGTGACCTCAATATTGTTTCCCAACAGGTGGGTCTTACCAATGAACATGGGTAAGACGAACATCATGTCAAATGCCCATGTCGTACCCATGCCGGTTTATGTTGGGAACGATATTATCGAAGCTGTTGATCACTATGTCTACTTAGGTCAGACGATCCAACTGGGTAGATCCAACTTCGACAAAGAACCGACGAATCAAACTCGGATGGGCAGCGTTCGGGAAATTACGACATATCTTCTCGTCGCAGATACCGCAGAGCCTCAAACGAAAGTTTATAATCAGTGCGTGTTGCCAGTGATGACATACGGCACTGAGGGGTCTCTAACTATTGGTCTCATATACAAGCTCAGAGTTCCACATCGTGCAATGGAGAGAGCTATGCTCGGTGTTTCACTACGTAATAGAATCCAAAATGAGGAAATTCCTAGAAGAACCAAGGTTACCGACATAGCTCTCAGAGTTTGCAAGTTGAAGTGGCAATGGGCAGGCCATATACTTCGCAGAAGCGACAACCTCTGGGGAATAAAGGTTCTCGAATGGCGGCCACGAACAAGCAAGCGAAGTGTGGATCGACGACATTGTAGCCATCGCAGGATGTCGGTGGATGGAGGTGGCACAAGATCGCTCGTCATGGCGCTCTTTGGGGGTGGCCTATGTTCAGCAGTGGTCTTCTAAGGGCTGAAATGATGATCACAAAAATCGATAGCTTTCAATTTTTGCCATGTCATTTTGTAATAACATATCGAAACTATTCCATATTCTCGAACAAAACCTTTTAGTAAGTTCATGTAACAGTAACATTCTGCCCATATAAGGACATTGATGGAAATAAAGAGAGTAGGTAGTGTCCAAAATCTCTTGACGGTCCCCTTTCACCAGAACTAGGTAAGGGTCATAAGGTACAGATGCCAGCAAGATACCGTGTCACTTTTGCAAAAGTTAATTCCATGCCTCAGGCAGGTTGGATTCACCGAAATTTAAATCAAAACGGGCCATCCATGAGGCACTTATGACTCTACCATTGTTTGGAATGCGATATGCGATAACTATACCAGTGATCGTAATACGACTTCAGCCTTTACCACTTTTTAATCGACTTCATAAGCGAGAGCTTCTCGATATTTTTTTAGGGTTCCATAGCCCGTTTCTTCATCCGTCTGTTCGTCAGTCTGCATGTCACAGGCATTTTATCAGACGCTATTAATACTACAAGGCTGTTCGGCACGTGTTTGGAAAAACTTACTTTTTTAGTAAAAAAAAATAACTTCATAAACTAAAGCCCGACTACGGTCTTAGTGTATTAAAACTCGCCGAGGGAGTGCGCTTTGCCTACACTTGGTTAAATACTGACAAATTTATATCGCACTACAACGATTGAAAAAGAAAAAAAGTTTTAATATTTTTGTTTGTGTCTTTTGAGGACACTAAAACCGTAGTCGGCTTTTAGTTTTTTAACTTATATTTTTATTTAAATTAATTTGGGGTATAATGTTCATATATTAAAAATGTGCTAATTAAGCCCTTTCATTTGATACCAATCAAGGAAACATGATATTTTTTTTCACTCCTTTATGTCCTCTAGAAGGCGCCACATTCAATTTTATATCGATGTCACATAACCTATTACCTGCGGACGATAAAGACGCTTCCAACCATACCTCATTTGTCAAATTATGATGAGTAGTTTAGAAGTTCTGAGGGATCAGCTGAACATACATACATACCCAACCCACATACATACATACATACATACCGGTTAAAATCAATACCCTCCTTTTTGCTTCGCGTTGTCGGGTATAAAGTGAAGATACATATATAAAGTGAATATTTTGTTTTCCATCTAGTGGGGTCTGGCTCGTAGTAGGTATGTTAAATATTCTTTGACAGTTTTTTTCATTTGGTTCGGTTTGCGTTATATATTTTTAGTGACCTTTGAAGTATTTTTTTTTCCTTATTCTTAGGGAACGTAAAACTTACGCACCCTAGTTTTATAACAATCTAGCCACGATTATAATAAGTAATAAGATAAGTGATAGCTAATAAGTAATTTGAATATAACTTAAACTTTTACACTGAGTATACTAAGAATGTGTTCATTAACACTTTTCTTATTACATTATCGTGACTATCAAGAGTTTATATATATATATTAAGATATCTATAGAAAAGCAAAAATTTTATCTACTACCAAATCCCGAGCTGCATCACCTCTCCCATTCACACTGCACCTAGACGAGCAGGACAAAAACTTGAGAGCGTACCCCGACTTAAATTCCATAGCGAGATATACAGTATCCAACTGTGAAACAACTTCGTTCACGCATAACGTAAAAAACGACTACCGATTTCGATGCAGTTTTCATTGTTGGTCTTTGCTGTGCACATGTCTATGGAACCCTAAGCCTAAGCGTGTCCATCACGCACTTAATCGGGTTTTCTTCAAATAATAATTTGTTAATAATGCTACATGCATTATTAATGCATTTATATGAAAAAGACGACCATAACAGAATGGGTAAGCGTAATTCAACCTATTTGGAAGCAAGAATCTAATTAAGGACCATAGAAATAGGAATTAGGAACCTTGCATCACTCTGCCTACCAAGCTATTCGCGACTCTACCTAAATAGAAATGGACAGAAAATTACAGAAAATAACTCCCACATGAATTCAGATCAACTACAAAGATATTTTAGATAAAACGAACATTAGTGTTGATGTTACGAGGGACACCATAAACCCTTTATCTGAAGGTCCTATCAAAACAACTCTATATGCGTTATAGAGATGTGCCCGATAGGAAATTGTATCGCTGACGGTAAGCGCGGAACAGATAATCTAAAACGAGAAGGGGAAATAGTATAGGGCTGGCCTGGCTTCTACGCCTGGCTTAGAATAAATAATAGTACAAGTGCCCTGGGAAGAAAGGAGGACCTATTATAAACTAGTGGCTCTGTGAGCTGTAGAGTAGTCCTTGCGCGTACAAACTTTTTTGCAAACAATCTAGCAGTGCACAGTAGCGCCATCTAGTACCTTATTGTAAAACTAACATTAATAACCAAGGTGCTCCATCAATCCCTACCTAATGGGTAAAGGGCTGATTCCACTGGTAGAAACCTAAAAGTGTGAAATATACTGCATTTTGAGGAGCTATTCTGCTCATCACGCCGAAGAACCTCATCAGAACTATTTTTATGAACTAATTTAAAGTTACTACCTTTTAAATGAAAAAAGAACCATTGAAGTCGGATTTGATAAAGCGGAGATATTCACTAGCCCCTTTTTTACCATTTTTGGGGGAAGTACACCAAAAATGGTAAAAAGGGAAATCCATCAAAAATCCCCGAAAACTAAAGAAATCTAAATTTTCGAGCTATCAAAATTATCCAAAAACATATCATTTTTAAAGCTGCCTTGAACCTAAAAAATATTTAGACCGACCTCTAATTCTAATTTCTTGTTCGTCAGGTTCTAGCTGATCCCGTCAAAGGAGAAATAAAAATATTTAGACCGACCTCTAATTCTAATTTCTTGTTCGTCAGGTTCTAGCTGATCCCGTCAAAGGAGAAATAAAAATATTTAGACCGACCTCTAATTCTAATTTATTGTTCGTCAGGTTCTAGCTGATCCCGTCAAAGGAGAAATAAAAATATTTAGACCGACTTCTAATTCTAATTTCTTGTTCGTCAGGTTCTAGCTGATCCTGTCAAAGGAGAAATAAAAATATATAGACCGACGTCTAATTCTAATTTCTTGTTCGTCAGGTTCTAGCTGATCCCGTCAAAGGAGAAATAAAAATATTTAGACCGACCTCTAATTCTAATTTCTTGTTCGTCAGGTTCTAGCTGATCGCGTCAAAGGAGAAATAAAAATATTTAGACCGACCTCTAATTCTAATTTCTTGTTCTTCAGGTTCTAGCTGATCCCGTCAAAGGAGAAATAAAAATATTTAGACCGACCTCTAATTCTAATTTCTTGTTCGTCAGGTTCTAGCTGATCCCGTCAAAGGAGAAATAAAAATATTTAGACCGACCTCTAATTCTAATTTCTTGTTCGTCAGGTTCTAGCTGATCGCGTCAAAGGAGAAATATAAATATTTAGACCGACCTCTAATTCTAATTTCTTGTTCGTCAGGTTCTAGCTGATCCCGTCAAAGGAGAAATAAAATGCATGTTGCCTTCGACTCCATCTTATATTTCAAAATCAAGAATGTAAAGCCAGTTCGCCCTTTTTATTCAGGCTTTTATTTATATTTTTACCCGACTCAGGAGGGTTATGTGTTTGGGTTGTATGTATTGTATGTTTGTATGTTTCTTAGGCGCGCCCTACAGCCTAAACGGCTTGATGGATTTTGATATATGAGGTATTATTGGATTCTTCTTGATCACGAAAGTACTCTAGGATATATGAAGTGTCAAGAAAACTAATATGGCGGCTGAGAGCTGCCAAATTGTATTTCCGATGGAACAAAAAATGACCAAAACCTATCGAATGAGGTATCCAAATACAGGTCTTTAATAGACGATTTCAAAAATATTTAACTCATATAATTAAACAGCAGCAATTTTCTTTTAATCATAATACAAAATTTTCAATTTTAGATTATTCAATTTAATGTAAATACTTTAATCTAATGTTGCAATTGCAACTATTTGAGTAAAATAAAATATGTAAGTAAAAAAGAAACATTAAATTTATATAAATAATAGCTATGCCCGCGTCCCTCAGGAACCGTGCATTTTCCGGAATAAATAGTAGCCTATGTGTTAATCCAGGCTATAAGCTACCTCCATACCAAATGTTATCCAAATCCGTACAGTCGTTTAAGCGTAAAGAAGTATCAAACATACACATACATACAAACTTTCACCTTTACAATACTAGTGAGATTATTTTTGCGGTCGGTCAGCTCGTAGCCAATAAGTTTGTACGCAGTCGGGTTTCATGTATTTATATAATAATTTTACTTGTTTATTAATGTCTATTTAGCGCGGCAGAGTTCACAAGTCAACTTATACTATGTTCTCACAAATCCAATCACCTTTTGCTATTACTTGTAATCTCAAACTCTTGGAGACCT
Organism: Alsophila aescularia; assembly: GCA_946251855.1. Taxonomy (NCBI): domain Eukaryota; kingdom Metazoa; phylum Arthropoda; class Insecta; order Lepidoptera; family Geometridae; genus Alsophila; species Alsophila aescularia. The sequence continues at coordinate 11,637,868 of OX276385.1, forward strand.
TTACCGACGAGATTAAAGTGTAAACTCAGATTGAACCGAACATCATCGAAGTTATTAAGTTAGCAACTCATCCGGGAGCTATTGGCAACTCAGAGTCGGTTTTATGAAAATTTAAATTAGCTTTTAAAAGTTGTCTTGCCTTTGCTCGGTACATACTAGGGAAAAGTGATCGTTCCAGTTTGTGTACCTACTTTTAATTTCAGTTTGATCCTTAATATTTTAATAATGACTCACATTCATATAAAATCGGCTAAACGGCTTATTACACTAAGTATACAAATTGAAGGAAACCTAATTAGAATCCTAACTAGGATAAGGATAGGAAGCTAATGATTATACTATCTTAACTGCGATTAAACCTTCCTAAGTTCTAATTAGGAATCTTAGAAACAAGAATAATAATAATAATAATTTATTGACATAAATATGTTACACAGAATAAACATTGAATGTTTAAAAAAAAACGGATTCTACACCGCTAAATTAAGCTCACAAGATATGCGGATCCGCTCGTATGCACAAGCCTCACGCACACACTTACACCTTGTTATGCCGATCGGCCGCCACATCGCAGCAAGATCTCGGCCTTGTTAGTCACGTTAATTCCATCAAGTTCTCAAGGAAAAAAAACAGTCTTTTATTATGACATTGTGTAACATCCACAAAAACCACAAATGATCCACTCAAACACACATACGCAGCCGCCATTTGCTATCCTCACTCGTTTATTTAGCGGTGTGGAATCTGTATTATTTTAAATTGCCTACAAATTGGATAGTGTAATAATTAAGGCTTTTACTAGAATAGAACTAAAGGGACAATGGTCCCACAAATACCCAGACTCAGAGCAAGTACCTATGGTTACACAAATATTTGGCCTGCACCACCAACTACGTCATGGAAGCTGACGTACTCGTATGTCTACACTAACTAAACAAAATGACGCGGTAGCGCTGGCGATTCGATTTTTGTGTCGCGAATGTCATTTTTATTATTTTCAATATACTTTTAGTAAAGAAGTATGTGACATAAACATACTCGTAATAGCGATCATAGAAAGGAGAAGAGGAAAGGTGTTTGGCCAGCTTATATGACATGACAACTTCATGAAAACCATAATAGAAGGGAAGGTAGAAGGAAGAGGCAGACCTACAAGGAAAAGATAAAGGAGAAGATAAATGTCATGTCGTATAGAGAATTCAAAGCTTTGGCCGAAGATAGGGAACGCTGGAAATTACTCTACCGACAAGAGCTGGTCTCTTAAGCTCTGCTTTTTAAGGGTTATTATACGCTTTATATTAGCTTCACTTGTATGTTTGTATGTTTGTAACTGACTCCTTTGGACGCTATTTTGACCCACTTTAAACGGTCAGATTTCATTCAAATTTTGCACACCTGTCAAAGACCGATGACAATGCAATAATTCGAAATAAAAGAGAGTGCAGGAGAGGTGGCAAGGGAGTGGGGAGTGCGAAAATGAAACCTTGGAGCCTGGCCTTAAGGTTGGATTATAATATTGTCGCTCACTATGGAATTTATTCAGAGTTGACGCGGGCATGAAATGCGTTATCTTGGTCGCCTATATCTCGTAAATTAGTAGACCCTAAATGACCCTGAGAATGTTTTTCATAAATTCGTATTATATTAAAGGGATATGCAACACAAGCGTAAAGGTCAATTTAGATCCAACTATATTAGCTTAGGATCCTCGCTATGGAACCTTAACGCGAGTCCATAAATACAAACCTTTTGTTCCATACTACTTTAGTAAAATGGCAATCGTGTCGGACGGTGTAAATTTTCACCATATTCCTCAGTGGTATCCTTCATCAGAATCTGATCTAAACAACCAAAATGACAAACTAACTCTTGAAGTTAAATAAAGGCTAGAACAAACTCTTATAACAGAGATATCAAGCGAATATTCAGCTAAACAATCGTGTTGTTTCAAAAGTAATGTGTGGTCTGCGCACAGTCACAGAATGAATAATTGTACTGTACAGCTACAGACTGGCTTGTTTGTGGCTACCCCGGAAGGGACGCCGGACTGGCGCGTAAACGAATATTTTATTGCCGTTGCTAATTCTATTTACCTACTTTACCTAAAGTTAAATGTGAGAAAATACACCGACGAGCAGTGAAGCCGCCAGCGAGGGCAATGCTTTCGCGTTTTTTCTCGTTATAAATATAAAATTTAAAAACAAGGCATAAGTTAGTTAAACAGTCGGGTAAAAAATAGCCTATAACACTTGCGATGAAGACAATTCGATAGATACCTCGCTTGTCAAAATTGGATCAAGTATTTAGTTTGAACACATAACACTTCCATTGCCTTGCCGTAGTCGGGTACAAAAAAATAGTCTATGACATTCTTACAAGAAGACGAATCGATTGATACCTCGCTTGTCAAAATCGAACCAATAGCACAGTACATATGTAGTCCCTACGACTATATAATGTACTGTGCCAATAGGGTGGAATATCCACATACCATACATTGACTGTTAAACTCGTTACCCTTCCCTTGCTTTGCTGTAGTCGGGTAATGAAGCTAAATAAGCTTCATTCATTAGATCTTCAGGAAAAGTAATCATAAAAATGTGACACTTAGTAGATACTGCAAATGTGTACTACAGTACACATTTGCAGTGTTGCATTGTGGCTGAGAATAGATTATAAATACGACAGAATATAATCAAAAAAACATACGCGACTACAAAAGTATTATTCAGACTTACCTTAAAACCTTGAAATTGCAACGAATTATTATGTTGGTTATTTGTTGTACTGGGTGGAAACAATTTTGAGAATGATGCCAATTCAGTTGGCCTGCAGCTTTTGGAAAAACTTCATCAAGTCTTCTCGTCGTCCATTCCACAATGCCTGAAGACAAAAGGTCTTCTACCTGTGTGTCCTACGCGTACCAATCATTAATAACATAAGGTCAATTTTGCCCTTTTTTTACAACTCCCTCCATTTAATGATAATTATATTAATCGTTGTCCTGGCTGAATGGGCTGGCAAGCCATGCTGCCCAGACGGAATGGAAATTATAGTCCGGTCAATTTAGACCAAAAAATGAGAGTGAAGTTACATAAAGTCCCAACAAGCTGAATTTTTGTGAAGTTGTTCAAAACATAATTACAAACAATGTCTAGAAGTTCCCCATCATTCCCCTGTAAGGAAAAAAAATAATTCATAATTTTTTTCCTTACAGGGGAATGATGGGGAACTTCTAGACATTGTTTGTAATTATGTTTTGAACAACTTCACAGAAATTCAGCTTGTTGGGACTTTATGTAACTTCGAATGTCTAAATTGACCGGACTATTACGCGGGATTCTCAAAATTGTGAAATGTTGGTAGTAAAAAAAGTAATATTATATGCTATTGTGACCGTTTGAACTGAAAAAAATATTGATTGGTATTAAGTGCTAATAGGGAGTTATTAAAAAAACAACTTTGTGTAAGATTAATATTCAAAAAAATATCTTTACTTAGTTTAAATTTATAAGGTTGCAATTATGTTTCAAAATATGTTAATAAAACTGTAAGTATATCAATATTGAAACAAGTAGATTTCATAAATGCTTTCACGTATGAAATGTCCATTACTCATCATTGGAAAACGCACATTCCGACTTGTAAAATCTTACGTAAGAATAGCTTTTACAACCCACCCAACCACCGAATTATTGTAAAGATTTTGTAAACCCCCTCAGGACCCTTACGTAATTAATGAATGGAACCGAAACGTGACTGACTGTGAGACTGGACTGGTCCACAAGCTCAAAGGCGCTCAGCGAGCTATGGAACGAGCTATGTTCGGAGTTTGTCTAAACGCGGAGATCCAGCAGAGAACTAATGTAACATAGCTCCAAGAATAAGCAAGCTGAAGTGGCAATGGGCTGGCTGTTCACATTTGTCGTAGAACCAACGACCGTTGGGGAAGACCACAGAGCATATATCGAGGAAGACGCCGAGTTCTAGAGTGGAGACCGCGAATCGCAAACGTAGCGTGGGATGTCCTCCGGGTAGATGTAACGTAACGACGATCTGCGCAAGGTGGCTGGCAGTCATTGGATGAGACGAGCCAAAGGTGGGCTCAGTGGCGTGGTTTGGGAGAGGCCTATACCCAGCAGTGGACTAAACAAGGCTGTTAATAAAGATTTTGTTGATATTGGTATAAAAATTTTAAAGGTAATTTCTGCTGCACCTGTGCCACGTGGGTTTGCCCGAGTGGTATTTTTTCCAGGATAAGAAGTAATCAGACCCTAGAGCTATTTTTAAATTAGTAGGTATCCATCGATACCGGGTTCGGTCCTCGGCTCCGCACCAGGTCTTTTCAAAGTTATGTGCGGTTTTCCATCGCTCCGTCCTACAAAGGACACGTTAAGCTGTCGATCTCGGCTGTTTGATTAATAGCAGTCGAGCTATGCTGAACATTTGAACACGAACTCAAACATTCAAGATATCTCAATGGATTCTAGCTGCAATAGTGCCCGATATTATTTTACAATGAGTGATCAGAGATCTGAATGTCTTGGAAATTACTGACTCCGATTTATTCGAAACAAAGTTTAGAACCGCTGATTTCAGTATAAAAAAACGCGTTGAAATCGATCAATCCGTTTGGGAGCAATGAGTCAGTTTATACACCATTGTTTGGGAGAGCATCGATGCCAAAAGACACACAGACAGATATAGGGCAAAAAAAGTTTTCAATTTTAACTAAGGTCTGTACCTACTGCCTAGGTACAGACCTTACTTAGACCTTACCGTTTAACTATATCGATCCATATCTTTATTATTTTTGATAATTTATTAATTCCTATGACCTCTAAATCTAAACTTAATACCACTAACTTCAGCGTTATACAAATTCAGCATTATCAAAGCCAGCAGGAATGTAGGTACTTCCTTATCGTTATCACACAAGAGAGACGGTGATATATCGTCACCTTTTTCATTAACGCGATGCGTTAAAAATTCGGGCCAATTCGGGCACGCTCGCACAGTCATTCGCTCGCCCCGAGAGCGTAATTCAACCTCTTTGGGTCGCCCGCTCTTCATTTCACTCATTCTTGCGCAAGTCAACTTTCTTCGACCGTCAGTGCGCATGCGATAACGCTGTCAGCCGGACACCGCTGTTTTTCACATAACCTAGTTAGCCAAAAATAATCAAAAATTGATTTATCATAAAAATGGCTTTTTCGTCGCTAGAAAAGTTAGCCATAGTGTTTTTACTATCGGTTCTGTTTTATTTTGTGAAAGTTGTTTTGAATATTGTGTATACTTACGCTGTGGGCCCCATCGTCAATAGAGTGGACTTTAAATCTAAAGGAAAGTGGGCACGTAAGTACCTTCAATCAATAACTACAGTAGGCATACTTCGGTATAATTTATCATAGATTCATAGGTATTCCCTGCGATAAATTTTATTTATCACTTAGTAATTACTTATAATATGCTAGGTACCTACTTACATCAGGTTGGTATCAATGAGTTGACCTATTCAGATGATGTTAATTCATGAAATATGATAACTCCTGAACTGAACTGACACACTTTAGAAAAGTCACTTATTCAAAGAGAATACAATACTACGTAAGACACTTATTGTGGACGCTGCACGCACGTTGCACGCATTGACGTGCTCGCTGCACGCACGCGCCGCGTAATATCAGCAGCCCGATTTCATAACTTGGCTTCAATCGAATTCTCAGTATCGCAGCCACTAATGCCTTGCGAGAGTCGAATTTGCTATGAAAAAAGTGATAATCCGATTGTAGCCAAGTTATGGAATTGCTGTGCTGTAGTTCTATTACCGGTCTTGGTTGCAATCAGATTGTCACTTCACGTGCACATAATGCAGCGCGTTAGGAGTCGAAATTGCTATGAAAATATGAAAATCTGTTTGCTACAAAGATCGGTAATAGCACTACTAGTGTGCGGTCGTTTTTGACACTGCGTTCTATGTGTACCTTATACATTTGTTTTTATTAACTATAGGATTGCCACATATAAACTAGAGAAAATAGTTTTCATTAATATCACCATCAGCCGAAGTGTTCTAAATAACTTATCAATAGACGAGTTATAGCGTCCTCCCAAGACGAATCCAAGGGAAGGAAAGAGTCTGCGTACATAGGTACATACTCGTAACTCAAAGCTAAGAGTCCTGCCACAGAATAAATAATAGTGCATAGTCCTGCTTTGTGGCTGAAATTATCCTTTCCTGAATAAAGTTTAAAAATATAGATTATTTTTGGATGAAAATAGTTTTATCTTATCTTACATTTTCTTATCTTATCTTATCCTACAAATAAATAAAAATGAAGTGTCTGTTAGTAATGTCATAATAACAGTTTTTTTTCTTAATGCATATGAAAGTATATAAAATATACGGTACAACAAAATACTAACAAAAACTCTTTTTTTTTTAATTTATCTCTCTCTCTCTCTCTCTCTCTCTCTCTCTCTCTCTCTCTCTGTTTGTTCCGACTAAACTCCAGTACGGCTGGACCGCTTTTGACGGGACTTTCACTGGCAGATAGCTGATGTTATAAGGAGTATTGTTTTTCTAAAATAAAAGGCCTCGGCTCCTTTTATTTTAGAAAAAGTATTAGGAGCATAAAAAAAAACATGCATTTATACCGCGCGCCCTACACACACACCGTGCCGCCACTGTTGGAGGAAGGGGGAAGGGGAGAAAAGGAAAAGGGTAAGGGGGAGGGAGGTGAGGGCAAAATCTGAACCCGTGCAAAACCTCGGGGCGCAGCTAGTTCGTACTATAACTCAACAGTAGGTACATATTTATAAAATACTAGCTGTAACCGCGGCTTCGCACGCATGGTCATTTCTCTAGGTCAAAAGTACCTACTCTATGTACTATTCCAAGACTTTAAATACCAATATACCAACATTTGATCAAAATTCCTTCAGCCGTCACAATTGTTTTTTTTTTGGCTCTTTTTCTACTTATCTGATTAAGATACCAAGTCCACCAGTTTGTATGTCATACCCAAAGCTATCCAACAATGAAAACCGCATCGCAATCGGTCCAGTAGTTTTTACGTGATGTGCGAACAAACATACAGACAATCTAACAAACAGACAGACAGACACGATTAAAAAAAATGTTATATGCTTGTTCAGTAGCTTATTTTATGTTTAGGGAACTTAAAATAAGCCACTGAACAAGCTTAGAACATTTTTTAACCATTTTTTTAAAATTATCTTTGTAAAGACCATTTTGTACCTATTGCTTCATTATAGATAGATAGTATAACTAAGTGAGTACCTTAGTTACCTGCTACGTATGCAATCTGTCCTGAACTGTATTACTAAAGCATTAAAGGTCAATATACAATAATTAAATTAAAACTGACAACAAAGTGGTCAAAGGTCAGTTAATGTACCTACTTAATATGTGTGCTTCTTTTGTAGTGGAAATTCGCTGACCCTATTATAACTAAAATCGACGGGCGCGTCGTCGTCGTTGTCTGGTGTATTAAATAAAATACATAACTCTACCTTTGCTTTGCCGTAGTCGGCTAAAAATAATATTAAATCATTATTATAGCAGTTATCCCACTGGTTAGTTGAGCCAGAGTACCATAAGGTCTAATGCAAGAATCATTTCAAACTTTTGAAAAGTCTGGAATAAAACAGCATTAAAAACTGTATTTTTTAACGTTTTTGTAAGACCTTTAGATAAGTAGGTACCTAATAAATAAAAGTTAAGTAAGGTAACTTCAAACGATATTTTTATTTTAAAATTGAAATGAACATTTTGAAGATATTTTGCATGTTTATCCATACCAATATATAAAAGTGAAACGTTGTCTGTTTGTTTGTTTGGAGCTTTCACGCGATAACGGCTGAACGAATTTTGATGAAATTTAGAATGGCGATAGCTTATATAGATATAAAATGTTGATTACTCACTGTAAGGAACGGTTGCCATCACAGAATGGTCTATGGTTGCCATGGAAACGAAATAACAAGTCTGTCAAAAATCGTCAAGAGCATTCGTTCTATAACTACTTTTGCATTGGTTTTTAATATCCTAAAAGAAAATTGGATGCTTTTTTTAGCGATAAACAGTAGTCCGCGCGTGTTAAGTCGCGGGCGGGAAAATTAGTTTCATATAAAGTTCAGACCACCGAAAAGTCCGGGAAAAGATTTTATGAGTCAATAAAATATTCGGATGTCAAAATCTGGACATAATAGTATAGTAACCGTACTGCCAAAAGTCCGCCACGCAGTATTGTACTATTATTTATTCTGTGACGCAGGCCTGTTTAAAAGAGTCGCTCACTACAGTTTCTGATCGAAATACAGACATAAAAAAAAACATTACACCTAGGTTAGGTACCGTACCTTCATAAACATACTAGTTACAAACGAACTAGGGTAGCTGCGCCCCGTGGTTTTACCCGCACACAATGATAGCGTGACAAACATGCACACACACTCTCACTTTGCATTTATAACTTTAGTGTGTTAATTAACTACTTATGTTGTGGCTTTAACAACGATAGTAAAGAGAAACGTAAATAATCCAAGAGAGAAAGTAGTAGGTAGGTGTATTTCCGTTGGTGAATGCCTATATTATATACACATTACCTATACATACTTAGCTTGAGTCTGTACAAGGTATCTATGGTATTCCGTAATTTCGTGCCAAATTATTCTTGTGTTAAAGGCTCAGTACGTGTGCGCACGCATAAACTGGTTATTGTACTGAGTTTTGGTAACCACAGTTGCCGCGCGTAATGAGCCTCGATAGGATTTGGTTTGAATAGTGTATTTTATATACGGATTGTGGCAAAATAATGGGGCATCAAGAGTAGGTAAATTTTTCTCTGTAGATAGAAGTTTTTGTTCTTAGGAAACATGGGTCTATTTAGAAGAAAAAAATAACTGCATTTACGGATTTTCAAATCTTAGTATACATTTTGCATTCATTTTCTATGAAGTATCATTTAAATGCAACTAAAGGCAAACCATGGTAACAGGAAACGTTGCACTCCGGTTTTGACGCAAGTCGAATGGATTTTGCGATCCAATCACTTCCTTGAGCCAAGGTTTAACTTTATGACTAAATGCATATTGACCCTTGATATTATACATTTATGAAGTGTGTTTCATGCGTGTGTGCTTGTACGTGACCAGGGCCGGCTTATGCCATGCAAGGGCCCCTGGGGAACAGAGTTTTGGGGCCCTTTTAAAAGGCTATAAATGAATGTAATCATGGGCCTGTGCAGAACTATTGGGGGAGTGCATTTATATACAAAAATTATAAACCATTATGAAACGTGTACTACAAATAAAGTAAATAAAAAAGCACGAGCGAAGCGTGCGCGTAAATTTAGGTATTCAGCCATTTCTATTAAATAAGTGTAAAAAAAAACATAATCTCAAATCATATAGAAATAATTGATCGTTATCACCTGAAGAGGGCCTTACATTTTACTACCATAGCTGCCTGGCATAGCTGCAAGTGAAATTAATGAAAAGTCGCAGCCTCTGATCTAGCCTTAATAAATCGATAAAGGACTTCAATGCAAACAAAAAACGTTGGAACACTGGTATCCTAAAGTCGCGTTTCGTTCATAATGGAGCTCAAAGTTAGCATAATTACTAGCACGCTATCTTTGAGGTCCAGTATCCCAGGAAAATCCTTTCAGGGAAGTCCTTTAACGGTATTGTGCAGTGGCCGGGGTTTGTTACTTGTAGTTACACCTTTGAAGATATTAAATTGTTTAATAGCATTGATTTCAAAAATTTCGGGGGCCTTTCAGACTGGCCCCTGGGCACGTGCCCGGGCGTGCCCCTACGGTAAATTGGGCACTTTATAAGCCTATCGTGGGCTAAGAACACTGAGCAAGGAATGTACAGAAATGTTTGCTTCTAACACAGAATAAATTAATAACTTGTATAAATAGATTAGATTCCAGTTTTTTTTATTGGATTGAGTGATGAGACGAGCAGTTTGCTTGCCCAATGTTAAGCGTTACGCCTGCCCATAACAAACGCAGTGCCACCCAAAACTTTCTTTGAAAAATCTTGAAGTCACTGCTCTGAGTTTTTAAGTCTCATTGCCGAGTAATTTCGCTGGAAACATTGCCCTTCAAATTGAAACACTGAACTGTTTGCACACTTCTGCTTGATGGTTGAATATTTGAAAAAGGTGTGGTACTTCCCCAGGCGGACTCTTGCATAATAGGCCTACCAATACACATTTGTTTTATTTTCAATAAACTATTTTAAAATATTTATCTTGCAAAACAAACTAGCATTTAAAATCGTAATATCTAAGTATTATCAATAAAGTGTTCTGTAGAAAATCATGCGTTTTTTTTAATCGAGTTAAATAAAAATATGCAGGTATTGAAAAATTCTTAAGAATAGCTCATCTAAGGTTAAATAAGGTTACATTTTAAAAATAGCTCAACACACAAACCGGACTGTTTTTATTTACAAAGTTTATCTAAATCTAACAATTTAATATGTTTTACGGAAATAATGTTAATATAACCAGATCTAATAATGATGTTTAGATTAAAACCTGTTCAGAAGCAAATTAGTGGTTATTTAGCAGTCTTTACATTTGGAAGTGATGATTGTTTGCTAATGGAATATTTCAACATCTGGTATATGACGTACCTACCACGATGTATTATTTAATAATAGCTGTGCCGGGACTTTGCCCGCGTGATATTTTCTCTGGGTTAAAAGTAACCTACTTGTTATTCCAGGACTATACCTACTTATAATAAAGCAGTAAGTACAAAGAAGATATCTGTACAAAGAAGATAATAAAAAAAAGATGTCTAGGGTTCTTTAAATAAGCTACTGAACAAGAATATAACATTTTTAAGTGTCTGTCTGTCTGTTTGTCTGTTTGCCTGTTTGTCTGTTTGTCTGTTTGTCTGTTTGCGCATCACGTAAAAATTACTGGACCGATTTGGAAGCTGTTTTCAGTGTTGGATACATTAAATTTGACTTAAAAACTGGTGTACTTGGTATCTCAATTCGATGAATAGAAGCCGATCAATCGATAAAAATCTACATGAAGGATGAACAAATTTTGATGAAATGTAGTACATATATTGTACTTAATAGACACTTTGGTAATGGAATAACACATAGGTTACTTTTTGTCCAGTTAAATGACCACGCGGGCAAAGCCGCAGGAACAGCTAGTAGTACCTATATATCCATACCAATATATAAAAGTGAAACGTTGTCTGTTTGTTTGTTTGTTTGTTTGTTGTTTGGGTAGCTTTCACGCGATAACGGCTGGATGGATTTTGATGAAATTTAGAATGGAGATAGCTTAAACCGTAAAATTGAAAATTTCCACGGGAAAACTAGAAAGTGTTGAATACTCACTGTAAGGAACGGTTACCGTTACAGAATGGCCTGTGGTTACCATGGAAACGAAATAACAAGTCTGTCTAAAAACATTGGCGCTATACTAACTTTTCCATTGGTTTTTAAAATCCTAGAAGAACATAGGATGCTTTTTTCGCGATAAACAGTAGTCCGCTCGTACGAAGTCGCGGACGGGAAAACTAGTATAAAATGAAATGCGCCTCCAAAAATAAATGCATCTATCTATATATTTGTGGCAATTACATCTCACTAATCACGACTTTGCCCACGTGGCCTTTTTCCTGGGCAAAAAGTTTCCTCTTGTATTATGCCAGGACCAGAAGTACCTGCATTTATAAAGTACACTGATACAAAATCATTGATGTTTAAGTAATTGAATTAATCTAATAATGTGTTTTATCGATTGCTCGGCTTCTATTCATCGGATTGAGAAACAAAGTAAGGTTGGCAAAAATAATTAAAATGAATGGATCGTAATTTTCAAACAATTGTTTTTAAATTTCATAGATAAGGGAAAGGTTTACGTGCTCATCCCTCGGTATGATGATTTATTGCCATTGTGACAAAATTACTAAAGCTATCATTTTAATTTTTGGATTAACCCCCAGGTTTACTACGCGCACTCATTGTTGCGTACACATAATTATAGTAGGGGGTTAAGTGTATAGTCTCCGGCCCCCCTCCATTCGGTGGATGATGAATTGCCCAAGCAAACGTAAATTCTAAAATCATTTGTAATTGAAGCATATGTCCACCATAAACAATGACATTATTCAAATTCGGATAGTAGCCATCGTATAATCTGCATTTGAGGAGGGTAAATGACGACGGATCAAAAATAATAAGTTAATTTAAAAACATTTCAAAAAGAGCTTTCATGCAGTAGCCATGTCATGATGAAACTTAGAACGGGCTATCACAATTAAATGCGTACACAAAATTTCGTGTCTGTGCTGTTAACCGTTGAGGAGTTCCCAAGTCAGGAGCAAACCCGGAGTGCCATGTCATGATGAAATTGCAAAGAGTCTATCCTAATAGAATGTGTACACAAAATTTCGTGTCTGTGCTGTTAACCATTGAAGAGTTCCTTTATCTGGAGCTTTTCCTGGATGTCGATTTAGGTCATGCTTACCATAAAAATGCATTGTTATTGGAATTGAATCAACATGTACAAATTCAACTCCATAGGATAAGAGGAAGTGGTTCTAATTCAACTTGCATGATTTGAACTAAACAAACATACATACAAACATGGCTATTTAAATAAAAGCTTTTAATAGTCACGTTTGACCCGGACGGGACATCGCGATCAGTGCGATTATGTTTACATTATAAATAAATAAATATATTCGGGACAATTCCACACCAATTACCTAGCCCCAAACTAGGATACCCTGTAATATGGTCACTAGATAACGGATAAACATACATAAATACGAATATCAACATCCATTACTCGGAAACAAACATTTCTGCTCATCACACAAATGATTGCACGTTGCAGGATTCGAACCCGCGACCGTTTGATTTCGTTCCTAGAGTTACTAGCCACTAGACCAACCAGCCGTCACATTATGACACATTATGAGCGTTCTCCCTTAGAGGATCATCTCGTACACTTCTCTGCACAATCTTATCTCAACAATCACCGCAATCTTGCTCTGAACCCGATATGTTTTTGGTCAATGAAACGGTGTGTTTCCATACTTTTGATATCTGAAAGAACGTTGATGAAATTTTGTATGTGGGTTTATTCCCCAGAAAAATTACCACGCGGGCTGAGCCGCGGGGCGTAGCCAGTTTATACAATACAATACAATACAATACAATACAATACAATACAATACAATACAATACAATACAATACAATACAATACAATACAATACAATACAATACAATACAATACAATACAATACAATACAATACAATACAATACAATACAATACAATACAATACAATACAATACAATACAATACAACACAACACAACACAACACAACACAACACAACACAACACAACACAACACAACACAACACAACACAACACAACACAACACAACACAACACAACACAACACAACACAACACAACACAACACAACACAACACAACACAATACAAATACAAATACAAATACAAATACAAATACAAATATTGTATTTCGGTAAACTTAATCTAAAATACATTTCATGGTTTGAGACCCTCTTTTAAGTATGTAGATACCTGTGTTAGAGGGTCTCTCTCTTCCAAAGTTAAAAATTAATAGATTAAGTACAAAAATAAAAATAGGATTTAATTTATTTAAAAGTTAAGACATCAAAGAAATAAATTATCAAGTAAAATAAGATAATATACGAGTAAATTAAACTAATGAAGGATTAGGTCTAATTACTTATGTCTATTATAAGTTACAGTTAGGGTTTTACAAATATGTTTACAACACTGTTTGTGAGTAAAGTGTATGTGTGTAGTGTATGGGTGCTCCTTATCTCATACAGATATCACAGATGTCATAAAAAGCTTGAGTATTTCTGGAGCACCCAGGTGTGAGTAGATAAGTGTGTGAAGTTTGTGTAGGTATGTTACGAAACAATTTCCAGTAATTTTTCAGTTTCCTCGTAGCTCAGTGACAATAGCCATTCATTAAGGATTTTTTTGCATTTATAATAATTCATAGGGTAGATACTCAAAATTTAATTTATAGAATTGTAGGGGTAGGTTGATTGCGAGGCATACTGTCGAGATGCAAACTGAGATCGAGCAGTAATTCTGGTAGCCACTTAATATCTTTTTCGCTTATTGAGCTTTACGGGGTTGAACTCAAGAGATTTATGCATTTTCAAAACAACACTTAGGATGTAAAGTTTTCTGACTGATAGTAGACCAGAATCTCGGTAGAGCATATCTGTTGAGTATTGGTAGGGCTTAAAATACATCATTTTTAATAAATACCTCTGTGCTCTTTCGAGTTCCAAGACCTTTGTCTTAGTAGCTCCTCCCCAGACAGGTATACAATAATTTGGAATTGATTGTGCCAAAGAAATGTAGATTTGATTGATTAAATCTTTAGGTGCGACATGCCGTAACATTTTAAAAATCCAGATTAATTTACGAATCCTATTCATCAGTAGTTCGATATGTGCATGCCAGGACAGACGCTGATCAATCATGATTCCTAGGTATTTTGCGGTTGCTACTTTATTGATGTTAGAACAATCACAGGAAGCGTCAATGAGGCTACAGTTGTGTATTTTTAAGCTATAATCAAGATTTGGTTGGCTATTACTGTATTTAGTAAAAGTCATAAAGTTAGTTTTAGAGACATTTAGGGTTAGTAAATTTAGGTTAAGCCATTTAGATATATCAGAGAGTCCCTAGTCGGTTCTTTTTTTAACTTCATCCCAGGATGTACCAGTAAAAACGATAGCAGTATCATCTGCATAAGAGAAAATATTTGCATTGTTTACTTTGAGGTTACAAAGATCATTAATGTAAATCAAGAATAGAGTTGGACCAAGTACGCTGCCCTGAGGTACACCATAGCTAATATTCTCGTCATCACTAATAAAGTTACCAATTTTAACACTTTGCTTTCGTTCACATAAGTAGTCTGTCAGAAGGGCAGCGGCACTCCTCGTACTCCAACATTTTCCAGCTTATTGATAAGTATTTCTACAGACACTGTATCAAAAGATTTCTTGAGGTCGAGGAATGCAGCCAAGCATTTCTTTCCACAATCGACTTGTTTCACGATAAGATTACTAATTGCTGCAACAGCGTATTCAGTAGAAAGTCCGTGTCTAAAACCATACTGCGAGTTTGATAGAATCTTAAAATTATTTAAAAACAGTAAAAGTCGGTTATTTATAAGTTTTTCCATTATTTTAGAAATAGAAGTCAACATGGATATAGGTCTGGAATTATTAATGTCGTCTCTCTCTCCATTATTATAAACTGGTGTTACAATCGATCTCTTAAGGAGGTTAGGGAATACCCCTTTAGTAAAACACAGGTTTACAAGATGACATAAAACTGGAATTATAATATGCATAGATAGTTTTAAAAACATAGTAGGTATGTTATCCCATCCGGGCGCACTTTCGGATTTGAGATTTATTATAATATTATGAAGTTCTGTGGGATCGGTTTCCAAGAGAACAAAAGATGAGACTTGCCTGGGAGTTTGAGTAAGAGCAGACGATGAGTGGTAAACTGTCATACTCGTGCTTTGTAGAGAAATACTTTCAGCCAGAGATTTTCCTATATTAGAGAAAAAATAATTTGCAAAATTAGATTCCTTAGGTGAAGCCTTCGTGTTAAGTAGTTGTATATTTGGTGTCTTTGTAGATTTATAATTAGATCATGTTATTAATAGTTTTCCATAAAATTTTACTATCTTTTGAACATTTATTAAGTTTATCCCTTTTATATTTTCTTTTAAGTTTTTTTATTGGGTTATTACAGTGATTTCTATATATTTAGTATATCATTATAAGGGTCAGCGCGTAGTTTTCTTTGCATATTATTTCTGTTTATAATACCTTTTATAATGCCTTGCGTAATCCAAGGCTTTATTATTTGTTTACTCCAAGGCATACACATAGTTATAGAGTTGTTAATAAGACATTTTTGTATCATAGTAATTAATTGACTACATAGTATTTGGATCATTTAGTTTTAATAAGTGTGCAAGGTTTTGTTCAGTTAGGCTTTTCATGGCATTTTCATAATTAACGACTATTTTTGACTTGCAACAGCTCTTATTTGTAATTTTAGAAAGGCTAAGTAGGACCATAAGATGGTCAGTAACAGAGGTTTGTAGTACGGCAACTACGGCAGAGTTCTTATTTTTATTGTTTTTTTTTTAACATAACGTGGTCTAAACAGCTATCCACTCTCGTAGGTAGGTTATGTCCAGGTATGCCATGCAAAGATAACATGTTTAAATATTTTAATCTATTGTTCCTTTCTTGAGTATGTTCTGTTGATATGGGCAAAGTGTTTATATTTATGTCCCCTACAAGTATCTTTTATTCTTTCTAAGTATGTGTTTAAGGAATTTATAAATAATTCAGCATTGGCGTTAGATGGTGATCTATAAATGCACACAATAATTGTATTATATATATATATATATATATATATATATATATATATATTTGTAAACAAGATGCATGAATCAATTTTATTTCCTTAACCATACTTTTGTGCGTATTTTTAGATGAGTACATTATTATTTTGAGATCAAAACCACGTTATGAAAAATATATCTATCTAAACGTATAATGAAGCATTGAGTAACAAGTTTGTACTAAGAAGATAATTAAAAAACAAGGTCTAAGGGACCTTTTTGAGTTTTTTTTAAATCGTGTCTCTCTCTTGGTTGGTTCGCGCATCACCTAAAACTATCACAGATTGGGATGCGATTTTCAAAGCCTAGGGTTTGAATTAAAAACTGGTGTACTTGGTATCTCAATCCGATGAGAAGCCGAGCAATCAATAAAATGCTATTGACGCCTGAGCGAATTTTTATGCTATTTGATAAAATTATATTGGTACGTTTGGTTTTGGAATAGCATATAGGATACTTATATCCCAGAAAAATTACCACGTGGGCAAAGTCGCTTGCAATAACAAATTTAGATACTTAAAAATATATTTATCCCCCACGTGGATGTAAAATAGTTAGGTAGATAAAGCGTACATCTCGTTATCACACACATACACACGGAGAAGACTATTTTATCTCCCCGTTTTTTGGTTGCATTCGACGGAATCGTATCACTATCAATAAACAATTTTTATGGCGAAAGCACGTTCATAAAGATAAGGCGTATTTCATAAGGCCGGGAATCCTACGCGAAATATGTTACGCTTTCGTTCCTTTGAACATGCAGACCAAAAAAGTTTTCCATAATGGAACCAGTGTTCCTTTATGGAGAACCGGTGTTCATTTTTTGTTTGAGAAGTCCTCTATCGGTTTGATCAGTGGACGTGACTTTCGTGGGTTTCACTTGTAGCTATACCTATGAAATGTAATATCTCCTTTGTAATGTATGATCATCATCATGAGATGATGATTTTCCATGATTAACCTATATCTACTTCTCTATCAATCTATCTATACAAATAAATAGTGACTCGTCCCGGCTTCGCATGGGTTATTTTTCTTTTAGCATTTTATATCCGTCCTAACTTCTAAAAAAATACGCCAGGAAGCGTAATCCAAAATCTTTGGCAGCAATGATCGTGGTGTTTTTTGAACATATACAATACAACTGCATTAATACTCACGTACTTGACAGACTTGTTATTATTTCGTTTAGTTTCGTTACCATGGCAACATATTCCGTTCTGTATTTTTGATACCTTGGGTTACATTATTGCAATTTTGTTCGGAGGTCTAATTATTTGAAAAATAAAATCTGCCCATGTTACTCGCTGATAATGTAGCTTTATATAGATGAAAGAATTTTTAAAATTGGTTCATTATTTTTTGAGTTTATCCATTACAAGAAAACAAACAAACAAACAATCAAACCTTTCTTCTTTATAACATTAGTGTAGACGTAGAAGTGTAGATAAAGCTGTAACAAAAAGCCTGTACTTTCACCATATTGGTGACGTCTATAGTATAATTATTTGATACCTACATACGTATGTACATAGCATAATATTATCCAAGGCCAATTACCAATGACTTTTCTATGATATCTGCGGTTTCCCATCGCTCCGTGGTCGTTAAGCCATGTCAGAGGCCCGACAAACTCTGACACCAGAGGCGTAGTAACTATGCCAGAAGCCAGCACTACTACAGCAGTCATACGACAAACAAACAAACAAACAAACAAGTATAATATTAGCAGTCACATTGTTATTTATCTACTAATACAAAATAAATCCTTAGCTTTTTTTTTTTATTAATATCTATTGCAAAAATATCTTCAAAGTAAGGTGTATGAGGGATTTAAAATTAAGATAATTAAACTATTTTAAGCCATAAAATCATGCGGAAACTTTACGCAAAATGCTGCAAATATTTATTTTGCGGTAAACGATTCTGGTTTATGGATTTCCATACACACTTTAAAGCGTCAGGTCAAATATGTACTAAGGAGTCTAGTAAGTGTGCGAGTCGTTGAGATAGTAAGCTGAAAGGCTTAAAGAAAGTGAAGGTGAACGATTGTTCACCGCTCAGGGCGTTCGGAGCTCGGTTCTCCGGTCGTACTCTCGAGGCGTCTCATTTCCAATCTGGAAATGCAGGCGTGCTACATAAGGACAAAATTTACCCGCGACATTTGTTTTTTTCAGTG
Organism: Alsophila aescularia; assembly: GCA_946251855.1. NCBI lineage: Eukaryota > Metazoa > Arthropoda > Insecta > Lepidoptera > Geometridae > Alsophila > Alsophila aescularia. The sequence goes on from OX276385.1 coordinate 11,656,585, forward strand.
TTTGGGTGTAAGTGCCGGGTAGTGTTAGTAATCTTAATCGAATTCCAAAGGAAATATTGAAACTGTTGTTAGAAGTAAATCTAATTGAAGTCGTTGTGGTGGTTTAACCCTTAATTGTAGTCGTGGTTCCAGAGGACCTATGTTCAATCTTTGAACGCGTGTAAAAAAACGACGTGTGCCCCAGCGCTTCTCGCTCCTAGGTACCTTCTTAGATAATGAACAAATGAAAAATAAAAAACAAAGGTGAGTTTTAGTGTCATTATGTCATCAGTTTTTGATGTCCATTTTTTTTGTATTCTTTTAAAACAGCATAAGTTTTTTGTGTATTATAAAATGAAAAACTTAATAAGTATTATGTAAAAACGACGATAAATAAGAATAAAAGTTTCTGTTATTGATTTTGTTTAATAGTACGATTGTTAATGAATCAATGTTAAATTAATAAATAAAAGTGTAATAAGTATAAACTTTGGATTACTGTCACTTTTTTTTAATTTCTTATTTTATTTATTTCATTGACACTTTTTTAGTTTTTAAGGTTTTTTTGCATTTTCACTTATTACATATATTTTTTCTTTTCCTTTTTTCCCTTTTTTGCATTGTCATCGATTTGTGAGCTACCCTGAAAGTTTCAGCAGGATAGCTAATCGGAAAGTGCTCGAAATTTGAGTCGCAAGATTCCAGGACAGCCAGAAATACATAGATACATAGATAGATACATAGATAAATACATAGATAAATACATAGATACACACATGTATACAATTGAAGTTAAATAAAAGCTTATAAAAATTGAGATATTATAAATTAAAAATAGGTGGGTCCCGTAGACCCACGACAATAGAAGTGTGACCACTTTTCACCACTACAGTTGTGGGTTAAAAATATTCAATTTTCTTTTTATGAGTTACCTAATCTTCTTGGTAGAACCACATAATATCTATTATTACGAGAATATAATTGCGCAAGTTATACGTTAGATAACAATGAGAGTACCATGTAACGTACCATGAGAGTATTCTTTGTGGTTTCAAAGTTTTATCAGTGGCTTTCGCGCAAGATCTTGAAGTCCCAATACGATTATTATCCATGGAAATGGTTGAGAAACATTTGAAGGAATTCTCTACACTGAAGATCATGGGAGAGTCTGAACCTTTTAGGCTAGGGTGCAAATTCAAAATCTAAAGTAGATAAATAGGAAACAAAATAAATTATCATTTTTACAAGTCAAAAACTTAACGGCTCACAGAATATCACGTGTTCTCACTATAAGAAAATTATTTATATTTGAAAGTATCCGAAGGTATCATAGGAAAACGGTGCATACCTTACCTGAACTAACCAAGAGAGTCTACCGATGTCCTATTCCTCGTGTGAAAACAAAATTTGCGCATAAACAGTATAATGTTGTTGTTCAACATAGTAATAGATAAATTAAGAACACTTTAGTTAACTGGTTAAAGAAATATGACTATGACGGAATTGAAAAAATGTTATCAGATTTTTACTTTAGAAGGTTTCATAAATATAATTATACATACATAACTGGCAAATTACTACACAATAAATACACACATACATGATCACATAAATACAACACACATACACAAACACACACATTACAATCACAAACAGTGATTCACTACTAACATCATTGTTTGTGGAATCATTGTTTTAATTTTAATTTTAATTAAATTGTTTAAATTTTATTTTTAGTGTAATTTAATTATGTTTTTCTTGTGTTTGTTTGGGTTTTAACTGAATGAGGCATAATTTGTACTATATATATATATATGGGAGAAGTCACTGGCTCCTGAAACACAGTTCTTACTAGTTCGGGAGCCTATGGATTCATTACTGTTCTGTATAATTATTATGTCAATAAACATTATTATTTTTATATTTTTTTATTATTAATATGAGAAAATATTTAAACTAGACCAAACCCAACTATAAGTTTTGAAAGGAAATTCAGAGTTGAATCATGGACAGGAACAGGAAATACTCTTTTGACTCTACCGGTGCTAAGGAAATACTTCCGTTACAGAAGAGAGCTTAACAACGGTAAACTACCGAATATTTTTTCCAGAGTAATCATTATTCTTTCAAATGTATCGTTATACAAATTACATGTACATTTACATGTAAGTGTCAATATCCGAAGAGCGAGTGTAGCTACGACAGGGTGGATCAAATTTAATGTGGTGTCTACCCCCATCATGTATGCGGGATCAACTGTTCGATAAGCAGGCTACTAAAAAAACGAGGCACAAAATATAAAATAAAAAAAATAGTACTACTGATACCACGTAGGCATCTCCTAATGCACGCCACTGAGCTCGCTCTTCAGCTCCCCTAATCCATTCTCATCCAGCCGCTTTTCGCAGGTCGTCACTCCACCAGGCCACAGGGCGTCTTACACTACGTATGCCTTAATGTGGTCTCTACTCGAGAACTCCTCTATCCCAACGGTTATCGGTTCTTCGGGAAATGTGACCAGCCCACTGCTACTTTAGCTTGCTTATCCTTTGAGCTTTGAGCACTCGCGTTGGGATAGCTCAAACACACTCGCTCGAGTGACGAGAAGAAGCGCGAGTCAAACCACGAGGCGGGAGTGTAAACGTATTATTTATATTGTGGCGCGAGTGACTTAACGATTCATGAGGCGAGCTGCGAGGCGCGATTGTAAACGTACCATGAGAGTATTCTTTGTGGTTTCAAAGTTTTATCAGTGGCTTTCGCGCAAGATCTTGAATTGAATGATTGTTTTGAAGATAGCTATTGTCATAATTATCAGCATAATTAGCATTTCCTACTACTGAGACATGTCCCTTCTTTGAGAGTAAGAGAGGATGACCATAGCCGTAAGTAATTTTCAGTACCTATAAATATCAAAACAGTCAACCTAGTAAAAATATATATAATAAAATCCATGAATTTCATCAGAAAAACTCAACCTAGAGCATCAAATTCCTTCTTGTAAAGTGTAATATATTTTCCCGGAACCAGGAATTTAATTAGACGCTCATTTGAGTCATAAAATGCTATAATCACCCCATTATTTTTCTGAAACTTGTCGCTTTTGCCGTGGATATATTTCTTTGAATAAAATTTAAATATGAAAGTGGATATATACTGGATGATCGTTTGTTCGTAGTAATTAGCACACAACAGACAGCCAAGTAATAAACTAAGTAGTAGTTACCGTAGTTATCTGATTAAAACAAAAGACTAGTATTTTTGGAATATATCTGATTGTCCAATAATTAGGTGGTTTCGAAAAAATTGGTGATTTTATAAATTTTGTCGTGTTATTTTCGAATTTGCACTTTGCAAAAAAAAACATTTTTTTGTCAATATCTCCTTTCCGAATTACTTTACGATGAAAAACATTACGTATTACATTTTAACCTAGACAAAATTTCCCATAGTGTATATATTAACCTTTTCCTTTTTGTAAAATGCATAGTTAGTACTTACTGGTATTTTTGGAATATATTTGGAACATAGACAGATCTAAGGTGTGCTCCTTGTCTATAATCTATCATAGACAGGGAGCACACCGTAGATCTGTCTGATTTGATTGATGGGGAACTGGGGATATAACCCCAACAAAAAAAAAAAACATTACGTTAGATCCCCATCAAAGTATTACAGTAAAAAGGGCCAAGTGAAAAGTAGTAGCCTTAAAAGTGGCGAGATATAATTATGTATATGATGCGGTTGAGATATAAAGAACCAAGTTCTAGCAGCACTTTGCTGTACATGCAAAATATACGAGTGAGTTGGATAGCATATTGTGTAGCTGGAGCCACCGACTTTGTTTGCGGTATAAACAAAACAACAGTTCAGCGATAAAAATGACACTGAAAATATGTTATCTGCTAATAAATATTCGCATATGCACTTTAAGCCATCTTTAAGTTTAGACATAAGACTATCCAACAGGGAAAATATATTTGTCATAGATCTAGTCAAAGGGAGGAAGATACGGCATGCTTCAAAATCCCGTTAACGAAAACTGGACTAGATACAATTACAGGCAAACACTCACGCAGCTAAATTCTGATCGTTCGTGCTTTATGCGCAAAACAACAAAAAAATAGAGAGACACGCAGACTGTAGCGAATAAGAGTCACTGCTAACATGTGCTTCATAAACGCCTCTCCGAGTGTGACCAGTGCCAAAGAAGGCCAACTGTGTGCATTGCATTTAATTTATGCGGTAATCACCCACGGAGCTTATACCTAATCTTCCCACTTTTAATTAAATTTTCGAAATGTGATTTAAATATAAGTTTACACATAGGGCCGTACTCTTCCGCCAGGTTGCCTAGAAAAATCATGCCACAAGTACATTTTTTTTCCATAAAATTTCTAAATTTAAAATAAATTGCTCCCATATGTCATGAAAGTAAATGAAATGCCATCGGAAAGAGACCAAACTAAAATAGTTTGCCACCTGTCAGCCTGGCACAGCCCTTGGGTTGCTAGGTGTAAAGTTGTTCTTTTTCTTCGATTAATGAACTTATCATTTATCCACATGATTTTTACACCACATTGAAGCTATTGTATTCCTCAACACGATGGTATAAGGTTGCCAGGTTTTATGCGGGCAAATTATTAATCGCTGATAAATAACCATCTTGCACCAAGCAACCTCAGGGGTTGTGCCAGGCGTAGGGGTGGCAACCAATTTTTTTTTGCTCTTTAGTTTGGTCTCTTTCCGATTGCACTTAATTTACCTTTCAAACATAGGGGTGCAATTTATTAAAATTTTAGCAATTTGAAGTCTTTTTTTGTACTTCTACCAAGATTTTGCCGGGCAACCCAGTGGAAACTTTCATTTCGATCACATTTCGATTTAAAAACTGACAGGTGCAAATTTTTATGATCTTAATTTGTAATCGGTTTAGTGATTTTTAATTAGGGTCACAAATAAACTCACAAAAGCGGATAGATAGATAGATATACACCATTTTTGATGTGTATCATCTTTCCTCTCGGTTTTCTGCAATCTGTGGGAGTGATTTCGTGAAAAGGGACGGAAGTTTTGTAACAGGAAGCCGGGGAAGCGCGCTCTATTTGATTTGAGCAATGAGCGCGCGCGCTGCTAGATTATGTTAATTTTGCTCATTACCAAGGTAAGAAGATTTCAGATGTTATACATCTGCAACTTCTGTAAGGCTCGTCGTTTTTTTTTAAATTAATGGATTTCATTAAAAGTTTACAATTGTGTTGCCATATCTTGTTCAGCAGCTTAATTTCATGTATACAGGACCATTTTATACCAGGCCAAACCAGAGTTTTTGTTACTTAGGCCCACTTGCACGATAACAAATCAAAGTATCTAGTTAGTTAGTCCACAAATTCTTGTTATCACTTTTGCGTTACTGATTTGACCATTCGCGTTACTGTCTGCGTATGTCTCTATTACATTTAAATTCAAATTATATTTATTTATAAGAATATTGTTTGTTAGTTGTTGTATTCGTTATTAGTCCAAAATACTCTACCGTTTCCGGCGTACAAATGCATAATTAAATCAAAGATCACTTAGACGATATATGATAATTAAGTTCAAAGTAGTATTAAGTATCATACATTTTAAATTGACACAATAACAACGAAAATTTAAATTTAAGGCCCACTTGCACGAAAACTAAACATATCTAGTTACTTAGTCCAAACAATATTGTTTTCTCTTTCACGCTACTGTCTGCATATGTATGTCTATCCTACTTGTCTTAAATTTAAAGCCCAGGCTAGACAATAGCCCGGGGCTAAGACAGCTGTGAAAGTGGGCCTTAATGTTTATATTTTAACTTAACCCCTCTGTTTTGGTTCTAATCAGCTGTTGGCTTTTACGAATGGAAGATGTGATGTAAGTCTTTAATGTATGTAAAGATATGGTTTATAACGTGTCTAGCTCACGTCTACACGCTTAGCGAAGCCGTAACTATTACGTCAAACACGTGCTGCGATTCAACTACGGCTTTCACCTGCGCATGGGCAGGGGCCTCTGCTGCAGAACAAGTTCAATGGAACTTGCTCTACTTGCAAGTCCTCCAATTACTAAAGCCTAAGGCCAAGATAAATCACACTTATCATCACTTCGTAACATTAGTGTCTTCTACGGAATTGTAGTGCTGAGCTTTGCCAAGGCATAACTGACCTTGTTTTTTGAGAACATAAAGACTGTAACTTCATGCACTTCACCTCGACAAAGGCACATGCCACAGACGCAAGTGAAAGTAGAATGACTCGACGTGATTATAATTTTAAATACAAGCTGTTGATTGTACTGCGAATTAAAGTTGTCGTTTTGTAATGATTCCAAAAAAAATTGAGATCGTGTTTACGCAGGAGTAGATTTATCTTACTAGAGTGCATATACTACCTACTCTAAGAAAAATATTTTGTATGAATCTGTAACCATCTTCATAAACTTGTGACTTGAGGTCCGCGAGTGTAGGTCCACCATCTCAAGGAGACTATTCGCAGTCGACAATAATGTAAACAGAAACAGAGGGTAACGGAACAGAAGATTATAGAAGTCAACGGACGGAGAACTCAATACGCTTAACACTTGCTATTTTATTATTGTTTAGAACTTTTAGCAGCTACAAAATGAAACAGGACACTAAAAGATGATAATTGGTCGAGTATTGAAACGAATTTATAAAAATAGGTATAATAGGCCTAGCCTGTGTAGGCTGACAATAGGTCTCAACCAAACCGAGCATATCAAGTGAATAAGACAAATGTGTGAATGACAAAGACAATACATAGAATTATTTGAATTTGAGTATGGAATTATGGAACATGGGTGTATGGACAGTGCTCAGTGATAAACTATGAAAAGAGATTGTAATTTTGATGAAAAAGGATCACTTCGACACTACTATTTCCTTGTCAAATTTCATCAAGATAGGTTCATTCGTTTAGTCGTGAAAAGGTTACAAACAGACAGAGAGGTACTTTTGCATATTTATAATGTAACTATCTGTGCCGCTACTTAACCCATGTGTTAATTTTCATAAAAGTATCATGTTATTCCAGGAGTTTATTACAATATACCACTTATACATTTATACATAAATTTCATCGATTTTCATCGATTGCTCAGCTTCTACTAATCGGATCGAGATACCAAGTACACCAGTTTTTAAATCAAAACCTACACTATCAAATAGTGAAAACCGAATCGCAATCAGTCCAGTAGTTTTACGTGATGCGCAAATATACAAACAGATAACACTATTTTTATAAATACCAAATTTTTATGAATAATCCTGTTCAATCGCTTATTTTAAGTACCCTAGGCAGTCTTTTAAGTGTCTTCATTATACAATATTTTTTGTTACTTACTGATTTATTATAAGTATAGACATATAAATAGTGTGATGTTTTTGTCTTATGTTTTCTTGTTAATGCAGCCCTCTTTGCACATTTCATGAATAGTTATATGACATAGTCTTGTACTATGTGGATTACTCTAAGTGCACTCCTGAATGCACACTTTAGGATTTATCTATGACACTCTCACTAAAGCACTCTGGGTTATTAAAGAGTACATTGAACTTTACTTAGCCGAGGTTACCTTGAAACTTACTCAAAGCCGTTTAAAAGCTTACGAAATTAACATAGTTACCTACTTTAAAACTTTTGTAATTGAATAAGTTGTTTAATTAAATTTAGGACATTAACAAATGACTGTTTCGGTATTGTAATGATAATTAACTTTTTAACGTGTAATTAGTAGTAATAAGGAAATTATTACCTATGTTAACACGTGAACTGTGACGGTACAAATATGAAATCTACTCCGTACGGCAAATAAAATTTTGTAGGTCACGTGTCATTAGATTTGTTACCGACCACACGTGCCTAATTTTAAAAGGCGATAGAATAGAGTTGTATGTAGCAGTGTCCCATATTTGGTATACAAGTATCGTAGGAATTAATGTCCCTTGATCAGTTAACAGCTTCGCTGCCAACTTGGATATGATGATGATGTCTTGAGAAAACCTGCCATTATTAAAAATACATTATGGATGTTACAATTTGCTATTTTAGGCAGTATTTTACTATATATAGTAACATTTACTAAGAAAACCCTAAAATAAATTAATAAATAATTTGCTCGACTGGCGCTGAGATTGATAATTTCAGCTCTAATGCCAAGTCCGCAATCTTGAGGAGAGGTTTATTATATGTTTAACGGTTTAGTTAAGACTAATTATTACATTTTAGCTTCGTTGGATACCTTATTATTTTCATAATAAAAATCGATACTTAAAAACCAATATAAGCTTTTATATACCAGCCAACAAAACGTGTCGCCTTGTACTATTATTTATTCTGTGGTCTCGCCAAGCGCAATATATGCGCTTAAAATTTTATACAAATTGAGCAGCGCTCTCCGCTAATTCGCGGAGTCAGCACTCAGCGCTAAACCCGCAGTCCGAAAATATGCGGAGCTGGCAGCGAAACTGTTAACGTGTTAAATATTGCAAATTCATATAATTTGCACATAACTAAAATAGGTGCAAAGTTTACAATGCATTTTTCAAAACAGTATTGTATTTTAAGGCCAAGTAACGATACATGACTGATAAAAAAAACTTACTTAAGTATTTATTTATACTACAATTTTTTTATTTTTTTTAAATAATCCTTATTGTTTTGTAGTATTTGATTACCCAGTAACATCAGAGAATATTCATAATTGCTAAAGTAAAATTATCTTATATACCATCCGTTAGGTAAATAATAATATAAATCATAGATCTCATTAAAAGTAGGACGATTAGGTACCATCTCCTCGTAGACCTCATAAATTAGGTGCAACGCACACAATTGGCCTTAAACGAATATTACCTACATCGATGACTCGGAAAGAAACATATCTGCTCATGAAACAAAATTAAATGATTGCACCTTGCGGGAGTCGAACTAACAGCCGTTGGTTAACATCGCAGTCAGGGTCACTAACCACTCGGCGAACCAGTCATCGTTGGCCTTAGTACACTCGGAGTGGCGTTTGTGTAGCACGTGTTAGCAGTGACTATCATTCGCGCTAGTCTCCGTGACCGTCTTTCTATCGTTGTTGATGGTGCACATGATGTACGAAAGTGGGAATGTAGTTGTGTGGGTGTGTTTACCTGTAGTTGTATCTAGTCCAGTTTTTGTTTTCCCCGTGCCGTATCTTCCCCTCCTAGATATATGTTAATAATAATATTTTTGTTTCAGTTGTTACTGGATGCACCGATGGAATTGGCAAGCAGTATGCGCGAGAGGTAAGCACTTTATTCAGTAATTTTATATATTATTTTGTTTTTTTTATTACGTACTAGGCAATCGTTTGACCACGATCTCACCTGATGGAAAGCAATGATGTGGTCGAAGGTGTAGCACACTTGCCTACTAGATACCTATTCACTCTTGTTTTGAACACACCTGGGTTATGATTTCCCGGAAATACTGACGAGGGCAGGGCGTTCCACTCCTTTGCAGTTCTTACAATAAATGAAAAAGCGTAACGCTTCGTTCTTGTGCGAGGTATTTCCACCATAAAAGGGTGGCGCTTTGCTGATCGTCTAGTCGTACGGTGATGGAAAGGTGATGGGGGAATCAGTTTGTGCAGTTCTTGTGCACACTCTCCATAGTGCAATCTGTAGAATACCGACAGGCTTGCTACCTCACGTCGATGCGCCAGACTTTGAAGCTTATTCTTTACTAGAGTGTCATCTACAATAAGTCTGATAGCACGTCTCTCAATTGAATCGAAAGACTCGAGCTGATACTTGGCAGAACCGTCCCAGAGGTGGCAGCAGTACTCCATACAAGATCGGAGCTGTGCTTGATAAAGATTCAAAAGCTTTCCCGGTGTGAAGTACCGCCTAACCTTAGAAAAAATACCCAGGTTTTTTGCAGATACCTTGGCTTTGGATTCAATATAAGACCCAAAAGGTTTGATGTGAGTTCAACACGGAAAAGCTCCAGATGGTCGCCTATTGTATTGTTACACTTTGGAAATACGGAGATCGGTTAAGAGAACTCTTTTTAGCAGAAAACAAACACGCCTGCGTTTTAGTAACATTAAGCTTAACCAGGTTAGCATCGCCCCAATCGGACACGGTACAAAATGGAACTGGTTCAGCCATATGGACTGAGCCAGCGTGGTGGACTACGACCCATCCTCTCCATGTGAGAAGGCCTGCGCCCAGTAGTGGAAAAAAGGGCTGATGATGATGAATTATAAATAGTTAGTTTTTTTGTTGTGGTAAAAACGCATGAGTCCGCCTGAGGAAGTACTACACATTTTTCAGATATTCAACCGCCAAGTAGTAATGTGAAAACATTTCCATGTTTCGATATGAAGGATAATGTTTCCAGCGAAATTAATGGGCAATGAGACTTATAAACCAATGTCAGTAACGATCGCAGAGCAGTGAAGCGCAATATTTTGCTACCAAAGTTATGGGTGGTACTGCAACTGTCTTGGGCGGGCGGGACGCCTACCATCAGGCGAGCGACTTGCTTGACTCGTCACTCAAAGGAATAAAATATACATACATAGACTTTAGCATAGGCTTGCATAGCTTTGCTTCACCGTCGTCGGGTAAAAAATAGTTATAAATTAATGTAAAGAAGTCCCCTGTTACATGGTGCCAGCTGCTGACCTGAGATTAGGCAGCTAGTGCTACTCACATGCCAGTAGCTTGACTTGCCTCCACCGGTCACATAATGTGTGTAGCTGCAATGATGTTATATATAAATCTCATTGTGTAGCTGCTAATATGGCCCTGGCAAGAAATGCTGCCTTGCGATGAGTAGAAGCCGAACAATCAATAAAAACTATTTGGCATCTGAACGAATTCTGATGAAATTTGGTATATTATATTGTACTTTATAGGTACTTTTATTTGGTCCTGGTATACTTAGTGATACTTAGTCCATTTTTGCCCAGAAAAAATGACCATGCAGGCAAAACGGGGCATAGCTATCCGTCAAATAAAATGATGCTTGGTCTTGTCCAGGTTGCATAGAGTGATTGCAAAGAATGTTACTATTTAACAGCGCAGTAGCTAAAGTTATAAAGCTCTTGCGCAGAATAAATAATAATACGCTCTACTAGATCGGCTTATGTAAATTTAACTTAACTTGATAAAACAAAGCAGAAAAGCATTCGGATTTGCATATCTTGGGAGGAAATCCATTGGAAGCTTTTCAATGCAGCATGCACGCTCAGAGGATTTTCTGTGGAAATATGCTCAAAGGCCTTATACTCACTCTACCCTTGGTGGATTGAACTTGAATATATTCAAGAAACATGTGAAAATAGCGAGTGAAATCACAAAATATAGTATTAGGTAGGTACTTACTCAATAATTCCTTGAACCAATGAAGAGATATATTTACAATATTATGCATTAGTTATATCAAATTTGGTGCAATATCTTGTGTGTTTTATTAAATCCATTTGAAGTCGATTTTTGATCAAAAATCCGTTCAGTGTGATTAAATTTAAATGTCACAGGACATTGTAACTGGTTAACCACATTCCTCGCCATGAAATGAAGTTAACATGAAGCTACTCTACCGGTGTCGGCGAAGTATACACTATACAGTGTTTATGCAGACTTTCAGTTATCTACAGACTCTATACTATTATATATAATGGTAGCAACAATTGCTACCATTCTCCTGAGGCTTTGGAGTAAAAACAAAAGTTAATATTAGGTTTGTATTACTAGAAGGCAAAATAATATTTTGCTGGCGAGGGCTATATTATATATATACTATTACTAACTACTTTGAATCCGGAGCGGAGTGTAGGATTCTAGAGTAGAATCCTGAACGAGCGAGGGATTTAATATGCGTCACCAGAGGAAAAATAATGTTGTGTCCGAGTGATACACTCTACTTTTCATCTAAAAAATAAATAAGACGCACTTTTAGACACTTTACAACTCATATATTTATTTAAAAGGGTATTTAATAGACTAAAATATACAACTTAATATAAACTAAGTACTTATGCTATAATATTCACTTTGGACTTCTTTGATTAATGTCCTTCAGACAATCTCTTCAGATAATGGTGTCGATTCCGAGTGCACCAATTAAAACTAAAACTTAATTTGACAGCTCTAAAATTGTTGCTGTCCCTTTCGTTTCCAAAAGGTTTGAAAGTGACAGCAACAATTTTAGTGCTGTCAAATTAAGTTTTGTGTAATATAATGTAATGTTAATGTGTAAATCTTGTGTAGATCTCAATTTGAATGTCATTATTGGTACTGACCTCCAAAGTGTAGTGAAGGTTTCTTACATTTGGGTAATTTTTGAAAATAGGTACAGTTTCCGAAAAATACTCTTTTTGCATATTCCCACTCGATAAAATTGTTATAAGCTTTCAAATGTTTTTACTGGGATATAGTTGGTAATAGATTCTGTATCACATTTATTGCGTAGTTTCTTATATTTTCAGATGTAAGTAATATAATACTTTCGCTACTTGAACTTGATGATCATTTTCGTGAAATTATTTAGTTTTTTCACTGTCAATATTTCCAGTGTATTTTTTTTTTTTGTTATGTTTTTTCCTTGTCTCCGTGACGATGATTGCGAAATTAGCGCGCTTACTATTTTTTCCTCTCCTCCGCACATTTACATGAGTCTTTTAGGCCGTCCACACCGTTAGGCGGATGCCCAGCGCAGGCGACCAGCGCCGTGTCTGTTTTGTGTAACTTGATAGAGCATCGCTGCGTGCGACGTGCGGCCAAAAATATTTTTATCGATTGTTCAGCTTCTAATATCGGATTGAGATACCAATCACCCCAGTTTTTAAGTCCAACCCTAATCTATCTAACAGTGAAAACCGCATCGCAATCTGACCTGTAGTTTTTACGTAATGCGCAAACAAACATACAGACAAACAAACTAACATACTAACAAACAAAGAGAAATACATGATTTTTAAAAATGGTATATTTTTGTTCGGTTGCTTATTTTAAGTAACCTATACCATTTTTTTTTTAATTATCTTCTTTGTAAAGACTATTTCGTTCGTATTCCTTGATTATAAGTATAGTTAGATACTCGTAACTATAGATTTCTATTAATAAACAATAACATTTATATTGTTTCAGTTGGCCGCCCGTGGCTGCGACATCGTTCTAGTCAGCCGATCGATGGACAAACTAAAGGCGACTGCCGAAGAACTAGGTAACTAAACTAACTACCTATTTATTTTAATTATATTTAGTGACACAGGTAACCTTATGTGCACTAACACAGGTAGTCACTGTTTTAAATAAAGCCCGCTCCATATTCACACTGTGAATTCGCGGCGCGAAATGTCCTGCCAATAAAAAACACTTTATCCTTGTATTTTAAAAGCTTTTATTTAACTTCACTTGTATTTATGTCCTGGAATTTTGCAATTAATATTTCACTCACTTCCACTGAAGCTATCGGGCTGAAATTTGGCACACACGTTTGGTTCTCGTGACATTACATGGCTATTGCATAAAAACTTATTTATTTTTTATTTATTCTTATTTCTTTTCAATTCCTCATTTCAGTGAGTGGTCGAAAACGAGAAAGCCGATGGATGAAAACTTGGAAAATACGCATTATGAGGTTTTTGTCAAGTTTAAAAATAAACAGTAAATTAGCAAACACTTTCTTTTATTTAAAATAGAGTATAAACACAAGTGCAGTTTTTTTTTTGTTTAAAGTTGCTACAAAAGCATATTTTTTTTGACAACTCAACTAACAGTGCCCTATTTCATAAAGCGACAAATCATAATAAAACTACAAATGTCAGTCAAATACGCCAAACCTGCGTTTCATATAACAAACAATCACGACAGGACTGATGATTGTCAGTCATATTGCATTTCACAATGCCAGTCATAGTAGTGTTATGGGTAAAGCTTCGGTTGTCACAATTGTCACGATAATTCTACAAATCGTGGTAATTTTTAAGCAACCGCCCTTAAATAAAACATTTTTCTATTGACATTTGTTAGACAATTCTCGGTTGACTGCCTGTCACTACTATTGTTTTATGAAACAAATTTAGTAATATTTTGACAATTCATTGAATTAATTGTCGGGTTTTTATTAAAAGCATTTCGGTAGTTTGACTGACATTTGTCAATTTACACTTATCAGTCTACTATAGTTTTATGAAATATGGCCCTGGAAGATATCTGGCATTGTTCTCTACTCTGTTGGGAGAGAGATGGAACGGTATTATAGAGATCGCATAGGTTTCTATATTCCTACTTTGTGGTTGATTTTTCCTTTCCCGAATAACTTTTAAAAATATAGATTTGTGTTGGATGAAAATAAATAGCATCATTCGTAATATATTAATAAAAAAATATGGGAAAATTATATCCCCGTAGAGTTTCTTGGTGCTCTCTTCACTAACCGGCGTATTTCCGAAGCACCGGTAGCGTCAGAAGGGTAGTTCATGAGATGTTATTTAAGGTCGCGGGTTCGAATCCTGCAAGGTGCAATCATTTGTGTGATGAGCAGAAATGTTTGTTTCCGAGTAATGGATGTTATAATATTCGTATATATGTATGTTTATCCGTTATCTAGTACCCATAGTACAAAGTATCCTAGTTTGGGGCTAGGTAATTGGTGTGGAATTGTCCCGAATATATTATTATTATATTATATATTATTATTTTGCCTATTTACAATAAATTACTTTGACTTACATTATCACTCAAAAGTTGGTGTTATCAAAAATAGTACATGTGGTGTCTAAATAAGTCTTGTTTCATATAGTTGTCTATGAACTTACATAATAAAAAATTAAAATTATTATACAGAGTCAATCTAGCTTATCAGAATTGATGTTGTAATAGTTCTTATTTCCCAAACAGAAAAAGAATTCAGTGTCGCCACGAAGACCATACAGGTAGACTTCACTGAAGATGAAAAAATCTACGAGAAGATCGAAGGTGAAGTTTCGGGACTGGAGATCGGAACTTTGGTCAACAATGTCGGCATATCGTACTCTTATCCTGAGTATTTCCTGGGCTTGCCTGATTGGTAAGAAACCTTGGAACTTAATCATTTTTATGATATAACTAGCTTCATCCTGCGGTGTCACCCGCGTGAATGATGACGATGATGATAAGTATCCTATGTGTTATTCCAAGGTATAAGCTATCTCCATTCCAAATTTCATCAAAATCCGTTCAGCTGATTGAGCCTGAAGGAGTAACAAACATATACACTCACATACAAACTTGTACCTTTATAATATTAGTGTGACGCAGCAGGGCCCTGTTTTATGAACGTTACAACGTTACGCTACAGAATATGACAATCCGATATGACATCAAACGGTAAACGTCCACAGCTGAAATTGGCCTTCCCCGTAGCTACGAGTATCTATGAGGTAGGTCTACCACACACGAGTCGTTGCTCGCAGTTTTCCTATCATAAGGTAGGGTTTGTCATAATCGCTATGCTTGGCGGTCGTCTTGATGATCTCAGTAGTTGTTGATAAGATACACAGGAAAATGATGATTAAGCGGACATAAAAAAAAACTTCAGCACTTATAAAGGGTCATAAATCTGCAGATGTGTAGAGTTAATGACTACAAGTTTGTTTTGTAGCAAACGGTTTCGTACGGGGAAGTAAAACAGAAATTTCGTAGACTTTTCCAAATTTGTTGAGAAAAATCGTCTTAAGAGCCGCCAACCCGTCAAATTTTTCATACAAATGCTCGTACGTGATTATGGCCTTGTAACACATCTTTCTTTGAAACTAATAAGTATCTTGTGCATTGTATCTATGTTGCTAAGAAAAAAAAGATAGATTGCGGATAAAAATTTAGTACAAACCTCAAAAAATCTGCTTTTCGGACGAATTTTACCTGATAATGTACTCGTAAATTGTAAAAGCAAAAAAAACATCTTCGTAGAAACCTTGCACATGTAACAACATATATTCCACAAACCTAAACGGATTTCTCAATAAAATGTATTTCCTGGAACAAGTTTTATGAAATTTCCGCACACTATTTTTCGTTCAATGTTGTTATTATTGTTATAATGTGGAAGTTACCGAATGCCAACCGAGCGTTCATGTGCTATCTCTCTCATTTCGCTTTGTCTCTTTTTCAACATTGCGCTGTATGAAACAACAACATGCTCGCGTTGACGATAGACGGACCGGGAAGGGCCCTTTTAAGTGCGCTGATTATCACAAAACACCAACTTATACCATAAGTTAAAACCGCATCTAAAACCGTTTAGTGGTTTTCGAGATAAGCGCAGACAGACGTACTTTATTATTTATTGTTTATTTATTTATTGTAGAGACAATGCGACATAAAATAATAGACATCTCGTTTAATACACTCTATTTGTACCACAAATGTCCCGCGTGACCACTGGTCTATATGGATTTGCTTTGCCGTACTTTCATTTGTGCTGATTTAAAGCGACCCCAACGAGCGTCCATGGAACTAAAGTGGAAATTGTCTCATCTCCTAACGTTAGTCACAGAATAAATAATAGTACCGAACGTTAGTTCCGTGGACGCTCACTACTGCCAAACTACTGCTACCAGCGCCAAAATGGCGATAATCAAATGCTCTCATTGCGACGTTCGTCAAAAGCTTGTCTGTGAGTAATAATGCAGTTGTCTATGCTCGTGACACGTGAGTGAGTGCCATGCGCGTGGAGGTCAAGTGTGGATACTGTCGGGGTTAAAACCTGTCACGTTTATCAAACAGAGCCCAGACGTGATGAAGGTGCATCAATCAGCAGAGCGCAAAAAGTATGAAAGATCCAAAGGAACAAAGAGACTAACTTGACAAAGTAAATTAAGTTTTAATTAAAAGTTCCCGGAACACTTCACTTCACTTCACTGCGCTATGTTTGTCAATTCTTTTAACGAATGGAAAATTATTTACGTTGGGTCTTACTTACTATCCCAGAATAGAGATGGCGTTGCAAAATAGATAAACAGATTAACAGTCTATGTATGTATGTACGAGTATGTATGTGGTTATGTGGATGTTCCACCATAGCGTCGCTCCTGTTGGTCCAATTTTGACAAGCGAGGTGTCAATCGATTCGTCTTCAGGTAAAAAGCGTCACAGGCTATATTTTTATCCAAATGCGGCGAAGAAAAGGAAGGGTTATGTGTAAAAAACTAAAAACTTGGTCCTATTTTGACAAGCAAGATTGTCAATCGACACATCTTCATTCATAGAGTATCAGAGGCAATATTTTTTTATCCGACTACGGTGATCCAAAAGAAGGTTACGTTTTCTAACTAAAAACTTGGTCCGATTTTGACAAGCAAAGTGTCAATCGATTCCTCTTCGTCGCAAGAATGTCATAGGCTATTTTTTACTCAACCGTAGTCGGGTTTTAGTTTTAGAATTTATATATTGTTATTTAAGAATCTAATAAAATTCTTGTGAAGCTATAATCTGACAGGCTACTTACTTGGTTCTTGTTCGGGCTCTTTTCCGCAACTAGGCCGATCATCGCCCCCTTTTGCAGGATACGGGCGGCGACTGCTAGTTCAGCCACCCGATGTCCCTCAGGAAGGCCAGCAGCTCACTTATTCCGACGCAGGCTTCTCTCAGGGTAGAAGTTGTTCCCAGAAACTTATCCCTTAGTGGTGCCACGCTTATGCACTCCAATAGTACATGCGTGGCCGTTTCTTCTGCCCCCATGCATCCTCTGCACAAGGGGCTGTCTGTGACACCTTTACTGTGAAGGTGTTTGTTAAGACCAGGCTCTGCTTTTTAAGGGTTTTTTACATAAATATGCTAGGTCAACCGCAAACCTGATAAATGTGAAACTTAACATACATCTTTTTGAGTTCTTTATCTCTCTAAGACTTAGACAAAAACATTATTAACAGAATTTCATTCGATACATTTCCTTATCAAAAATTACGTTATTTTTACTCAAACATTTTTCTACTCAACGGCTTAAGTTTTATCTCTAAAATAAATCTCACAGCAAGAAAATATAGTTTATCATCTAAGATTAAGCCAACATTTACCTAACTAAATTATTAGCCTGCCAATAAAATAAATAACTTTTGAGACATACGTCATTTAGTTCCAAGCTAAATTGTGTGTTCAAACAGCGCTCGCGATATTCAACCTTGTTACGCATGCACTTCAGTGCTTATTGCGGGTAGCGGGTGGCAGAGTGTAGGGTAGGTGGCAGGGGAGCGGGGAGTGGGAAAATGTAACCTTGGAGCCTGGCCTTAAGAGTACAATGACCAGTAACAAATGCCACCACTTGTCGGAGACTGTCCCGTTTAAGGTTCAAAAGTTTTCGGGAGTATCTCGGATTTAACTCCGGAATAAAGCACAGTCAAGGGAGGCTTCCCTTGACTATGCTTTATACTTGCGCATAGTTCCTGGTGTAGTTTGTTTGTCCTTTGACGGAGCCAGGCTCGAATTTGAATGAAACACAATGGAATCATCAGCTCCGGCCCCACAAGGCACATGCCCGAACTTCTCCCGCCCAGTGTCTAGCACTGGATATTTTTGCTGAGCACTGGCCCTTTTGGTACACTCGCATCGCTAGTAATGCACATGTTATTTCGTATTACTTCTAATTATATTTTTGTATATTTTATTTGTTGTACTAATATTATTTTTCTTCTTTCTTTCTTCTTCACCTTGCCAGTTCATCAGCTGCATAATTCCCTCTGAACCGGCAGTATCCCTTTATCCATTGGAGATTGAGGTAATTACGTTTACCTGACAGAGCTCACGAAATACGAGTATTTCCGTCTGAAAATACGGAAAGTAGTATTTTCATCTGCTTTTGCTCCACATTTTCTATCAATAAACATTTTATGAACAAATCTTCGCACGGAACCGTCGAATTTTCCCAATAGTTCCGCAATATCAGCAGCCAACAAAGGCCTTCAAAATTTCGAATGTCGAGAAGCAATCGCGTCTCAATAGCCGTTGCCGCGTCTTCGGCTAATATCGAACGTCTTATGGAATAGAGCTAAGGAGGAAACTACACAGATCGTATTTTTGGCGTTTCATATATTTTTATATTAGTAGTGATTTTTGCTGATAAACCGAACCAATTATGATTGTATATATTGTACTCAATTAGATTATAATAACTACTAGCTGCACCCAGAAGCTTCGCCCGCGTGTAAACTTAGCCAACCTCGCCAAAAAGGTAAAAAAAAACCTGTCACGTCTGACTTTGACACACACCTGTCATTTTGACACCTGTCACTTATTTGTCTTTAATACTTACTACTTCAAATGTAACTTCTCCCGACATTCAATTGTTATTTTGATATTAATTTGTTTTTCTGAAGTACATTTGTTTTTCTGAAGTACATTTGTTTTTCTGAAGTACATTTGTTTTTCTGACATCATTTTTTTTGAGGTATTTTTTTTTTCTCCGTCTTGTTTTTTTTTTGGCCATAAACCCTCGTGAGCTTCATCAGAATCTGAAGACCCTACCAAAGTTTCATCAAAATCTGATCAATAGTTTAGAGACGCATAGATGACAAACATACATTCATTTATACATATACTTAGCTTGAGTTTCATTTTATAAAATGCTTTGCATTGGTGTTTGTTTTATTGTGAAGGATATGCTAATGCCCCGTCCATCAGTTGCCCGTTAACAACTTCAGCTTATCACTAGTATCAATGTAGATACCTACTATACAAAAACGAAACCGATTTTATGTTAAATGTACTACATAGGTACTTTATCGCCGACACAATCAATACAACCACGCGAAATCAAAATACGAAAGGCGTATTAACAATACGCATCGTGCGGTCGTAGCTTTAACCACTAGTACTTTGACTCGTGCCGTTCAAATTGATCGCGGCAAACCGCACCTACGATTCGCGAGCGATTTTCCAAAGCGCCAGGTGCTGGCGGTGCCGCTTCCTTTTAGGAATAAGTGCCGCAGAATTGAAATATCGGAGTCATATCGAGCCGGATTATTTGTGAGAGTGTATTTATCGAAACGGTGAGATGTTTTATGTGGTTGTGAAAGATTAAACGAAGGAGTTCATCATCATCATCATCATCATTTCAGTCTTTAGAAGTTCACTGCTGAACATAGGCCTCCCCCAAAGAGCACCACGATGAACGGTCTTGTGCCGCCTCCATCAACCGACTCTCTGTGATGGCTACATGTCGTCCGTCCAACGTGTTGGGGGTCTCCCTACACTTCGCTTGCTTGTTCGTGGTCGCCATTCGAGAACCTTTATTCCCCGGCGGTTGTCTCTGCGAACTATATGACCTGCCTATTACCACTTCAACTTGCAAATTCTGAGAGCAATGTCGATAACCTTGGTTCTTCTACGGATTTCCTCGTTACGGATCTTATCACGTAGTGAAACTTCGAGCATAGCTCTCTCTATTGCACGCTGCGTGACTTTGAGCTTGTGTATGAGACAAATAGTTAGCGACCACGTCTCAGTGCCGTATGTCATCACTGGCAACACGCACTGATTATAAACTTTCGTTTTGAGGCACTGCGGTGTCTGTGAGGAGAATATGTGGCGTAATTTGCTGTAAAAAGAAGGAGTTATTCATTGACATTTTCATTGTTTGAATAACAGGACTGGCGATGCCATCGTCGAGCTGTGTTCTTTGAAATCATATAGGTTCTCGGCACTAGTTGAAGCCATTCATTATATTTTGTACTAGCTGTGCTTGCGGCGTTGTAATTTTGTTGGGATGTAACGATCCTATGAGTTATTCCAGAACAAAAAGTACCAATATCATTCGTTCAGATGTCAAATCGTTTTTACCGATGACTCAGGTTCTACTCATCGGATTGAGATAAAAAAACACCAGTCAAACACTAAGCTATCCAACAGTGAATACCGCAACGCAATCGGTCCAGTAGATATTACGTGATACGCGAACAAATTATAAAAACAGAAAAAAACAAGATATAAAAAAAACCGTAGCTAATTTTATGTTTTGTACATACTTTTTGGTACAGACTGCTTTATTTTAATTATAGATAGGTATTCTCAATAACTACTGACACTACTATCGATAGACATTCTCAATAACTACTGTCTTCTCCCAATAGAAAACCGCCTGCTAGCCCTGCTGGTAAATCGTGATTCAGAAATACGTGATTGACGTGACCGACGCACCGAGAAACGACACAATATAAATGTCGTTTCTCGATGCTTGTCAGTCACGTGAAAGAGCTTTCTTACATTTTTTTAGAGAATTGCCAGTCTCCATGTCAAAAGTTTCTGATAATATTACCACCCATGCTAGCCCTGCTAGTCAGCTTGATTGTTGGCCGCATTGCATGGCTGTTCTGGGAGATATCTAACCATAGACTTAGTTTGCCAGTTATAGGATACTTTTGTTTCTTAATTTTATTAATTAAATTACTTTTGACGCTAATCTGTATGCAACCCTGTCATAAAAACATGATTTAAATTCGCGAATAATCATAACATAATATTCTAACCCTAATATTTCTTCCACCAGGGACAAGACAATTTCAAACCTGATCAAGGCGAACGTAGTGTCGGTGACGAGGATGACCAAGATAGTGCTTCCAGCCATGGTGGAGCGGAAGAAGGGCGTCGTTATCAACATTGGATCAGCGTCTTCTATCATCCCGTCACCGCTGCTGACTGTTTATGCTGCTACAAAGGTAAGGTTTGATCGGAATTGGTGCTGACTATGGCCGAGAATTCACTGAAGTGGAGCTGCGTGATTGTGGAGAAGAGCTGTGAACAGAACAGAAGCTTGGAACTGGAAGTTATATTATTAACAGTTTAGCTCAGTTGTCAGAGCTCACAAGTTTTGAATAGTGCCCTTCAAACCAGTTGATAGAGTGTTTGCTTATTGCTTCGCGTTTGAATATCTGACAAAAGCGAATATTTGCTTAACAGGCCTCCTACCATTTACCCAGCACGGCCCTATTTTATAAAGCGACTTATCATAATAAAACTACAAATGTCAGTCGAATACGCCAAACTGCGTTTCATATATCAAACAAACATGACGTGACTGATTATTGTCAGTCATATTGTATTTCACAATGCCAGTCATGCCACAGACATAGTAAAAAAACCCTGCACTATTTTGATTAACCGACCAGTGATGAGAGCTTCGGCTGTCACATTTGTCACGACAATTCTACAAATCGTGGTAATTCGTAAGCAACCGCCGTTAAATAAAAAGTTTTTTTCATGATAATTGTCAGTTGACTGCCGGACACTACGATTGTTTTATGAAACACATTTATGTGATGTTTTGACAATTCATTGAATGAATTATCGGGTTTTTATGAAACGCATTTCGGTAGTTTGACTGACATTTGTTGATTGACATTTGTCTACTACAGTTTTATGAAATAGGGCCCAGGTACACAAGGATTGATCCAGATTCCCACACTCACCACACTAATTAGACACTTTCTCCCCAGGCATACGTCGACAAGTTCACCGAAGGCATCGAAATGGAGTATTCCAAACAGGGCATCATTGTCCAATGCGTACTGCCAGGTTTTGTCTGCTCCAACATGTCTGGCATTAGAAGAAAGAGCTTACTAGCGCCAAACGCGAAAGAATTCGTCAAATCCGCCATTGGCCTAGTCGGAACCGAGGCAAAGACTACGGGCTACCTCCCACATTCAGCTTTCGTGAATGTAATAAACTCCATCCAAGCAGCGTCGAGGACTTTTGCTACGTGGATAGTCACGAGGACAATGGAGACTAGCCGCCGGAAAGTCCTGAAGAAGTACAAGAAACAATAATTCTTTTGTGCTTTTCTTTCTTGCTTTGCCTTTTTTTGCTCTGAATAGAATGGAAACGATGGACTTTTGATGCTAGTCGAGACTGAAGGCTGTCTAAATATTGAATAATTTCCTATCACGATAAAATCTTATTTTTCCGCTGCTTTTTCCGGTCTGGTCCATAGGTATAGCTACAATATCATTGATTTATGATCCATGTTTCATTTATTTCAAAATGGTCACTTTTGCAATAGGAACTCTTTAATTCAATTTTCATTTATAAGGTTTCGTACCATACCGTACTGAAAGGATCTAAACATTCCATTTTTAACACTATTTCTATTCCGAGATTTCTTTCTTTTTTTTTGTAATCTTGTTTTTCCTTTTCCATTCTATTCGGTACCTTATTCTATCACTTGCATGCTATTGTTTTCATTAACCAAAGATTTCATGGAATTTAAGAAAGGATTTTGATTATAATAATATTGTTTTAATAGGTGCAACTGTACAGAGCTGTGGTTTAATTAATAATAACTGTAGAGTTACCAATAACTAACTTGTACAATTTGTAAGATTTACAATATTTTGCATTTAATTAAACTTATCTTTGTTTTTTAATTGACAGTTGCATATTTGCGCCCCTTCATACACATACAGTAGACGCGGCGGTTGTGGTTGTGAAGTTAGGCTCTGTGACCGATTGCGCAGGTACTGCTGCGAGGATAAAACAGTATAAACTAAGAGCGAGATAGAATATGCGAAAAATGTAAGCGAGTGAGCGAGGCAGTTATATAATTCTGTCTTCACCTTCAACATTGGGATTGCGCCTGAAAAATAGCAGTTTGCGCAGCCGCTTGCTGATAACTTCCGAGACACAATGATCCGCTGCGACTAAATATACTTACGCGAATATGCAACGTCATGATAAGACAATACCTAATAATGTACTAATTCTGGTGTTACTTTACTAAGTGACACAAGAATGAATACAATATTTGTATGTAATGCGGTACTTTAGTCACTGGGATCGTATGTATTTAGAATAAGTTTGGTTGTTTAATAAATTAGATTAGAATTATTAATGAGTTTGTTTAACCTTGGTTGGTGACGGATGGACAAGTGGAATTAAATAATTAAGTACTTACACAATTAATTTTAGAGTTTAGTCAGGTGTTGATTTTGTTAAACCTAGTATGTACTTAAGTACATGTACATAGAAAAGTCAATATTAACATTATTTACTACTTTATTATTAGGAACTTATACGTACATATTTTAATTACGGGAAGAAACGTATAAAAACAAATATTCATTTGAAAAGAAACAGAAAACCTAATAACTATATTATGCAAATATCAAATAAATGTAAAAACCCCTTGGTGGCGGGAAATTTACTAATATGCTGGCTGCATGGCCACGATGAATTTTATTTTCACACTAGCTGTGGCCGTGGTTTTGCCCGCGTGGTCAAAATTCATGGGTTTTATTTTTTTACGTGAACCATAATTATTTTTCAAAAATAAAAGTAGCTTATGTTACTCCCTATAACATCATCTTATATCTGCCAGTGAAAATCGCTCCAGCCATTTCGGGGATTAGCGGGAACAAACAAACAGACATACAACAATTTTAAAATTTTTTTTTTGTTATAAGTACCGTTTATACTTTCGAATGCATTCAGTAACAAACTGTTATTTTGACATTACAAACAGACACTTCAATTTTATTTATTTGTATTGATATGCTTACATAAAAAGAAATAGGTGGTTCAACCAAAAAATCTTCTTCAAATGGATTCAAGTAAAATACTACTGTTTTTTTTAAATAAAGTGGATAAAAAGAATTCCATACTCCCTAATTCACTGGCCCATAATATGAGCTTACGCTACTTTTTTCTTCAGGAGATTGTAAAGCTTTCTTGGAATAACTGGAACACTGGGCAAAGCCGCAGGGCAGAACAGCTAATCAATAATAACATGATAAAACATATTGACATATTAAAAATATATAAATTAAGTGCTATGGTACTGTTATTATGTCTACTTTGAAAATATTTACTAAACAATCGCAAAGTTCTTTGTATACGAGAAAAATATATATAACCTCAACCCCCTCATCCTATTATAGCTAAGAATCGTCGCGATCATATCAGCATTCATACTGTAAAAACCGTATCTAAATCGTTTCATTCGTTTGGGAGCTACGATGCCACAGACAGATACTTATAACAGCCCTCTGTATTCTCGAGTTGGGGGTTTAAAATTGTATAACTCAAATGAATATGATGATGTACAGCCGTTTCGGATTAAGATGTGTTGGCGCAAATAAATAAATTATCTAGTTGATTCTTGGGCAGATGTGATCTTAAAAAATGAGAGAGGCCGGGGTTATATCAATTTTGTTAATAATGTTTAATGGTAATACGTTAATCTAATGTGTGATTATGTTTCATTTCCAGGAGTGGAAAATTGGACGCGTGATATCTAAATCAACAATTAATTATTTTGCTTTAAATACATTATTATAAATGTAAAGGTAATCCTATCTATATAGTTAATAAAAGAAAAAATATTCATAATGTTGCATTAGACTACTAAAGTCAGTTGTGTTTTAATAATGCTATAATAATACAATATTTTAAACTGAACTTTGTCTTGTAGAAGGCAAAACTATGCAGAAAGAATCGAAGAACTTGAGGGAGAGCAGAAACAAAAGAATCGAAGAACTTGAGGGAGAGTAGAAACAAAAGCTAATACGGGCAATGAATACTAAATAAATAATCAAAATAATCATAATTCTGTGAGTGGGGACTTTTAAGAACGTGGTAGCTTCATGTCAACCTTATAGCATCAATCTATGCTATAAGGTGGCAACCAATATCAGATTTCTATCCACTGAGACGAGTACGTGAGTATAAAGCAGTTCAGTATTTCAATCAATTAACTGCACAGAGCTAGAATTAAGTCTGATATATGGCAACGTGGTCTTGGCTCCCCTCATGTTTCCCTTAGGGTAGACAAGGAGATGCTGCTAGTGGTCTTGTTTCTCCCATTATTACAGCACAGCCTAAACCGATTTGGTTTGAGAGAGATCCTAGGGTACCCTAGGGGTGCACAGATGACGGATTTTTTAAATTCCAGTCCTAAGGGGGTGAACGGTGTGGCAAAGTTTGCAAGCGGGTAAAGCCGCGGGGTGCAACTAGTAGTTAATAATCTAATTTCAGTGCAGCCGAGGATCGCTTGTTCGCGTTATGACAGATTCGCTTTACGACAGATGCTGGTTAGGAAGGATGATGTATCCTATACGTAGATGGAAGATCATATAGCAAAGTGTATATAAATCAATATATAAATACTACGTTCATATAGGATCCCTGTTACGTCTAGTCATCTCGGCCAGGCAATAACTTACCTTCTATCTAAAAATATATATAAAATGCTGTTAGTTTGTAAGCGCAACCTGTGAGCAATGCTAATTGTAGCAATGTTTGTTTTGTTTGTTTCAAATAAGGTTTTAGGGAAAAGAAAAATTGGAAAACTTGTCTGAAATAAAAATTCCGGAAAACTAATAGTGCTTTTTTTCTATTGTATTTTTGTATTTACTCAATGCCTTAACGATTACGCGTAATTTTTAATTTTTAACTTTTTTCCCTAATAGGCTCGCAGGCAAAGCCATACCGTTTATATATTGATGGCATTCAAAGAGGTTCAATTACGCATTTGTTTCTCTGAAATTGGAAAACAATTTCCTTACTCTATGCTGACATCGCATCACAAAGTCGATTTTCCATAGACAAATAAAACATTAATCATACTTCTTTGCTCAATCACAGAAAAGTTATTTTGACACAGTTACATCAAGCTGTTCGTTTGCTTTGATCAGTGTCAAAAACAATCGCCAAAAATATGGAAAAATGCTAAAAAAATATTGTTTTACAAATAACCAATCAACCAAAATTTAGAGTGCAGTAACAAACTAAATATATTATATGCTACGCACGCTTCGGTGCAATGGATATAAACTAAGAAATGGGGGGATGCAAACTTCAGTTTGACCTGAACCAGCTGCTAATGATCGTAGGTTCAATTGTTATATTAGTAATACTTTTCCTGGTCGTCTGCCAATTAACCAGTGGAAAATAGAATGGGTAAAAAGGCCGCCAACTACAGCATCGATGTTATCCAGATTATCGCTATAGCTTTCGCTTTTGTAACCTTGCTCATTGTCATGAGTTGGATGTGCAAATACTTCCGAGGATAAACATCAGGTGCGTGGATACTTAGAGCACTGAAATCCAATTGATCTCAAGAGTTTTCTTTTGATGATTTGAAAGCTAGAAGAAGAAATACCATCGCGTGGAATTTTGCATATACAAGCAGAAATATTCGTATGAAATGAAATTTCATTTTCGTTTTTTCTTCAAGAACCAGTCATTTGTTCATGCATCAAGTTTGGGCTTTTTATGATGTAGATGAATATTGAACAGTTGGAGATGAGGACAACAAGATGGGTGACGCTGAATTTATATGAAACATATTTTTTGCAATACATTTTTACAGTTTCTAACATGATTGCTAGTTATGTGAAATCCTGTATGGGCTTTGTATAAGACCTTGTACCAACTATTGTTACACCTTGTAGAGGCCTTAATGTTTCATTTTCCTGCACTAGGTTTTCATCTATATCGATGTTTACAACACTTTTGCTAATCGTGTTCCATACCATTCGAAGAAAGTAGATGAAATGGGAAAAACCAAGACTACTGACCAAATAGATCTTGTACAAGTTATTGTTATAGCATTTGCTTTTGTTACCCTGCTTCTTTTAGTTACTTGGATGTGCAAATCGTTAAATTGACATTGGATATTAATACAAACCAAAAAAAATATTTTTAAATTAGTCATTGAATCCAGTTTAATCTTGATTTAATATTACTTTAACAGTCGAAAATGGCATGTGGGGTTCACTTAAATTTAATCCAAATTGTAACCATGTTTGGTGCGTTCATAATTTTGTCATTTGTGTTTTACATAGTTTGCAATATAGTTGGAAAATGTGTTGATTGATCATAATATAATGGTAAATTGAAAAAACATATCACAACAAAATGTGTTGATTGATCATAATATAATGGTAAATTGAAAAAACATATCACAACAAAATGTGTTGATTGATCATAATATAATGGTAAATTGAAAAAACATATCACAACAAAATGTGTTGATTGATCATAATATAATGGTAAATTGAAAAAACATATCACAACAAAATGTGTTGATTAATCATAATATAATGGTAAATTGAAAAAACATATCACAACAAAATGTGTTGATTGATCATAATATAATGGTAAATTGAAAAAACATATCACAACAAAATGTGTTGATTGATCATAATATAATGGTAAATTGAAAAAACATATCACAACAAAATTTAAAAATTATGCTACTTTATGTAAGTACATGTACAAGTTCTATTTGAATTTATCAGTAACTTTGTTTCAGGACAGAATTTCGTATTATTTTAAATTGATTAATAATATACTATTTTGTTGATACCTTAAATTTTTAACTAATAGTTCAGTGTTTTCGTTTAAATATTATGACTAAACAATGGGCAAATCAAATACACGCATAGATATAACCCAACTTATAATAATAGCATTTAGTTTTGCATTTTGGGTAATAGTGATGCAGTTCATGGCACAATATATAAGTAGTTTACCGCCATAAATATAAAAATCAAGTTATCAAACTTTCACTTTATTGTAATTTAAATTCTGATCAAAAATGTATGAGTAGCACTAACTAAATATCTAAACACATTGAATTGATTTAGTAAAGATATTTATTTTTGAAGGTATTTTTTTGTACAATTTCTCAGAAAGTGAAGTTTTCAATCTCAATTGCATTTACCCATGTTTTAGTTTAAACAAGTAATTTTAAACTAAAACATGGGTAAATGCAATAATATAGTGATAATATAGGAAATGTCCCTGTCTAAAACAGGTACAGTAAATAATAATACACGAGGGTATCGCCTATTATGGTCATACACGCCGTAATATTTAGGAGAGTGTTAAAACAACACTGTCCTAAATATTATTTATTAGTAGATTGTAAATAGTAAATTTAGAGTCAAGGCACATTGTCATCTAAGGCGTTCGATATTCTACCTATAAAAATATAAACTTTTTGCACGAGAACGCGAAACTATGAAGACACTCTCCTAAATACTAACATTATGTTATCCAACTCTTAGATATGTTATGAATCGCCTATCAACAAATTTATTGCGTATTTTATTTTGCTCAAGTGTGAGGTTTAGTGTAGGGGATCAAACTAAATGGTTTCATGTCAAATCTGTTGACATTGGGACAATCAATTGCATTTACCCATGTTTTAGTTCAAACAAGTTGTTTAAACTAATCTGCTAGGCGTAGCCAGTAATGATACGAACTATATAGTGTGAAAGCAAATTTTCCTAAACAGTTTACATTTTTTCGCAGGTCAGTTTCACCTCGCCAGATTGCATTTTAATATTAAATAGATGAGCACTAACTGCTCTAGGTGACCTTTACTTTTATGACAATGGAAAGTAGGTCACAACTTTGCAACTGAAAAATTTAGAGGGTACTTGCTCTCTGCAGGTCTATTTAGTCGGAGTATGAAGTAAATCTAAAGTACTATGATTAGAAAATTTTCGAAGTGATCAACGGACAATATTATGACATGAATAAAAAAATGCTGACACACGAGTACTCAACATATTATTTTAAAGGCAGTTCTGGGAGTCACAAGTATTAAAAAATCCTAATGTCTCCCCGAAGGGGGAAATCAGGGGAGCCACGAGTCCGACACCGATTATGCAACCCAACTCGCAAAATCGACGGCGATTGTCGTAGCATCGAAGTCGTAGAGTAGCGCGCGCAGAAGCGTGCGACGATCTACGAGTGCTATGACAATCGTCGTCGATTTTGCGAGTAAGGCTCAATCAACCCCGAT
Source organism: Alsophila aescularia (assembly GCA_946251855.1). NCBI lineage: Eukaryota > Metazoa > Arthropoda > Insecta > Lepidoptera > Geometridae > Alsophila > Alsophila aescularia. The sequence continues at coordinate 11,686,374 of OX276385.1, forward strand.
CGTCACCGTCGCCGTCGCTGCTACGTCCGCGCACAAGCCTGAAGTTGCGTGCTGCCTGCATAAAACTTCCAGACGAAGGACCATGTGAAGGAGCCGTAAGTTATATAAGTATCCTAAAAACCGTTTGTTCTCACTTTCCTATAAAAATGAACCGAGTCGTTTTTCCAACGACTCGTTACTTTTTGACGTTTTTTGTATGGCTTTTATGTCAAAAGCTGACGGACAGTATGCGAAAACGGAACCGGCTATTAGTCGGAATCGCTAATGATAGGATTCTCATTTCGTAATACAGTTAAGAAGAACTGTGGTTACAGTTAAGATGAAAAACAGTATTTTGCTAGTTAGCACTTGGTCGAATTCTCGTGGAGTCGATTTCTTATTTCTGAAAATTTTAATAAACTTTTCATATTGGACCCGGACGTATTTTTAACGTAAAGGCAACATTATATAACACAAAAAAAACTAAAACTTAACCCGACTTGAACTAGAAGAGTGTTCAATTCGAGCGGTAGCTGTGGTTACCGTTACACGAAACAATTCGAGCGGTAGCTGTGGTTACCGTTACACGACAAAAAACAAACCAATCATCAAAATCCATGCAATATTTTTTGCGTTAACCTCCTCAAAGCCATTTTTGCCGGAACTTCGCTTAATTAATAATATATTTATGTTATTGTCTGTACTGGATCCGGCGAAATGAGAATGCAACCATTAAGTAGCGAATCTGACCAAGTAAGAAAACGCTAAAAACAACTAAGACAATCCCAATAACCCTACACTCACTTTAACAACCCCTTTAGAATTTCAACGACCTGCGATTGTGATTTTATATTCTCATCCGACCTTTACAATAGTATTAACGTCTAAGTTAGTACCGTAATATCTGAACCGATTCTGATTCGGCTTTCAGCGTATTAATGACCGCTTTAACTGTTTAGATACGTGAATTTAATGGGTAGTAAAGTTGTTTTGATTGTGTGGTTAATTTCGATTTTATTGCTATCTATACGTGGATGTACGACTATTCAGATTGTTAACTTAGCTCCGCCTGCCTCAAAATTGCAGTCCTTGAATGATTTTCACGTCTCATTTTAATATAAAAGTGAAACGTTGTCCGTTTGTTTGTTTGCGGAGCTTTCACGCGATAACGGCTGGACGGATTTTGCTGAAATTTATAGAATGGAGACATCTTATACCCTAGAATTAAACATAGGATACTTTTTATCCCGGAAAATTTAAAATTTTCGCGTGAAACTGGAAAATGTTGATTATTCACAGTAAGGAACAGTTGCCATCACAGAATGGTCTGTGGTTGCCATGGAAACGAAATATCAAGTCTGTCAAAAAACATCAAGAGCATAGGTGCTATACCTACTTTTGCATTGGTTTTTAATATCCTAGAAGAAAATAGGATGCTTTTTTTCGCTATAAACAGTTAGTCGGGAAAACTAGCACCTACTTATAATAAAACAATAAGAACCAAAAAGTCTGTAGAAAGAAGATATTATTTAAAAAATGGTCTAGTTTACTTACTTTATGCAACTGAACAAGAACATATCATTTTTTTAATCGTGTCTGTTTGTCAGTATGTTTGTTGCGCATCACTTAAAAACTACTGGACCGAGTAATCAATAAAAAGCTATTTGACGGCTGAACTAATTTTGAAGAAATGTGGTGTAGGTATTGGGCTTTATAGGTACTTTTGGTCCTAGAAGAACACGTATGGGCAACTTTTAAATGAAATGACCACGCGGGCAAAGCCGCAGGTGCAGCTAGTACTTATAATAAAGCGGTAAGTACCAAAAAGTCTGTACAATAAAGATAAATTAAAAAAATCGCGCATCATGTTAGAACTAATGGACCGATTGCAATGCGGTTTTCATTGTTGGATAGCTTAGGGTTTGAATTAAAACTGGCGTACTTGGTATCTCAATCCGATGAGTAGGAGCCGAGCAATCAATAAAAACTATTTTACGGCTAAACGAAATTCGGTATTTTGTGCTCTAGATACTTGGGTCTTGAGGTAATTTTGGTCCTGGAATAACATATAGTTAACTTTTATCCAGCGAAATTACCACGCGGGCAAAGCCGCGGGCACAGCTAGTGCTCAATAAGTTTGCTGGCTACCTAAGAACTAAGTACACATGTGTAAAAGAATGTCTAGTCGCACGAATCTTAATCATTAGCTGTGATTTCTGAAAAAAAATTATGACCGGTTGGTCTACTAGGCTAGTAACCTAGGTATTAGGTACGAAATCAAACGGTCGCAGGTTCAAATCCTGCAAGGTGCAATCATTTGGTGATGAGCAGAAATGTTTGTTTCCGAGTCATAGATGTAATATTTGTATCTATGTAAGTTTATCCGTTATCTAGTGCCCATAGTACAGGGCACCTAGTTTTAGCTAATTGGTGTGGAATAGTCCCGATAATGTTTTTTTTATTTTTTATTTCATGTAGAGCCTATTATCACCAACACTGCGATCATCAAGAACCCTGCCAAGCGTGGTGACTATGTCCACTTATTATTATGGCAGCGAGCTAAGAGAAAATATTATTTTCTCTGAGACAGAGAAAATCTAGTCGTTGTGTCATCTAGCATCATCAGCGTAACGCTTCGTTCTTGTGCGAGGTATTTCAACCATGAAAGGGTGGCGCTTTGCTGATCGTCTAGTCGTACGGTAATGGAAAGGTGATGGGGGAATCAGGTTGTGCAGTTCTTGTGCACACTCTCCATAGTGCAATCTGTAGAATACCGCCAGGCTTGCTACCTCACGTCGATGCGCCAGACTTTGAAGCTTACTCTTTACCAGAGTGTCATCCCCAATGAGCCTGATAGCACGTCTCTCAATTGAATCCAAAGACTCGAGCTGATACTTGGCAGAACCGCCCCAGAGGTGGCAGCAGTACTCCATACAAGATCGGACCTGTGCTTGATAAAGATTCAAAAGCTGTCCCGGTGTGAAGTACCGCCTAACCTTAGACAAAATACCAAGTTTCTTGCAGTTACCTTGGCTTTGGATTCAATATAAGACCCAAAATTCAGGTTTGATGTGAGTTCGACACCCAAAAGCTCCAAATGGTCGCCTATTGGTATTGGTAATTAAAATATAACTAGTATCGCATCAAATTCATATTTTTATTACAGAATACATTATTTCGTCGTAAACAATAATCTAACGAATAAAATAATGTAGCAGGTGTGGTATATTATAACTTACGTAACCTTATTATGAGCTATTATGTAACAAATGGATTGCCACTGGATCCGCAAAACAATGGATCATGGACAGGAAAAAGATCCTGGTTAGGAATTGCCTTTCTGTCACAGATTTAGAGCGAGCGGATAACGCAAGCTGCTCAGATTCAGTTGAATAACAAATAAAAATAAAACGTAATGAGACTTTTTGTATGCTTTTCAGATTCAGTAAATATTTGTACAGGACGTAGACGAAGGTCTACAATAAGTAGTGGGAGTCCTGAGGGAAGAGGATGTGAAGTTTTGCCAGCTGCAACGTACGGGCCCGAAGTCCAAGCTCTGGGCTGAGACTCTCCAGCTTATGGAAAACAGGCGGAACGTTACGCAAGCCACGCCGTCAGAAAAGCGAGTGCTTAATTGTAAAGTTAGTAAACTGGTGCGACGTGACCTTCAATGCTCCAACCAAGCCAAAACAAAACACCAATTGAGCAAAATCGGGGGTCAAAAGTGTTCGCCCAGCAATTGAAGCGCTCGCATCTGGCAAAGCTTAGGAGTTCAAGTGGCCAAACCGTAAATTCAAAGTTGGACATCTTAGCTGAGATAGAAAACTCGTACAAGTCGCATGCTTTACAACTCGGCCCTATTATAGAGGATACCGAGCCACTAATACTTGTCACTAGATGAAATCCTGCCAGAAATCAGAAATTGGGATGGCACTTGGGCAGCTTAAATATGGAAAAGCCCCAGGTGAGGATGGAGTAACTCCGGAGCTCTTGAAGGCAGGAGGACTCTGTACTTCAGAAGCTTCAGAATTTGTTTAACTCTGCTCTGAATACTGGGAGATCTCTAAAGGCTCGGAACAGGTATAGTAGTTTTATTTCACAAAAAGGGTGACAAAACCCTCCTGAAAAACTACCGCCCGTATCCTGATTCACGTCTATTAGCTGTTTTCGAGAGTCATCACAAATCGTCTCGCAAGAAGACTTGACAAGTCTCAGCCTCCGGAGCAGGCCGGGTTTCGTAGAGGATATAGTACCATAGACCACATACACACAGTGAGGCAGATAATACAGAAGTCCGATGAGTGTAATCAGCCTTTGTGCCTTGCTTTTGTGGACTATGAAGAGGCCTGTAATTCCGAAGAGACCTGGGCTGTTTTGGATTCACTGCAGTGATGCCAAGTAGACTGGCGGTATATTGAAGTGCTGAGATGTCTGTATGAAGCCGCGACTATGAGTGTTCAAGTACAGAACCAGCAGTCTGAACATATCCAGTTGCACAGGGGAATGAGACAGGGAACTGTTCACGAACGCCTTGGAAGATATGTTAAGGACACTAGAGTGGAAAGAGAAGGGCATATATATATATATATATATATATATATATATATATATCATTGCTGCACTTTATATATAAACGGCGAGTATATCTCACACTTAAGATTTGCCGATGATATAGTCCTTACGTCGGAATCGCTGGAGGAACTTGAGCGAATGATAAACGGCCTGGCTCATGCTTCTCGACAAATCGGTCTCGGGATAAACTTAGACAAGACCAAGATCATGTTTCACGATCTTATTACCCCGAAACCTGTAGTAATCAATGGTGAACCCCTCGAAGTTGTTAATGAATACATCTATCTCGGGCAAGCTCTGCAGTTGGGTAGACACAACTTCGATACAGAAGGATTCAGTTGGCTGGGCGGCGTTCGGAAAACTTCGTCAGGTCTTCTCGTCGTCCATTCCACAGTCCCAGAAGGCGAAGGTCATTAATGCATGCGTCCTACCAGTTATGACATACGGAGCCGAGACGTGGATACTAACAGTGGGACTAGTCCACAAATTTAAGGTTGCTCAGCGAGCCATAGCCATAGAGAGAGCAACGCTCGGGGTTTCTCTGAAGAATAAAATCAGAAACGATGTCATCCGCCAGAGAACCAAACTCACCGACATAGCTTAAAGGATTTACAAGCTGAAATGGCAATGGGCTGGTCACATTTCTCGAAGGACGGACAACCATTGGGGTAGACGTGTCCTCGAGTGGAGACCGTGTCTTGGCAAACGTAGTGTAGGACGCCCACCGGCCAGGTGGACTGACGACTTGTAAAAAGCGGCCGGCACTGAAACTGGATGAGAAGAGCCGAAGATCGGGATCTATGGCGTTCATTGGGAGAGGCCTATGTCCAGCAGTGGATGAACACAGGCTGATGATGATGATGATGATGATGATGATGATGATGATGATGATGAAATATTTGTAGGTTTGGTGGCGATTATAAATATTGTGACAAATACGTTCATAAAATGGATTTTGTTTTTTGCAGCTATGTCTTATGCAACCGTAGTTTATCTACTTCGGTTTACCCGAAATTGGAACTAAAGCAGCTTAAGGCTAAAGTGCAGCAATGATCTTGTCTATTGAGGTGCTGTTTCAGTTTTCATTAGGTTTCTGACAATGTTAGGAAGTTTAATGAAAAATCTATATTAAAGCGAGTTTTTAAAACCCGTGTTAAATTGAGTCGCTTGGCTGAGAAAAATGGGGATATGCCAGTATTTTAATGAAAAGGAGCTCACGCGTAGGTACCGTCACTCCTGCCTGCATCACCAGGTCTTAGATTTCAATATATTGCATCGTCATCTGGTTTCTATGTGTACAAAATTTGAACTTTATCGTCGACCCATCTTGTTGCTGGACGACCAACGCTTCGCTTTTCCGGTCTCCGCCAACACTGTATATGTTACCGCGGTATAGCCAGAAGTAGCCGAAGTAACGACAGCTGTAATACCTGTCGTTACTTCGCCTGGATATAAAACATAATAAGCTACATTTAATTCGATTTAACTAACATGCGGTATCTATTTCTTCTATTACAGTGCTTTCTACCCCGCAGGAGGGTGCGTAAGTATCTATTCTCTACCATTGTTAGGAACGGAGGATATACGGTTCTTTTGAATGATTGGAACAATAGGATGTGATGTGATATTTAGCCATTCTACGCATTTTCCCAGAATGATCATGGAATTAAAGCTTTGTGGAGAATTAGGTGTATGGTATTGCAAAGTTTTCTCTTAGATTTTTATATTGACTTCAAAAGGAAAATCTTTTTAAATTGACTGCAGTTTTTTGGTGTAGTGTCATTCGATAGACCAATAATTCATGTTCACAAATGTGCCGTTTTACTATTATGCTGCTTAAGACATTTGAGGCGGGCAGGCAAAATGGATATTTTTGGGAGTTTTAAGGTAAATATTAGTTTTTAGAGTTATTTTATACACTAAATTAATATTATAAAGGCGAAAGTTTGTATGTATGTTTGTTACTCCTTCACGCTCAAACGGCTGATCGGTGATGTAATTTGGAATGGAAATAGCTTATGACCTAGGATACTTTTCATCATCATCATCACCACTGACGCGGGTGAAACCGTGGGGCGCAGCTAGTTGCTCATATATTCCTAAATTATTACTATAATATAATTATTATCTTACAACTTTTGGAGGACAGAATTTGACTATGGACGAGATTCGAACCCGCATCAAACTGCATGGTCTTTTCAACTACTATTAACACTACGTCGTTAATTTTTTTTACGGACATCTAACGGGATGGTTTTGTTAACAGTAGTTGCCTCAAAAATAAAAAATAAAACAGATTATTTGCCTGTTTTTGTAGGTTAGCTATACCTAGAGGATCAAATAACTAACCACCTCAAAGAGCTAGTAAAAACAAAATCCTTTTATCTCTGCTCTTGTAATTGGGTCTATAATTGCACAGTTTTTTTTACCTACAATTGAAGCCCCCCAGACGAGTCCATGCATATTAATGTATGTAAATAATTGTACAATTGAATCGACACATATTGAAAGGCGAGCGGCGTGTTCAACAATGCGACACAATTAGAATCAGCTGCCATTGTTGCTGCTGCCCTGGTAGAATATAGAGCGAGGTAATAAAAGAAATGAGAGAATTGCACTGAAACCTGAAATATATGCACATATTCAAAGAATACTTGCTTGCTTGTCGTATGAGGTATTGCTGGCCTCTGTTGTCAGAATTTGTCAGGCCACCCGAGGGCCTCTGGCATGGCTTAACGACTGTTGTTAAATTAATAACATCCGATACTGACGATTCAACCTGCCCTTCGAAGCACCGAGCGATGAAAAACCGAACATAAATTGGAAATATCATTGGTGCAGAACCTAGGAATTATCGTTTTTCATCATAGGCCTTCTTACATCTGCGAGAGATGATTAAAGCAGCGTCAGGAGGTAAGGCACTTCTTTTGGTGGCTAAATACGCCAATACGGGATCCGCAGCTGCGACCGCACCGTTGGCAAATATGGTTTTGCGAGTGTGTGGATTGTGCCGAGTTGTTCATACGATTATGCCTTCGTGTACGTTTTTGGGCCAGCACCTCTAACCAAGTGTCATCATGAGCTTTAAGTCCGTCTGCAGTAACTTTTCTCCGCTGATCACGATCTTCCACACGAACTTCCCAGTTTGCAAAGTCTATGTCAAAAGAGGACATATCACGTTTGACGCTGTCCTTAAACCTCAATACAGGCCGACCTACTGGGCGCTTAGCTTGTGCTATTTCTCCCAAAAGAGTTTCTCTAGGCAAACGCGAAGACTGCATACGGTGAACGTGCCCTAACCAGAGCCGTTATTCTCTATTGCCACATCATTATTGCAACGCGCCGCGTTAAGATCTCTGCGTGGAATTGTTCGTGCATGTTCGAGAATTGCCGTACTTTTCTGAACGATTCCACAGCACGACGCGTTACGCGTTTGACTGTTCATAGAGAATAATGGCCCAGCGCAAACGTCTCTGCTTTAGCAGGGCGGTTACACTGGTAGCTTTGTGATTTCAAGCACTCTGTCGTTTGTCATTTTATCTCTCCATGAAATGCCTAGAATGCTTCGAAGACATCGCATATGGAAACAGTTCAATCGCTTCTCTTGCCTGGCGTACGATGTCCAAGTTTCAGCACGTAAGACGCATGTTTGGTACACGATCATCTTCGTGTTTGTAGGCAGGTGTTTGTTGTCCCATACTCTTGTACTTAGCTTGCCGAACATAGTGGCCGCCTTGCCGATTCGAATGTTGATCTCTGCATCGAGCGAGAGATTGCTCGACACGGTCGACCCAAGGTAGCAAAACGATTGCACTACTTCCAAAGGTGTATTATTCAACAAGATAGTCGGTGGTACTGTACTTCCTTGAGCCATAATTTCATTAATTGACATTAAGAAAAGCTGGTACGCCTTTAAAAATTTGTCCAACATGAACTGTTGCTCATCAGGGGAGCCAGAGACGAAGGCTGCGTTATCAGTAAAAAGGAAACTGTCAACAAACAAGTCTTTTCGGTGACGTTTTGACTTTAGAAGAGATAGTTTATAGAGTTTGCCATCAGTCCTCGTATACAGATGGATACTCTGTTCAGTGTCGCCGAAAGCAACCTTGAAAATTAGCGAGAAAAATATACCAAACAAGGTAGGTGCTAAGACACAGCCCTGACGGACTCTTCTCTCCATGTCAAAAATTCCGATGTGTCCCCATTGTAAATTACTGCACCCTTCATGTTGAAATGGAAAGACTTGATAAGGGACAAGAGTTTAGGTGTCAATCAATCCTGTCAAGAACTGTATAAAGTCCTTCTTTGCGGACGGTATCGAAAACCTTGTCCAAATTGACAAAACCGATAAGCAAAGGGGTCCTTTGCTCTCTACTTTTCTTTTGAAGCTGACGAATGGTAGGTAAACATATCTGTTGTGAAGGTTCAGGCACGAAAGCCACACTGGGCTTCAGGATATACGCAATCTGCAAGCTGTTGGAGCTTAGCCAAGATGATACGGCCAAACAACTTGCACATAATGCTAAGTAGTGAAATTCCGCGGTAGCAGTTGCAGTCTTCACGGTCGCTTATTCCTTTATATAAGGTTATGATGTTAGCATCTCGCATATCCTGAGGGACCAAACCCTCGAGCCAGAACTTCACAAACAAATTGTACAGAACGGGCGCAACACATTGTTCTTTTATCACTTTGGTTAGGATTCCATCACTGCCCGGACTTTTACCACACTTGAGCTGTTTAATAGCAACATGGAAATCCTCAATAGACCCACTATTCATCGTCGAGCGCATGCCAGGTATCTAGTTTCGGGACCATTTCGATGGCCTAAAGCTGAGAATAAATTGAGAATAAAGCTCGGTTGAGAATAAAGCTCGGTGTAGTGTTCTACCCAACGAAGAAGCTGACGGTTATTATCTGTTATTACAATACCGTCAGCTTCCTTTAGAGACGCTGTCTTCTTTGGTTTGGCTTTGGTTTGGCCTTTTTATACCTAAATATACCCACCAAAATTTCCAGTAGATGCGCAAGCTTGTATGCTGGAGCAAATGTCTGTCCAATAAGCATTTGCAATAAATCGTGTGTTGCGCTAAAAGGCAGCCTTGGCTTGGGATAGTTCGCTTTTAGATTTACTTGAAGGTTTCAGACAGTAATACTGGGCAGCTTTCCGTTTGGCAACGAGTAGTGGTTGAAGGTGATGAATTTTGTCATTAAACCAATCATTGCGTGCAGACTTTTGGTAACCAAAAGCTTCAGCCGCTTTGTCAGTGAGAAGACGTTTAACTCGATCCCATTCAACGCCAGTGGGTACATCAGGGTCCCATGAAGCCGTTTCTCTGCAAACCAACCTATTGTAAGATTCGACCAACTCGTTCCTCCTCGATGCCGTAATATTTATTTTCCTCTTACCTGGAAGACGAGAAGAGTGAATCCTTTTGGGACTAAGTTAAACGGTAGAAATTACCAAACAATGATAGGTGTCGCAATCTGCTCTATGGAATGAACGTGTGTGGATGATAATGTCCCTTAAGTCTTTTCTTTTGGTAAGTATGACATCTAGTTGATGCCAATGACTAGATCTGGGGTGTTTCCATGACACCTTGCGCATGAATTTGCCTTCAATGAAAGTATTGGTAACACAGAGACCAAAATGGGAACAAAACTCCAGGAGCCTTTCACCATTCTCGTTGAGTTTTCCAATTCCATGTTCCCCAAGGCAATTTGACCATGATGAGTTGTCTTGGCCTACTCTGGCGTTAAAATCACCTAGGATGTAAAGCCAGTCACTGGAATGAATCGCATTAATCGTGTCACTGAGCTGATTGTAAAAGCTATCTTTAGAATCAGAAGAGGAAGTTAAGGTTGGAGCATATGCGGCAATGATGATGAAGCCGCAATCAGTGTTCAGCCTTAGTACCATGATGCGCTCTGAAACTCCTCTTGGAGCTTCAATGGCGTGTAGAAGTTCGTTGCTAACTGCAAATCGCAACTCCATGCTCGCTAACATCAGATGAATCTTTACCCTTCCAGAAAAAGGTGAAGTGTGCTTCCTTTATAGAGCCTTCGTCTGGTAGTCTAGTTTCCTGGAGAGCTGCTATCAAGACCTTAAGTTTTAATAATTCCGCATCTATGACAGCAGTTTTGCAAAGATGTTGATCGTAATTGAAGCTTCCATCGGTGGACAGGAAGCCTGTCCTCATGGTACGGACATTCTATGTTCCTGAACGCATGAATTGGTGATGTTTGTATGTTATTATACGCTTTATATTAGCTTCACTTGTATGTTTGTATGTTTGTAACCGACTCCTTTGGACGCTATTTTGACCCACTTTAAACGGTCAGATTTCATTCAAATTTTGCACACCTGTCAAAGACCGATGACAATGCAATAAAGAGAAAAAAAAAACTAAAGAGTAGAAAATAAATAATAGTTTAAAAAAACTAAAAAACAAAAGCGTGGGGTGCTTCTCATATCTGTCAATGAAATATTTATAAATATTGACCCATGCACCCCACGTTTTTTTTTAAATAATTTTTTTTTTCTTATTTCCACTATTAAATTTTATTTTCTATTTTTTAGTTTGATTTTCTATATAAAGCGTTTTTTTTAGTTTTTTTAAACTATTATTTATTTTCTACTTTTAGTTTTTTTTTTATTGCTTTTCTTTGCCGCAGGTGAATAAAGTAACGGCACCGCCCGTCTAGTTGAAAGCTAGTGCTCCTTTCACCCAAAAGGCACAAGACAGCACCGAGGTGGACGAATACCTTACTGGCCAGGGGCTGCCCTGCTTAAAGCGGGCGGTAACTTGTCAGTGGATCTTTGATTGACCTGATTGACTGTCGATCGTTTTTCACTGAAATCAAAATTCACAATTTTATTTTGTTTTAAAGTGGCAAGTATCTTCGTTCATCACATTCAAAATATCAATTCATTCATTATAATTTATTTGCATTATAAAATGTCTCTTAGCATCGACAGCAGCTCAAAAACGTCTCTGCACACTAAACAACTGAAGCAGTATCGCAACTTTCACCAAATTGCTTTATTTATCTAATTTGTTCGCATATTTAATTAATCTTTTGAAGATGAGCTGAGATCTCGTCTGCCACTGGAGCTCCACTGGTGGCTTCAGTGGATTCACTGAATCCCTGAATACCCTTTAGAGTATTATACAAAAATCAAAACAACATGGCATGTGGTTTAAAAAGAAATGCATCTATCAACGTGTTTGCCACCAAGCCGAATTTGTAAATGCAATGACTGAGCAACACAAAAACCAATCATAGATTTGTTGGTCACTTCATTATTAAGTAACCTAAGATATATGTGTACCTACTGTGGTATTTCTCTATTGTTTTTGTTTCTTTCTTGGTTTATCTCTGATAGCCATAACTTTAGAGGTCTATGGCAATTAAACGCTTAGTTGTTGCAGCGCCTCTGAGGTTGCTAAAGTTTTTTGAGTGGAATTGTCTTCACACAATGAGGTTTTTCTTATATATAACATCATTGTCTTCACCTGACAAAGGTTGCAATTTTTTTTTATTATATGTAATTTAAATGTTTGTGAAATTCCATTTCGTTCTGGGCTATTATTCTCTATTGCCACTCGGCAACGTAACGCGCCGCGTTAAGATATCTGCGTGGAATTGTTTGTGCATGTTCGAGAATTGCCGTACTTTTCCGAACGATTCCACAGCGAGGCGCGTTATGCGTGTGACTGTTCATAGAGAATAATGGGCCTGGTTAGGTACATTTTGACAGATCTTATACGATTACGATAAAAAGCTTTTGATTGTCTTCAACCTGTTCTAACGATTCTTACTCCGTTACGCAATTATCCTAACGCTGAAGGTGAACTAATATAAGAAACACTGGTACTTACACTGTGTCCAGGTATTTCTACCTTAAAGACCAGTCTATTAAATAAAAATCGATGTGGGTATTTTACCAGTGATTAAGACACTCGCGAAAATGTAGGTGATAAGCCTCAGACAAATAATCAGTATATTCGTCTGAGTGATAAACATACGGGATGGTACGATATTGGACCGTCTACTCTACGATATCTCATTATGCAGTGTAATTCAGGAAAAGTGAAGTAACTCATAACTTTATATTGGAACAAGCAGCAAATTTAGATTATTAAACTAATCTAAATTAGTTTTTTTACTTCAAATTGCATTGTCATCGAGTTGTGAGCTACCCTGAAAGTTTCAGCCGAATAGCTAATCGGGAAGGGCTCGAAATTTGAGTTGCAAGATTCTACCCAGAACGACAGACAAACAAGAAATTGACTTACTGTGAACGTTTTTAAAATCTCTGGTCTCTTTGACTGTGGAATAACAAAATAGTCACCTAATTATCTTTGACTATTATCTTTCTTCACTGCTGAAATAGCAAAACATTAAACACCTCTATAATACGTATTGCTTTTTAAAACTAAAAGGCGTTATTTAAAACACAACATTCCGCCCAAGCGATTTAATCACCTGCTTTACATCCTCCAAGAAACATGACTTTAATAAAAAAGAGATTTATTATCGAAACGTGAATGAATGCATCCTCAGGTGCTTCGCCAAATCTCATCAATCTTGGCGAAAGGATTTAATTAAAGCAAGTAACTTTTGCATACGAAGATGTAAATTATTTTGAAGGAGCCTGATATATAATAAGGTAAGTACTTGAATGTACTAAAAAGTTTTTTGGAGTGTTCCGGAAGCAGTCCGTTACAGACATTTCCATTATAGGCTTAAAATGATGATAAAACGTCAAATGCAAGCATCGATAGCTTTCATAATCAGATAGCTTTATCACTTTCGATTTCTTCCGCGGGTAAGGTTGCCGGGTGTCCGGCTTTTTACCACTACTGCGCAACGCAAAGGCTCAGTAATGTGTTTATCAGCCTATGTACGAGTATGTAGGTTTGTTCCTTTTAGGTGGCACTATATAGACCAAACGCGTGGTCCGATTTTGACGATTCTTACGTCAATCTATTTATTTTAATCTTGCGAGTGCTATTATAGACATGTCATTAATCAAAATTCAATATGGTGACAACTAGATGCCACATTAAGAAAAGGAAAAAAAATGATGACAACTAGATGCCACATTGAGAAAAAGAAAAAAAAGAAGCCGAAGGAAAATCATCCTAAGGTTTTATCTTATAATATCTCATTTCTAATGACCATTTAGGATCTAATAAAGATTTAAAGTTGGTTAGCAACCATTATCTCTAATTCTTATCCATACCAATATATAAAAGTGTAACGTTGTCTGTTTGTTTGTTTATTTGGGGAGCTTTCACGCGATAACGGCTGGACGGATTTTGATGAAACTTGGAAGGAGCTAGCTTATACCCTGGAATAAAACATATGATACATTTCTTCCCAGAAAATTGTAAGTTTCCACGGGAAAACTGGAAAAACTGGATAAATGTTGATTACTGTTACGGTTGCCATGGAAACGAAATAACAAGTTTGTCAAAAAACATCAAGAGTGGTGTTATACCAACTTTTGAATTGGTTTTTAATATCCTAGAAGAATATAGGATACATTTTTTCGCGATAAACAGTAGTCCGCGCGGACGAAGTCGCGGGCGGGCAGACGAAGTCGCGGGCGGCAAAACTAGAAGTTAAATATGAACTAAAAAGTTTTAAATAAAATAAATTATTATAAAAAGCAAGAAACCCGACTGCGAACAAAACGAAAATGAGGGAAAAAAGCTTTAGATTTTTGATTTTGAAATATAAGATGCAGTTGGAGGCATGAAGAGTTAGCTCGCCAGATTCTAGCTGATCCCGTCAAAGGAGAAATAAAATGCACAATGCCTCCGACTGTGTCATATATTTCAAAAACAAAAATGTAAAGCTTGTTTGCTTATATTAAGTTTTGTTCGCAGTCGGGTTGTTTATTTTTATAATAAACTAGCTGTGCCCGCGGCTTAAAAATTTAGGGATGGTTTTTTTTTTGCACGGTACACTCATTATTTTTGAAAATAAAAGTAGCCTATGTTACTCCTTGTAACATCAACGATCTTTTACAATCCATAGCCCGTTTTATGAAATAGTAAAAAAATATCAAGATAGATAGATAACTCTTTATTGAAACACACAAATAAAAATCTTACAACTAAAAAAAACTAAATTAATAATAAAGTGAAGAAAAAGATACTTATACATGTGTTCTGCTTCTAGAAGAGGCATCTTCAAAACCTACACAAGTCATAATCGTGAGCGCTGCTTGTGGGGACTGGACCAGCTTCGTTTTTATTAGTCATTGTATTTTTATTACTACAGTCTTAATCGGTCAAATACTGACATATCTGGCCGTCCCAATTTTGTCAGGCTTTTGGTCTTAGAGAAATATAATAGGTACTTATTTATTAGTGATCCACATGAATAGCAGTTTAATACAAATAAAATGCGGCAGGTTATAGAGAAGACTGAAGAGTATAACCAGCCCCTGTGTCTTACTTTTGTGGACTTTGCCTTTGACTCTGTCGAAACCTGGGCTGTGCTCGAGTCCCTGCAGCGATGCCAAGTGGACTGGCGATACATCGAGGTCCAGCTGCGCAGGGGAGTGAGAGGGGGGGGGGGGTAGTTTTGGGGATATATCCCCGAAACTGTTCACTAACGCCCTAGAAGATATGTTTAAGACGCTGGACTGGAAAGGAACGAGCATAAACATAATCGGTGAGTACATCTCACACCTACGTTTTGCCGATAATATTGTCCTTAGGAGTAGCTGCAGGATCTCGAACGAATGCTGACTGACCTAGCTGACGCCTCTCGACGTATTGTTCTCGGGATGAACATGGACAAAACCAAGTTTTATGTTTAACGACCTTACTTCCCCGAATCCAATCGTCGTTGACTGTGCCCCCCTTGAAGTTGTTCAGAAATATGTGGAACAACTTCGAAAGGGAAGGGGAGGATTCAGTTGGGATGGGCAGCATTTGGTAAACTACGTCAGGACTTCTCGTCGTCTATACCACAGCGCCTAAAGACGAAAGTGTTTTACAAGCTATGACCTATGGAGCTGAAACGTGGACACTCACGGTGGGCCTGGTCTACAAATTTAAAGTAGATCAGCGAGCTATGTAGAGAGCTATGCTCGGCGTATCTCTGAAAGACTAGATCCGGAGTGAGGTGATCCGCCAGAGAACCAAGGTAACCGACCAAGCCCAGAGAATAAGTAAGCTGAAGTGGCAATGGGCTAGTCACATCTCTCGCAGAACCGACAACCGTTGGGGAAAACGAGTTTTAGAGTGAAGACCACGTTTAGGCAAACGTAGTGTAAGACGCCCGCCGGCCAGGTGGAGAGACAATTTTTGAAAGACAGCTGGCAGCGACTGGATGAGAAGAGCTCAAGATTGGGCTCAGTGGCGTTCATTTGGAGAGCGACAGCCTATGTCCAGCCGTGTATTAGTATAGGCTGATGATGATGATGACATGTAATGATGATGACGCTCGCGCATCTTACTTTGTTCTGTAGTTTTGTACTGTTCTACTTTATATGATGATACATCAATACGTTAATAGGTATGTATGTGTTATACTGTGCAGGATACTGAGGCGCAAACGGGAGGATTACTGGATTGCAAGAAACACTTCGCTGCAGAAGTAAAAGTTACAAACACCAAATGTGTTGCGGAGAACCCACACAAACATCGCCACACCTGATGTCCTTGCCCTTGGATACCCTTTACCTGCACTTCAGCGGACTTAATGGAAGCCACAGACAGTGCGGTAAATGTGGCCACCTTCTGGGCCAAACAAATTTAATTGAGGCTCTAACACCGACTAGAGAAGAAGAAGAACCGTAAAAAAAGTCATATCTAATAATTTTGTATCTATATATTGCCTTCACTTCCAGATTTGTCTTATTTTATAAACTTGGGCATCATGTGGAGATAATTATAACATGTAAAATACATTATAATTAATTGAAACAAGTGACATTCACCTCAAGACGTGCCTGAGAGAGATAATAAAAATAAAAATAAACTCAAAAATGATTTCACTAAATTGCAATGCTGCCCAGAACTACACTAATATATTATAATAGCTGTACCCGCGGCTTCGCACGCGTGGTCGTTTCTCTAGGTTAAAAGTACTCTATGTGCTATTCCAAGACCTAAAATACCAATATACCAACATTTGATCAAAATTCCTTCAGCCGTCAAAATATTTTTTATCGAATGCTCGCTCGCCTTGAGATAGGATTGAGGTACCAAGTACCCCAGTTTTTAAGTATCCATATCCACAGCTGCATCGCAATCGGTTCAGTAGTTTTACGTGATGTCCAAACAAACATACAGACAAACTAACAAACAAACAAACAGAAAAGATTAATAAAAATAAATATAAATGAGAAAATATTTACAAATATTAGAAAAGTAGGTAAGCATACCTACTTTTAGAATAGTTGTAAATATTTTTAGAGACTCGTCAATGTTATAACTTACGCTGCGAACATTCTAAAGGACACTCACTTCTTTCGACATCAGCAAAAATAACATAAATAAATGTTAATTAATATTGTATTTTTTTTTATTCTAGGTGCTATATAACGGCTAAATATGAGTGTCCTTTAGAATATTGGTGGAATAAAATTTTTAGAGTTTCAGTAGAATGTCCCATATCTAGTCTCATAAACATTTTTCTTTACTTGCAGACCTAATGCAGCATAATAAGTATTACATTTTTCATTTCGCAGGAAGATTTCAACCTATGGAGCGATTTGTTTAATTTTAAAGTTTGACCTTGAAGGCACCGAATAGAAAACAATAGGACTCTTGAGCTTTTTATGATATTAAATCATCACACAGTTTGAACTGACTTCCTCTCTATATATATAACACTTTTTTAGACATACTTTTTACACGTTTATTTTTTGGGATATTTGTCTACTAACTTATAATAATAAAAATAATAATAATGTTTATTGACATAATAATTGTACAGAACAGTAATGAATCCATAGGCTCCCGAACTAGTAAGAACTGTGTTTCAGGAGCCAGTGACTTCAAGGTATTATAGGTATCACAATATATTATAGGTTATATATTGGTTATATATCGTCAGTGTTATATATTACAAATTATGCCTCATTCAGTTAAAACCCAAACAAACAAAAGAAAAACATAATTGAATTACACTAAAAATTAAATTTAAACAATTTAATTAAAATTAAAACAATGATTCCACAAACAATGATGTTAGTAGTGAATCACTGTCATGTGTGTGTTTGTGTATGTGTGTTGTATGTATGTGATCATACACTTATGATTTATAACTAGTGCTAATGGATTTAACGAAAGAACATTACATACAGGATATGTATTTTTTATATATATAATATTTTGCACAAATAAATGGCGTCAGATCTTCTGTTCTGTTCCTTCTGTGCCTTCGTCAGTCCGGTCGCAGAACTTATCGCGCGTAATACATTGCTTACAGTTATTACCTATTTTGTTCTCGTGACCCACGCTTATTGAGCTTATTCCGCCACCTGAAGAAAAAAAGGGATATATTGCGCCTTGCGCTAAAAATAGCAAAATAACGTCTCGAAGGACGAGGGCGCATCCATTAGCCATCGAATTGCGGCTGATTGTTTGCTTTGCATTAGCGCACAATACTAAGTACTTCGAATAGAGCGTCCATACAAGCGTATTAGTACGCAGTTTGTGGCGTTCCAATTTCCCACTTATTAAGTCAGTGGCTGCGTGGCAGCAAATGTAGTGATCCAGTCGGCCGCTTACTCAATGCAATGCACAGAATTAGCTTGAGTTTACCTTAGATTTGCAGCTCCGAGTCTGTCAGTTGCAAGCGTGTGGCCTCGGGAGATGAGGCTAGTTTGCGAGTCAGTTCACTGAGTCGGTGCAGCCACTGGCCTTTGTGTAGGTGCACACGTGCCGTGTAAATTCATCGGCACTGGGCATGGCCTTGCCGGCGTAACTCCAGTCGCCTGCGGTCGGCTCGGCTCCGGATGAATTCATCCGTTACGTGGTACGAGTGAAACTATACATACAAGCCCATACATTACTACGTCCACTACCCGTCGCGAGAAGATGTGACGTCATTTCGTACGGGATTCCGTCTTACGCACCCGAAAATCAGCCACAGGCCCGGCGCCGAATGAATCTACATGGCACGTGTGCTTGTACACTTCCACTGGTCACGTGTACGAATACATTTGAAGACAGTTCAGTGAGTAAGTGTCAATTGTTTGGCTTCCGCTCCACGAAATCTTGGACATCGCTCCACGAGCATTTATTCTGATTATTAATAAAAAATATAAGCCTGTACAATTGTTCCACTTCACTCTACAAGAAAGTTAATATCAGGTCAGCAAGTAAAATATTTAACATAATATGTACAAACGTGTGGGTATTACGTTTCGTATGATAGATAGATAGATAACTCTTTATTGAAACACACAAATAAAAATCTTTCAAACTAAAAAAAAAACAAAATTAATAGTAAAGTGTCACAATGGGCGGTCTTATCGCTCAGAGCGATCTCTTCCAGACAACCGTGCATGGAAAGGAATAACGGAGGTAATAGGGACGGTGGTTTCAACCAATAAATAAATACATAAACACTTAAAAATTACAAAATAATAATGAAAGTAATTGGGAAAACACAATAGAAAACTGGAATAAAAGATATAAACCTAGCAGCATTAAAAAAAAGTAAAAAAAGTTGCTCATAAAAGCTTTTCCTCTCTCTTATTTTTTTAAATTATACATTTTAAATTGTTGATTGCAGGATCGTCCAAATGTAAATCTGTGATAAAAAAATTACCATATAATGTTTAAATATCTACATAGTTTTTTATTTTGCCTTGCCTTTTTATGTTTTTGTATTATGTTTTCTTTGTTTTTTGGTATACAATAACGTATTTTGTATCGTATCGTATAAATGAAGATGTCTTTTTGATATTTTTACATACCAGGTATTACTTTAATATTCTTTTGTACGTCTTGTATTGTTTAATCTGATACTGTGATTTTAAAAAATAAATAATTATATCCACTGATTCTCAAGTAATTTTAACGTTTTATTCATTTGACAATTACGTTGCTAACTGTACTCAAATTGCCATGGAGCGATTTCTACCAAAAAAATGATTTTAATTTTAGTTCTGTGGAGCTTAGTGGAGTCAAAGTACGTAAATTTATTAATTTGGAAACTATTTGTCACTGACCTGACTCGCAAACTGGCCTCATGTCAGGAATTACGCGCATTAATGTCGTTTCTAACTTTAGGGTCTACGATACACCACAAAAAAATACAAATTTATAAACTTTATTGCACACCATACACGCAAGTATATATTAGAGAACAGTTTGCGTTCTTATCTCTAAAGATCGCTCTCTTCCAGACAACCAGAAGATGAAAACACGTAGATATGAGACTAACTTACTGACGTATCAGAATTACTAAAAAAATATGTTATGAGTTTATTAGGTACTTAATATAGAAATTGTTAATGTAGCCTTTATCTTTAGTATCGTAACTAAAGATAAAGGCTACATTAACAACAAACAATATAGATAGATACAGCAACCAAGTAGCAAAACTTTTCTCCTCCATTATAAAAACGATCCCCAAAGGGTTTCCAGATCTCTGTAACGGCAGTAACAACCTCTGTTTATTGTAAAAAGCTGCATTTGCCTTTTTGAACAACTTTTTTATGTTCAGAGAGATTGCAACTTTCACAATTATCTTTAGAATAGATTATAATATTTTATCTCTTTGTTTAACAGTTTTGTTTTCTTTTAGACGGGCAGTTGCTGGTCATTTAGATTACAAATGATACAGAGTTAGCATCTGGATTACAAAATTATAACTTTGTTTTATAACGAAGCAATAATGTGAAACGAAATCATATTTAAAAAAATAGGAAGGTTCTCAAGTTGAAGTGTATGTATGTAATAATGTTGAAAATGCGTAATATACGTATATGTTAGTCTAAATGGATTGGAGTGACGATCTGCGAAAAGCGGCTGGAAGTAAATGTATGAGAGAGCTGAAGACCGAGCTCAGTGGCGTGCATTAGGATATGTCTACATCCAGCAGTGGGCAGATATAGGATGATAATGATGATGATGATTTGTAAGTAAACCAAATCAATACATTAGTAAACCATACATTGAGTTTAAATAGATTCTAACCTGTGTTGCCTACTAAAACACACTAGTATCCTAATGGGTCACGCTTCTGAGATATTGGTATCAATTCGGTTGGCACAAACTAGACTAAACTAGGACACTAAAGTTACTACACTAAAGACACTAAGTTTAGTCCTGTTCCAAGCAGATAACAATGCACTAAACTAAATTTTAGTTTGACACACCTATATTGATTTTAGTTACTTTTCTATTCTGACGTACATGTTTTACATCAGTTTACATATAAAGGTGCATTTACACCACACTTGAAACCTCAAATGAAAATATATGAAAACTATAGAAAAAAGTCCATCCACATTCTATTTCTTTGGCGTTCTCGCAGGAGTGTGAAGGCACTAAAATATTCGTAAACTTATTTGCTGTACATTATTTATTTGCCAATTATTGGCTGTACAATATATGGACCCTTGATGCAGAGCTCCCAGTATTAATTTCCGATAAAGTACAACGGCCTGGTTTTCAAAATAGATTACAATTATTAAACGTATATTGTAGACGAAGTTATAATAATTAATAATAATTAATCCGGCTCGAAGGACCAATGTTAGCGAAGGAAGGACAAAGGATATATTTTGCAAATTATGAAAAGAAACTAAAGTGGACTATTTTAATATTTTTCTATTTTGACAACTACTTATCAAAACTGATTCGCACTCTCTTTTTAAAAATGACAAGTATGCTTCAAGGAGGTGGCACGTCGTCTAAATATATGATATTGTTTTTTGAAATACCTACCATGCTCACTAACAATCTATAATCATCATTTCATGGGGAATTACAAATAAATAATTCAAAGTTACGCTCGTTTTGGGATGTCTCTATTTATTACTTAATACTTTTCGTGACGGCCCACTTTTAAAACCTGGTACCCATGATATGTTTTGGATTTTAAAGATGTTTCTCTTCAAAACTCCCACACTGTTTGAAACAATCGATCAATTATATATTAATGGAAGCACTGACGAGGGCAGGGAATTCCACTCCTTTGCAGTTCTTATAATAAATGAAGAAGCGTAGCGCTTCGTTCTTGTGCGAGGTATTTCAACCATAAAAGGATGGCGCTTTTCCGATCGTCTAGTTGTACGGTGATGGAAAGGTGGTGGGGGAATCAGATTGTGCAGTTCTTGTGCACACTCTCCATAGTGCAATCTGTAGAATACCGACAGACTTGCGACCTCACGTCGATGCGCCAGACTTTGAAGCTTACTCCTCCTTACCAGAGTGTCATCTCCAATGAGCCTCGTAGCACCTTTCTCAACTGAATCCAAAGCCTAACGTGAATAACTGAATAAAATATAAGAATCAAGAACATAAATTAAATTTAGCTTTAGTTAAGTTAAGTTTAGTGAGTGGATTAACAGAATTGGTACCATTGGAACTCAAAGATAGCAAAATGACTAATACGCTATCTTTGAGGTCCGATATCAAGTAGCCGCGGCTTTTTTTTTACTTGTGTTGCTATGCTAAGCCACAGAATAAATAATAGTAAAGCTTCCAAGTAGCGGTGGTAGCCTAACGGTTCGATGGTGCAACTTAGAATCCAACGACAGCGGGTTTGGTACTAGGCTTAGTCGTTAAGCTATGTTAGAGGCTTTCGAGTGGCCTGACAAACTCTGGCATCAGATGCCAGCCCTATCTCATACGACAAACAAACAAAAAATCCCTTAAGCACAAGAAAAATAAATAACCTTCTGACACAACCGGTGCTTCGGAAATACGTCCGTTCGAGGTGAGAGCACCAAGTAATACTACGGGGATGTAATTTTTGCCAAAACTTTTTGTACGGTTTCTATAAATATTTTTACCATAAACTATTACTTTTATGTAAGCCAGTTTGATCTTGTGTGCCCGTTTGCTCATACTTCCTGCTTGTACTCGTAGTTATTATATTTTCAGAAGAACTTCAATTCTATACGCTTAGAAATATGATTTCTATAGATCGTGTAGTAAAATCAGCTGACTATTGAACAAAGTTTAAATGGAAAGTCTTAAAGAGGTGCTTTTGCTAGTCATATGGTCTGTTTTGACAAGAGCAAAAGTTGGATCCGAAGGAGTTGTTGGTTCATTTTAGTGGCATGCTGGTTTTTGTATTATCTATCTAATCTGCCTAACTATTTATAGGTACCTAAGTACTTATAATAAATCAGTCAGTAGCAAAACATCTGTGTAATGAAGATTATTAAATAAAATGTTTCTGGTCGTAAAATAAGCTACTGCAAGTTTTGTTTAAATGGTATCGGTCTGTTTGTTTCTGTTTCTGTGTATAATTGCATCACGTAAGAACTACTAGACTAATTGGAATGCGGTTTTCAATGTTGGATAGCATAGTATTTGGCTTAAAATTTGGCCCAAGTGGACGGAGGCTCTCAAACCAATAAGTGAAAGCCGAGTAATCGATAAAACTATTTGATGGCTCGAAGAATTTTGATGAAACCTTTGGTCCTGGAATAACAAATAGAATACTTTATTCCCGGCAAAATGATAGACAAAACCGCGAGATGCAGCTAGTATATAATAAAGGTTGACAATCAGGTAAAATTCTACCTAGTACTCATAAGTTTATAATATTTGTATGTATAGTTTAATAATAATCTAGTACAAGTAGCAACGGTCAAGTTCAAGTACCTACTGAAAGTTGTGTTTTCACCAATCCAACTATGTATTCGATAGTAAAACCCGTAGAAACAATCCGAAGGGTCCAGCCGCAGCCTGTTAAAAAGGGTCAGCCCGTAATAAGCCCGCTAGTTGTAATTAATTTCTAGTTTCAATTGTTAATTCGCTTTCAAGGGATTGCAGGCGAGCAAATAACACACGAGTTGAGAAATACACACAGGTCGCAAAGAAAGGGCGCAATTGTACCTATTTACAACCGGAATCGGTCGCAAAGTCCGATTATAACGATATTCGGTAGTCTCTGCCAAATAGGTACAGGCCGCGAGCCTAAGCTGAGCTTTGCATTTGTGTGAGTATACAGTACTAACGTCGCGCGAGGGACGCACCGCGCCTCAGGCCGGTTGCCAAAAAACAGTTTAAACCGGTTTAAACCAAGCAAAGGATGCACCGCGCCTCAGTCTGGTTATCATACCTACACTATCTATGTACACTCACACAAATGCAAAGCTCAGCTAACGCCTCGCGAGCTGTATTTATGTCAATCATGATCAATGTCAGAACAGATAACGATGACAATCGATAGCTTTTTACAAAAACTGTCAAAGCTAATGATTGTCATCGGT
This sequence comes from Alsophila aescularia, assembly GCA_946251855.1. Lineage (NCBI taxonomy): Eukaryota > Metazoa > Arthropoda > Insecta > Lepidoptera > Geometridae > Alsophila > Alsophila aescularia. Next base: position 11,710,358 of record OX276385.1, read on the forward strand.
ATGTACCGATATCGTTTGAAAAGCAATCACTATCTATACAGACTCATACATATCTAGACTCTCAGTCTCTGCAGGACTGGGCCATTATTCTCTATGAACAGTCACACGCCTAACGCGTCTCGCTGTGGAATCGTTCGGAAAAGTACGGTAATTCTCGAACATGCACAAACAATTCCACGCAGATATCTTAACGCGGCGCGTTACGAGGCCGAGTGGCAATACAGAATAAGGTCCCTGAACTGACTCGCAAACTGGCCTCATGTCCAGCGGACATGTGAGTTGCCACTCCAGTCCTATACCGTCATATTATTATCTTTATTCATATCGTCACGAACAGCAGTGAGACAGTGGTTCAACAACGTTTAGCAATAAAATATACAAATAAATAATAAATATAACGGTAACAATAGGCGATGTGCGACAGCGAAACGACAACGGAAAGTTTCTATGAAGAAGGCACGCTGACGATGACTGACGATCGTTGCTATCTAAAATGCTGTGGAAACCTGAACAAACCTACCTTTATACTGCTTCCAGTATATTTCCGTTCCGTTTCCACTTCGTTGCCTTAAATCTTAATTAGTACTCTATTTTCCATTTCGAATTGAGTCTGTATGTCCAATGTGTAAATCCACCATTTTCAAAGAGGATCTACCATTTTCAGTTTTTTTTTACCTCGTTTGAGTTCAATATCCCTTTTGCTAGTCAAAAGATATGACTTGGAGAAGCGCCGCGCATGAATCAAATGTGAGCGTGTTTTTTTATTTAAAACTTATAGCCGTGAGTGATTAGGGGTTTTAAGTTTTTAATAATGCTGCGCAAAATTCTGTTCTCTTCTATTCTGTTTCTGTGTTTTCGTTCCCGCTCGATTTTATTTCCGTTTCCGTTCCAGTTGGTTCCATTTCCGTTCTGTTTCCGGTAAGTTTTCGTTCCGTTATTCGTTTCGTAAGCAAGGGAAGGGTAATGAGTATAACGGTCTATGTATGTATGTGGATGTTCCACTACAGCGTCGCCCCTATTGGTCCAATTATGACAAGCGAGGTATCAATCGATGCATCTTCCTTCACCGCAAGAGTTATTTTTTACCCGACCTGGTTTTAGTTTTTGAACTTGTCCATTTTATTTTATTTAGATTTATTATGCTTTTCGAATAAAGAGTCTGTATGTCCAGAGTGTAAATGAGGGTTCGTCTATTTTAGTTTCATTTTCTAAGTGTCGTGTTTGAAACTCGTTCGTATTAAAAGGGACCAGTGGACGAGACTGTGTATTTGTTTGTCGTTCGTATGTCACCACTCACTGTTTTGTGAGAGTTAATTGCTATTTGTTTGCTATATGCAGATGATCTAAAGATATGTACTACCATCACAAGCCCAGCTGACTCTGAGTCCCTTCAATCTGATCTCGACACGGCTGACAAATGGTGTGAAGAAAACAAAATGTTTTTAAATGTCAACAAATGTTTTGTGATTTCTTTTACAAACAAAGTTCATAGAGTTTTAATTGATTATAAACCAAAAGGACAAACATTGGAGCGAAAAGCTGTAACTAGAGATCTAGGAGTGTTCTTTGATTATAGACTGACATTTTGAGAACATTACGATTAAATAGTCAACAAAAGTAATCAACTTTTAGGCTTTTTAACAAGAACTACAAAAAAGTTTGAAAACCCCGTTAGTTTCTTGTACCTCTACTTCACACTAGTTCGAAGCATTTTGGAATATAACTCCACTATTTGGTCTCCGTTTTATGCTGTTCATTCCGATCGTATAGAGCGGGTACAAAAGAGGTGTCTGAATATTTTGTGTTATAAACATGGCTTAAAACAAAAACTTCATTCGTATAATGAGAGGTTTTGTGAATTTAATTTATTAACCCTGGAAACAACGCGTAGTTTATTGACTTCACATGTCTTTTCAAAATTTTACATTCATTGATGGACTCGTCTTCTCTTCTTTCTCTCATAAGTTTCAACATTACACCTAGATCACGTCATCCCCATTTAAACAAATTTTAATTAATGGTTTATAAAAATAATACATCGTTCTACAATGATCTTCTAGTCAAACACAACAACGAAGTTGATATCTTTAATTTAAATCTTTATAAATTTAAGAAGCAGATTTTAGCCATCTTTTATTCTGAGAGGATGCCAAATCATGCCTTAGTGTGATTTGGCATCTCCGAATACGGTGAAATTGTTGGTTCATATTTTTGCGCATACTCTCGCTGCAATGCTTGTTGCTGCGAAAGTATTAATACTCTTATTTTATTTTATTGTTTTCTATTTTCAAGTGTTTATATTAGTTATCATTAGACTTTAGGTAACTGCTGGTTAACAAAATTGTTTCATGCTGAGTGCACATTTTTAGGGAAACTGTCTTGTCCAACACTATTTTGTACCTACCTATCTATCATGTTTATATTGAGAGTGTTCTGTTTTGTGTGTCTTTAAATAAATAAATAAATTTGGAGAATTTAAATAAAATACTGTTTTTGGATTATTGACAGTAGTTATATTTAACACTATCTATATCGCGAAAAAAATATACTATGAAAACTATTTAAAAACCAATGCAAAAGAATAGCACCAACTTATTGTATTCTCTTTGGCACCAACACTCTTGATGCTTTTTGCCATACTTGTTTTTATTTCGTTTCCATGGCAACCGTTCCTCAGCGATAGTATCCAGTTTTCCAGCGGAAACTTACCATTTTCCTTGATAAAAATATGGTTATGCCTATGCCTATGTGTTATTCCAAGGTATAACTTATCGTCATTCCAAATTTCAGTAAAATCCTTAAAGTATTTATCGCGTTAAAACTCCCTAAACAAAAATAACAGAACAGACACCATTTCACTTTTATATATTGTATCGATATCGGTGTTCACCATCAGTTAGTTCATCTGTATCAGGTCTCGTATGTATCTGTATCGTTATATATACATTTAAATATATATATAACGACCCCCCATGCGGAGTGAAGGTCGAGTATGCGAGAACTTCACATTTTTCTCTGTTTTTTCTTCTAAATTACACCCGTGCAGGTATCTAATAATATTCTAAAGGAATAATTTGGATCTCGGACCACTACTGGCTCATCATCCAAATTTTCCCCCTTAGTTTCTAAATCCGTCTTACGGGCACGGTAACTTTTTCTAATTTCCATATATATTTATTTCCATATTTTTTTTCCTTTTTGTTTTTTGTCCTTAATAGTTATTTGTTATGCAAGGCTGCAAAGTGTTTTTGGCGAGAGTACTTGTATAGAATCCTGAACGTAGCGAGGGTTTCAATAGTAGGAGACGCTGAATAACTTTGCTGCCGTGCGACTTGAGTCGAGTAGAGTCAAGTAGAGTAGAGTTAAGTAGAATCGAGTCGAGCAGAGTCGAGTAGAGTCGAGTAGAGTCGAGTAGAGTCGAGTAGAGTCGAGTAAAGTCGAGTAGAGTCGAGTACAGCCGAGTAGAGCCGAGTAGAGTCGAGTAGAGTCGAGTAGAGTCGAGTAGAGTTGAGTAGAGTCGACTAGAGTCGAGTAGAGTCGAGTAGAGTCGAGTAGAATAGAGTCGAGTAGAGTCGAGTAGAGTCGTGTAGAGTCACGTAGAGTAGAGTCGAGTAGAGTCGAGTAGAGACGAGTAGAGTCGAATAGCTATGAGTAGTGTTGAATAGCGTCGAGTAGCGTCGAGAGTCGAGTAAAGGAGTCGAGTCAAGTCACGTAGAGACGAGTAGAGTCGAATAGCGATGAGTAGCTACGAGAAGCGTCGAGTAGCGTCGAGTGGAGTCGAGACAATTAGAGTCGAGTAGAGTCGAGTCGATTAGAGTCGAGTAGAGTTGAGTAGAGTCGAATAGAGACAAACAGAGTCGTGTAGTCTGATAGAGACAAATAGAGTCAAATAGAGATGAGTAGAGTCAAATAGAGTCGAGTAGATTCGAATAGTCGTGTAGAGTCGAATCGAAACAAATATTAATATAATATAAGTGTTTATGTATTTTTAATAATTAGTAAATAATAGTTTAAGCTACGAGTAGCATTGTAGAAAATTATTAAATAGATAGGTTATATTCATTTAAATGCACTTTTGCACTCAGATTTTGAATGACAAACATAACCTTTCCAAGCTTGTGAGGTGAAAAACATATTATGTACCTAAATAGCATTTCAAGAAACCCTCAAATGGGCAATCGTGGTGGATCACGGACCGTTATCTCTTTCTATAGAGAGGCCGTCCCAGTGATGGGAACGTGGGCTAATAATGACGATGATGATATAAGCAGTTAGATACTTATGGAAGACGATTATTATCTGTTAAACGACTTTCTCGTCTAGTCACGCAATTGTGAACGCTAAATGTAAAGAAAACATCGTCAGATATCTAAATATTTCAGAAATTTTTATCTAACTTTGCTGCTTTCAGAGTAATGTATATGGTCCGTACGGATTGTCCTCCCTGCGGGCAGTCCGCACCCGTATTCCGCAGCCGCGCTCTACGTGGAGCGTGTTCCGCACGAGCGTAAAACCGTTTTTTTAGCAACTATTTGCGCTTTCCGCGCGCGATTGCGGTAGCAACCCGCGTTGCTGTAAAACTATGATCTAACCTCACGTGTGTCTCCGCTCCGGAGCTAAGTGCGGGTGGTTCTCAAGTAAATACTCACTGGACTGAAACTAGCCATTGGTTACCAAAAAGTGTGGGATCCTATCGAAGGTGAGGACTTGGACGTCGGAACTGCTCTGAATTTGTTCCATCCTCCATCTACGGACGATCAGACGTACGTACAGTGGTGGTGGATATCTCACCTATATGCAAAGATTTACTTTGAGTATGTCGTAGTTCCACAGTCTCTAACTACAGGGATTTCTATAGTTTCCTTAGTCCCTAGATACAGGAAGTTCTATAGTTATGGTTATGTAATCGTGACGCGTTATTTTTATTCACTTTATTTATTCATGTTAAGTTTAAGTTTTTTACAATATAGGTCTTTAGAATAAATTCATAAATACTATAAAAACCTAAAGGAGACCTTCGGCAGCGTAGCAGGTCTTAAACTACTGCAGAGTGAGGAACCTCCAGACTACACGCGCCGTGTGATGTATGTAGGTCGAGGCTCTTTGCTATAGTAGAGCTATAAGGCCGTTCGCCGAAACTTATTATTATTATGACTGTTACTAAAAACGTCTCGTTGTAGCATGGCACAAATAACAAAATAAATGAGGTTATAAATATTTCATTTACTGCACTTTCAAGTTAAGAATTTAAAAAAAGTCTTATGAGCTTAACAATTCATGTATCTGTACCTATAAAAAGGTGATGGTATGTTGTATTAGGTAGTTCTGCCCTCTGGTGTCAGAGTTTGTCAGGCCGCCCGAGGGCCTCTGACATGGCTTAACAACTGCTATTAGTCAATAACAGCCGGGACTGACAGCTTAACGTGCACGGAACGATGAAAAATTTGATAGTACGCTTGAAATCAAAAGCTGACCTCATTAAAACTACATAAATTTTAAAAGCTCTTATGACAAACTCTAAAGTCGTAATAAAGGCTTTCCACCACCACCTCCAATGCCCAGACTACAATAATGCACCGCCCCACCGCGCTGGAATTTTTCCTGGAAGGTAAATTTTCCTCTCAGTCCGATCTTATTAAATTTTCACGGGTTGCAATCTGATATAGTGAGTGTCTGCAGGTTTACTTTAGAAATGTGGCAGGAAGCTATTGCAGTCATACTTTATGAGCGTGTCGTTATATGTGGTTATAATTGTTGGGTAATGATGATGTGAATTGATACACAATACAGAAAATAATTCATTGAAGAAGAACATCATATTTTAAGGGATTTACCAGACCGGTGTATAGTAGTCGCAGCGGAAATTTGTGGCTCGGAAGTTGTCTGCAAGTCCCTGCGCAAACCGCTATTTTTCAGGTGCAATCCCAATGTTGAAGGCGAAGACAGCATACAACTGGCTCGCTTACTCGCTTTCGTTTATCGCATAAGCATATTCTATCTCGATCTTATTTTATACTGTTTTATACTCACAGCAATACCTGCGCAATCGTTCACAGTGCCTAACTTCACAACCACAAGAGCCGCTGTGACTACTATAAATACACTCGAGAGCAATGAATCCGGGTCCTTAAAGAAACCTATAAATCTCGGAAACTAAGAATGCTAGCTTAATGAAATAGATTGTGTTTAATAGACAATATAATACCCCTTAAATGAAAGTAATAAAATTGATGAGTTATTAAATTTTATTTACTATAAATTACATAAAGAAAAAAACTGCTGATTTCGCTTTAAAACAAAATTAGGAAACATGACATTTTTGAACAACATTACGATTTTCTTGAATTTTAATACTTTGTATTGGCTCCTCGTGCTTTTGTTACTGCGTTTACGTGGTTTGGCATGCTGTACACCAAGTTCCTTATACGATTTTGGGGAATATTCTCCCATTCCTCTGTGAGAGTAATTTTGAGCTCAGGAAGCGTGATTGGGGGAGGTTTCTCCCTTGCTCGTCCCAAGCATGCTCGATCGGGTTGATATCCGGGCTACGTGCTGGCCACTCCATACGAGTAATGTTCATCTCTTGGAGTTAGTCATTCACAATCCAACCTGTATGAGGTCGGGCATTGTCATGCATAAAAATAGCATCCTCACCCAAATTGACCATAAATGGCCCAACGTGTTCATTAGGGATTTCTTCCACATATCTTACGCTAGTTAAAGAGCAGTTGTCCAGTTCTGTGTGACACTTCGATGAAATTCCCGCCCACACTAGTACAGACCCACCACCGTAGGCTACTTTTTTTCGATGCATGCTTGCTTGAATCACTCTGTATCGTCCATCGTGCTTGTAGAGCATAAACTTTGATTCATCGAAGAATATAACTTTTGACCAATCTTCAATAGTCCAATGTAAGTAGTTCTGGGTATATCTTAGTCTTGAAAAACGATACCCACGCTCCAGTTTAGGGCCATTTGCAGGTCTAAGTGGTTTCAAGTTAGCTTTAGCAAGTCGTCGTCTCACTGTCCATGCGCTTGGGTTACTTCCTCCGAGGTGTCGAAACTGATTTGTAAGTTCAGTTCCTGTGAGAAAGCGATTACGAAGCACGGTGTTCACCAAGTATCGATCTTCTCGTGCTGTGGTACACCTGGTTCTGCCTGTTCCTGGTTTGCATAAGTTAGAGCCAGTTTTCTCGTAACGTCGAAGAACTCTTTGTACTGTTGAAAGCGACACACCGACAGTACTGGCTGTATCGCGCTGACTCCGGCCGGGTTTCGAGCATTGTGAGAATTCTGGCGCATTCTTCAGGTGTAAGCGACATGATTACAGCTTGAATACTAGATATTGAACACTATCAATATGGTTTATATACACACTTAAATGACAGATTAGAAACAAAAGCAAAATCAAATGCAGTAATTTCCATCTTCGAAAGTCTCTCTTTTTCAAATTTGTATTTTTTTATGACATAACTTTGAATAACTAAGAAGTTTTAATACCTTAATTTAAGGAGTATTTAATTGTCTATTAAACACAATTTATTTTATTAAGCTTTCTTAGTTTCCGAGATTTATAGGGTTCTTTATGTGACCCGGATTCATTGCTCTCGAGTGTAGTTGTGTTAATTGCGGGTTCGTCATAAAAGACACACAAAGAGATACTGCATAGTACACAAAGAGATAGAAGATCTATGTATTTACGAGTTAGTTCAACAATAACACAGATGCAACAGGTTGCATGTTAGACCTATTGTTAACACCGAACAATACGTGAAACAGCAAGTGGATTTGGTAATTAAGCACTGCATAGTTTGGACCTGTGTTGACCTAACTCAATGGTATTGAAAAGGGGTTTTATATATCGTAGTTAATCAGGTTAATGTAGGCTTACCGGCACTTGTAAACAAATTGGAATAACACATATGCAGAGGCAGAATAGCAGTCTTGGACGCCCTAAACCATGTAGCACAAGCTGCTCCTTTCTCACCTCAAAAACTGAGCTAAAATCATGCTAAAATTCAGGTACTTCTTCAGACGTAGTAACATTAAGTCATTTATGTCAGGACTTCATCTCTCTTGCCTAGTTTAGCATGGCCAAATGATAGAAACGTTGGCCCACTCTCTAAATCTATAGTGTAGTGTAGTTCTATAGTGTCTAAACTATAAAATTTGAACGAAGAAACGAACGCGCAAGTTTGTTTTACGTCTAGCCGCCTCTAAATCTAGCCATCCCTAGGCCTGGGGCTACTTGGTCTTTAGGCAAATCCACCCCTGCACATAGGGTACTTTTAACTTAGAGAAATTACCACGTAGGCAAAGCCGTAGCACAGCTATGAAATAAACAAAAAAAAAACTAAAATATAGTATATTAAAAGAGACACATCACATTACATTAACTCTCACATTAACCTTCAACAACTAATCTATGAACATTCGCAGCTTTAAGAACAATGGTTTTGGAGCCGAGTGGATGCGATAAAGGCGCTTCTTAGCTATAATGGGGGGTGGGAGTAGGGAACAGTTAGGGGAGGGGAAGGGGGGGGGTAAGGTTTTAAAAAAATGTGCTTGTTAACAAAGAGGCACTTTTGAAAGGTTCTGTGTATTGGTTAATCATCATCATCATCATCATAATTGAGACGTATATTGGTGAACATAGACCTCCCCATAAACCTCCCCCTAAAACGCCACAAAGAGCGGTTGCTCGGATATGTCAGCCAATAATTATTGTTTAATTATGATGGTTTGCTACACGCCAGATCTACACATAAAGAGGGTAAATCATAAGACTGTTATTTTTTGTTAGCAATATCCAATGAAAGATGTTTAACCATAATCTGACACAGTAGCAATGAACAGTCAGGTTTTAAAACTAGACCAAGAGCTGCAGCTTAACTCACCATAACCATCTCTTGAATTTCACAAAATAACCCAATATTTTGACCCGAACCCTCAATACGAAAACTCAAACAGGTAGTAATTCGTCTATTTAGCCGCCCTTCCACCCTCCCTTCCATTTACTCACAAATTGGAGAAATGAAATTTTAAATAGAGCTGTCCTTTTGATACCGTAGAGTTCGTATAAATTGGGGAAACTTCTCCTTTCATTTTCGTCAAGGTGATTTCTAAGGCTTTTATTTCATATTGAATAGGGATATTCTTTCCGGACATTTATTTTTACTATTGGGGTTTTAACAGATTTTACGCTCGGTAGAAAATTAAATTTCAGTTATACAAATCCTTCGTGATACCACAGAATAAATAATAGTACAAGGTGATACAATGTATTAATATAAAAGTTAATTAAAAAACATTTAAACAAATGATAGCTTCCTTTGTTTAAATGTTTTTTAATTAACTTTTATATTAATACATTATGCCATGTCATATTTTATTGGCCATGTCATGGTGAAACTTAGAACGGGCTATCACAATTAAATGCCTTTACAACATTTCGTGTCTGTGCTATTACCCGTTGAAGAGTTCTCTAGTCAGGACCCAACCCTGAGTGAAAGCAACTATGTCATGGTAAAATATAATACAATGCGTACACAACTTTTCGTGTCTGTGCCCTTGAAGAGTTCCTTTATCTGGAGGCAATCTTGGTTGCCGATGCTTACCATAAAAATGCATTGTCATCGGAACTGAACTAACATGTAACATTCAACTCCGTAGGATAAGAGGAAGTGGTTCTAATTCTGCTTGCAAGATTTGACCTATTTAACGATACATACATACATATATACAAACAAACATTGCAAGTTCAATAAAAGCTTTTTTTTCAATAAATAAATATATTCAGTACAACTCACACTAATTACCTAGCCCAGCTAGCCTAGCTAGTGTCTATGGGTACTTGACGACGGATAAACATACATAAATACGAATATATACATCACGACTCGGAAACAAACATTGCAGGATTTGAACCCGCAACCGTGCAACCGTGGTTTTCGCAGGGTCACTAGCCACTCGGCCAACAGGTCGTTAAATAATATTATTATCAAAATGAAAATTAACATTCACATAAGAAGCGTGTATATAGTAAAAGGTTGAGTTATTACGCACCACCGACCGATGACTTTAATATCTAAGTAATCCTTTCCATCCAAAGATTGCCTGGAAGATATATTACCATTTAAAATATTATTTATATATTATGTTTTATATATTTTTGTTAGATATTAAAGTTTTTTTTATCGCACCGCGAGATTCGCAAGTGGCATAGATATTAATTGGAAGACTTTTGACAGCTTTATCTAATAGCCTTTATTAATTTTCTATAATTTCGTAATAAACTTTCTAATGATTACACTAAAATCCTCTCAATCAAGATCCATTTCAGCATTGATTGAGTGCATAACCTGTTAAAACATCCGGCAATCCATACTCTCACCTCATCCCTTTGAACTTTTCACGGCTTTTTGATTCGGTTGCTTGAATTTACGATCTCTCTCTGATTCGATTCGTTAGAAGTCCTCATTACTTTAAGGACCCGTGGTGGATCCCAAGATTTTATATTGATTTTATTGTGAGATGATGCTGCGTGGATTTTGGATTCATAGGTTTAGGTATTCATATTGAAAAGGTGAAATGAATTTGATCGTCTGATGAAGGGTTTTTGTACATCTCCAGCTTCTGAAAAAAAAATGGCATATGATATAATTCTAATACTTTGTCAACGTTCTATTCATCAGCCTGTAATGCGTTGGTTTGAACAACACATACAATTCTATCATAGATTTATCGTTCTATTTATTCTTATGTTCTGCTACTGGTTGTAGCGAGACTGGCGAGTCTGCTATCGTGGTTTATTTTGCGTCACTGTTAAAAAAAGAAAAATTAAGGCTAGGTTGCGCCATCTATAGTTAACTTTTAAACTACAGTCAAATCTGTAGTTAAAGCTCTAGTTAAGCAGAAATGTGTTGCACCATATAACTATGGCCAAATAACTTTTACTTAACAGTAACCTTAACCACACAAGATTTGCCGGTTGAAGTTAAAGTTTAAAGCTGTCAAACAGCCTCTAACCTCAAAATAACGTCACTAAATTATCATTTTTCCTTATAAAACTCGCAATTATGTCTCTACTGCGAGAAATTTTGTGGGAGTTCTTCAGACTATGATGAAACTAATGAAGAGTAGGAGCTTAGAAAGAAAAAAGTGTATCTTCCTAGAGTTCGATTAACTGACAACGTATATGATGGTTGATGTGTAATATTGATGGACTATTAACCATTAGGTGTTCGTTAACGTGTGGGCAAATGATACAAATGCGGAAAAACGTGCCATTTCGTGTTCTCTCCGGAATTCCCTAGGAAGTCTCATTAAAGCTTCACCACTTTACTGAATCGTGACTTGACTAGATTTTTGACTACCTGACTGCCTGGGACTCGCAAGTCGTAGGAATAAGTACCTATATGATGGTGCAACATATGGTTGTTTAACTTCATGGTTAAGGTTAAAGTTATAGTCACTTTTAACTTAAACTGGGATTATGGTGCAGCCCAGTCTAAGAAAGTATACACGTGTGGAGATTAGGAAGAACTTTTTCTCTTAGAAGCCAGTCTGACATTACCCTCAAGGAAGCGGTAAGATAAAAAGATCTCACCAATATCGTTACTTCCAGTTCATAAAGCAGCTAAGATGTTACATCCTTTGACTTTACTAGAGCGTGGTTGCGAGACGTAGGTACATTGGAGGAATCTGTAATCATGACTACTGTGCAATTGACTTCAATATTTTAGTTTTAATATCTTAAAGGTGCCGCGGTGGGGGCAAATTGGCGATGATGATTATATGGTGGAAAACACAAAAATAAACAGCTATATTATTTTTATTATCTTAAATTGTTCTGCATCGCTAAAGCAACCGCAGCCGCAGCCGTATCCGTATGGCCTGCGCGCATAAATACTGTAAGTAATAACGTTTGCTAGTTGTAAAATAATATTACCCTTTTTGAGTCATTATATTATAATATCATACAAATAAATAAATACTTTAAATATTTTTTGAACCAAATACCAATGTTCTTAATAGTGTAAGTAGGACGAAGAAAATTTATTGATCTTTCAGAGTTTTTCTTTTTATTTATTTTTGTTTTTTTTCTATCGTGTAATCGCGCAAAACAGAGAAAATTTGCCTTCTGTCGAAAACCAAGTCCCATTTATTGTCATCAAGTCAGATAATCAAAAATAAAAATGTAAATATGATAAAAATAAGCTTACAGATTCCCCCACAGTACATTGTGAACTATCCATTAGAGATGTAGCACTTGTGATACATCGGTTTCGTCAGGGTCCATTGGGTTAGTACAAGACAAATGGGCCAAGTACACGCGTGGCTTAACAGCTACACTGCTCAGCAAATAGCCATAGCTGTTTGTGGGTGAATGTGCATGCATTGTTCGGTTCACAATGGATGATGGTCAGTAATTAATAGATAATTAGGTGCGTAAAGATAAACAAGACATAATCGAAAGTGCAAAAAACCCGTCTACGAATAAAACAAATAACAGGCAAAAATTTAAGTGAGAATGGTTTCTAACCAACTTGTCTTTATAGATCCTACGAGTAAATGGTCATTTGAAATGAAAAATTATAAGAGAAACCTAAAAATGATTTTCAAATATCTATTCAATGAAACCCCACTTAATTGATCGAGCGAGCGCGAAACGCGAGCTAAGCGATCCTGTTTTCAGCTTCGGCAAAAATTCTTTCGTATGTCCGGATGACTGTACGGATGTCTGTCCGGCTGTTCTCCTCTACAAGTCACATTTCTCAACCGATCTAGACGAAACTTGGTATACAACTGGTAGGAACCTAACCTTGAACCTGGTAGGGTGAGTGAATTTTGAATTTTTTAGTAAGTCTCATAAAAATTTGGTGAAGATCTGATGAGGATCTTTGGCGGGATGAGCAGAATAGCTCCTCATAATGCAGTAAATTTCTCACTTTTAGATTTCAACCAGTTGAATCAGTCCTTTACTAGGTAGGGATTGATGAAGCACCTTGGTTATTGACGTTAGTTGTACTAAAATGTAACTAGATAGCGCTACTGTGCACCGCTAGATTGTTTGCAAAAAAGTTTGTAACGGCGAGGTCTATATCACACAGAGTAATTTTTTTTTTCTTATGTTGTAGCCATATTGAATATTGATTTGTCATGTCTTTAATAGCACTCGCAAGATTAAGACAAATTTGTGGATGTAAGAATCTTCAAAATCAGACCACGCAAATGGTCTTTATAGTACCATAAAGTAACAAACATACATAAGCTGTGCTTCTTATTACTTTATCGGGTAAAATGAATGGTTCCTCACAGCTAATTCGAGAGTAAAGGATGCAAGATATGCTGATCCACTCGTACGCACAAGCCTCATGCATACACTTACACCGTCTTATGCCGATCAGCCGCCACATCGCAGCAAGACGTCCATTTGTTAATCGTGTAAATCTCATAGTCATCGTAACTCTTTAGGCAAATGTTTGACATACAACGATTCTTCCTTATTCAGTGTCACAACATCAGTTTCCATCAAATTAGATTTATTTAATGAAAGCTCTCAAATATTATTAGTCTAAAAAAATAGAACCCATATCGCCCTATGTATTTGCTATTGTACTCTGTGTTAGGAACCAAATCAAACAAATCACAGAAATACGATAAATCACCACCAATCATTGATTACAAGCGCTTATTAGCCGAAGAAATAACGCTTTTTAAGACAATAATAGGACGACTGATAAATGAGATGACGGATCAAAATGAAAATAGCTTGCGTCGTCTGGAAATTCTGCTTAGACATGTTCCTATCGAATAGAGGAAGGTGTAGAGAGGAGAGTGACAGATAGCTTACGTCGTATCTTTCCTATTAGATACGACGCAAACAATATTTACACATACACTTTCATATATACTTTATACAGAGAACTAGCTGACCTGGCGAACTTTGTACTGCTTTAGAATCAATAAAAATTGTTAAATTACTAGCTATTTTTTCTCATACATCTTGTATGGAACGGTCTTAAGATTTCATGAGATTGGATGACTCATTTGGAGGTATTTTTGATCGTCTCCTGGTTACGGCTATGCCCGCGTACAAATTTTTCATTGCATCCTGTTCCCCCTAGCCCAGTCCTCTCTAAAACCCTTACCAACAACCCCCGACCCCCCGCAAACACCCCTCTATAAATTTTTACACGACTGTCCAAAAAAAAGTGTAATGTTTTTAGGATTCATGTATGCTTGTATGTATGTGAGTTTCTTTATTCCACCATAACTTTTAAATGCCTGAACAGATTTAGACGTATGGGATATCGTTAGAATCCTTACTCTTACATCCCTCCAAGTAGCATAATCTATTTTATTTTTAAAAGTCAATATTGCGGCAGTATGGCTCCATTTTCAAGTGCGAAATATATATTTTTTCTTCGAATTTTACATAATTATAATTGTAGGCCTTGATAAAAACATTCCATTAGTATATAATTTATGGGCATAAGTTCTTTTTTTGGCAGGGCAGGCGTCTTTTTTTTTGTTTTTAAGCTAGTTATTGCATATGTATAGTATAGATGTCACTTTCGCGCCTGACACTTTGATACCTGTCACTATGACAAAGAATTTGAAAAAAATATGATGCTGTTAGAACAGCACTATAACATACATACTACTTTTTCATTTATAATTTATATGATTCGCGGCGGTGACAAATCAAAAAATCTAAGATCTAAAAATCTTTCCAGTCGTTCTTGAGTTACAAAAAGTGTAGCTAACACGACTTTCTTTTAAATATAATAATGTTATGCGGGGAAAAAAGTAAGTTAGCGGGTGAACACTGGACTTTGAGTAATGACCTCACATTCGTGCGGCCCGACGCATATTGCGCTACCGGGACAGAGAAAATGCAAGAAAAATAATAAAATATGAAATAAAAAAATATAAAAAATTGGAAAATGTAGAGTTGTCACAATATTTCGTTTTGATATCTATATCAAAAGAAATATTGTGACAACTCTACATATTTATCTGTCCCGGTAGCGCAATATGCGTCGGGCCGCACGAATGTGAGGTCATTACTCAAAGTCCAGTGTTCACCCGCTAACTTACTTTTTTCCCCGCATTACGGGAATATTCGGTCATTTTGTGAGAAACTATATGTATGAGTTGAAGGAAGATCGCTCGTTTTTATGTGAAAAGTCTATTTTCCAACTTTTTTAGTATATAGAAAACAAGTGTATTTAAAACAATAAAAAAACAACGGGATATCACAATTAAATATGTATACAAAATGTCGTGTCTGTGCTGTTAACCGTTGAGGAGTTCTCTAGTGAGGACCCAACGCTGAGTACATCAACCATGACGTGGTAAAACTGAAAATGTCATGTCTGTGCTGTTGACTGTTGAAGTATTCCTTTATCTGTAGCTAATCCAGGTCATGCTTGCTATAAAAATTTAATGTCATCGGAATTGAACCAACATTTAAAAATTCAACTCCGTAAGATAAAAATAAGTGGTTCTAATTCCAGCAAGATTAGGACTAAACAAACATACAAACATTGCAAGTTTAGTAAAAGCTTTTAATAACCAGTGCTAGACTTACAAGAGCTGCATGTAATCTTAATACCTACATGAAGCATGTGCTGAAACCCGACAGATTTACTTCGTATGACTACTTACTCCTGTAAAGTTACTTCAGGAAGTTTCACTCGCAAGGAAGAGTCATTTGACCCCAAATTGTTCTTGTTTGTAGAAAAGCTTCTATGTAACTATGAGCTCAACAGAGTAGATTACTTGTCTAGATTTTACCTTTTCGACCTCAATACGGGAGTCTTCAGTCTATCAGGAAACAGGTGGACCACTTCATAGTTTTCTGAATGATGAATCTTGAAGCCAAACAATGCCGTAGGTACTTACATATAGTTGCTTGTTGATAAAAATAAGTTTAATTAAAAAATAATTCTCTAAAATTTACAGCCATCACCAGTACCACTAATAATCAGAGAACTCATCGAAACAAATAAAATGCCAGCCCAAATTAAAAGATATTTTAGAATTTGATTGTTGGGTTTCTTTCATTTTTTATATCTATCTATACTTATATTATAGCAATAAGTACAAAAAAGAAGATATTTTTTTTGTCTAGGATCATTATTATAATATGCTACCAAACAAGAATATGACATTATTTAAAATCCTGTCTGTCTGTTTGTTTGCGCATCACGTAAAAACTGCCGGACCAATTGCGATGCGGGATCACTGTTCGATAGCTTAGGGTTTGATTTAAAAACTGGGATACTTGGTATCTTAATCCGATGATTAGATACCGAGCTATCGATAAAAACTATTTGACGGTTTGAACAAATTTTGAAGACAAGTAGTATTTAGTACTTTAAAGGCACTTTTGATACTGGAATAACACGTATGGGCTACTTGCAAATGAAATGACCACGTGGGCAAAGCCGCGGGTACAGCTAGTTATTTAATTATTTTAATAGTCATCAGAACTACACGTGTGTGCAATATTTCAGCTTCATCGGACATCGTTAAGTGGTTCAAAATTTACTTCAAACCATACTAACACTGTGATAAAACTTGTAGAAATATTATGATATATAATAATTATCTAATGGAAAAATTTGGATCACGGACGAGATACGAACTCGCATACTGTGTCTCTGCACGGCACATGCCTCTACCAATTCGGCTACCGTGACCTATGCATTGCCATCCAACTTTTTCTACTAGCTTGACCCCGTCTTATGGGGACGGTAACGCCATCCATTGGTAGTATTTCAAACTAACCAACTAGACACGGCTGATATTGATTAAGTTCGTGTCTGAAAGATAACGACTACCAAATCTATTTTTCCATTAGAAAATTATTATATATCGCTGCCTTAATTCGACAGTGGCATATAACCAAATGTGTCGATTTTGAGATAATGATGCAATTCGACGCAAAATGACCTGTATTGTATTGTGAGTAAAGTTCATATTTCTATTCGCTAAATTGTCGACTTGGCGCCACTAAATGACGTTATCTAATTGGTGGGATTTAGACACAATGTTTGATCAACATCGGCGCATGACCGGTTGCTTCACGTTTTTGGAACCGAACGCATCGATGTTGTCCAGAAAATAGTCATATCTCAAAATATTTCATAATAAAGTGTGCAATTTTTCTTGAATAGTGGCATATTTTGAACTGTGTCAGTTTCTAAGAAAAGATTACGTGAATCAACTTGCAGTTATTTTAAAGAAGCTTGTGTTTTTTGGTTATGCGACGTTCTTCTAAAAAGTAATTACATGAACATATTGGCGTATTTAGTGTGTTATTTACAATAAACATATTGTTTTGTTATTTTATCTATACTTAAATGTGTCCCTATAATAAAAAAAATACAAAATTTATTGCAAACTGTTTGCAAAGTACGACTTTTTTCCATCAAATTTCGTAACATTTTTTCTAATAGCGCCAATATTGAATAAAAGCTAATTATTATTTATTTTTAGTTGTGTCCTACTATTTGAACAGTTAGAACTAATTTATAGCATTTACCTGCAAGTACAATCATAATAAGTGTTTTCTAATTAAGTTATCCTGTTTTTTCAGTAGCGAATCGACGAACCCTCCAAATATTTCAAAACTAGCTTTCTTGCTCGCGATTTCGTCCGCGCGGACTACTGTTTATCGCGAAAAAACCATCCTTTATTCTTCTAGGATATTAAAAACCAATGCAAAAGCATTGCAAAAGTAGGTATATAGCACCAATGCTCTTGATGTTTTTTGACATACTTGTTATTTCGTTTCCATGGTAACCGTTCCCTATAGCAATTAATAAACATTTTCCAGTTTTCCCCTGGAAACTTTCAATTTTTCGGTATAAAAAGTATTGTTTGTTTTATTTCAGGGTATAAGCTATCTTCATTCTAAATTACACGAAAATCCGTTCAGCCGTTATCGCGTGAAAGCTCCCCAAACAAACAAACAAACAAACAGCGTTGCACTTTTATATATTGGTATGGATATAAATATAATGATACAGAATAACCAGGTTACGGATACCCAGAAAAACGAGAAAAAAAAGGTAAGTTAAGTAAGTTATCACTACATAATTACAACGTCTTTCTATCTGTCTGTCTGACTGTTTAAATAACTTGTAATATAATTAAATTGTAAGTCAGTCAACAAACTCGCGTGTGGAAAGTTTTTTCTCTAGAATCTTCAATTGATAAACGACAAACAAGGACATGACAGGAAGTCACCGTTGCCAGTTAGAAATAACAAGATCGACAATGATTTCCCTGCAGACGGGCAAGATTTTTGTTCCGACAATAATGTCAGAGATCCGAACTACGAAAAGAAAATATTCAGATATTCCTAAGACATCTTCCACACATCAGCTCAAATTAAAAGTTTACCGAAACCAGAGGAGGAACTTCATAAAACACAAAGTGTTGGTCGCCTCAAGTCTTTACCTACTAGGCCAAACAAAGATTTCTCCGATTTTAGAAGTGCTGAATCAGGTTCATCTAAAGAACAGATTGCTCATACCAGTATTTCGACAGAACACACTACCGCAGGTCTCTGTATGGAATCGGTGTCTATTGAGACAGTCGAGCCAAGTACCTCAAATTTATTAGAAGAATCTCAAGAACAAAACGCAGTCGAGCCAAGTAATTCAAATTTATTAGAAGAATCTCAAGAACAAAACACAGTCGAGCTAAGTACCTACTTCAAATTTATTAGAAGAACTAAAACTGATTCACAATGAACAAATCCATTCACGGCGAGAAACTGTCTCGAAAACCATGGACCTTATTCATGAGTCCAATCAAAATTCAAAAGTTGAAACCAAAGCTCCAGTTCGAGTAGCTCATCAGATTCTAGCAGTTCCTCAAATTCTAGTAGTAGTTCAAGTAGTTACTCAGATTCTGAACCTGAAAATAGCCACGAGAGTATTGTTTCTTACCTGTTTTGAAATGAATTTGAATTAATGAATCCAAGAAACCAGATGAAGTATCTGGTGGAGACATAGCTTAAGAAAATATAAAGCCTTTTGCTGTATCGCAAGTCACACCACTAAACTTGTCGACGACAACATTGATTCTGCGCCAAAAATAGGAAGATAACGAAAAGCGCATCCTGAAAATTAGGTAGGTATGGTGTACAAGCGAAGAGATTGCAAAATAGAGGGAAGTCATTCCGAGATTTTACACGTCATTTTATGAGAATCCCTAAAAAAAGTGTTCCTTCTTTCACCTTAATCCTTGAGACTGGAATGTATGAGTGGAGAATGAGTGTATCTCTATTATTTAATAATCTTAAATGCAGTTATTTGAGACTTTTGTAAAAGGATAAAATTATTTTATATTAAAAATAACTGGCGATTTAAGTCCAATTACGTCGTTATATGAAAAAAATGGTACGGTTAATGTAGTGATTAATATTATTATAACGAAGTAACAACATATATATCGGTGTTCATGAAAAATAATGTGTAAAATTTTGATTACCTGAATGTGTCATTGTTAAAAAATAATTCAAGGCTGCACATTCGTCGTAATTCCAAGAATGTCGTTCTCTGCTAAAAATGCAAGGAACATTAAATGTCACATTGAGGTATGTGTCAGTATTTAGAATATAATTTCGATTGATGTTTTGTCCTATGTCTAAAGGGTTGTGTTTTTTTAAAGTTTTATTAGTTATTTTAAATTCAAATACCTAAGGTGTATGCTAAAAACTAAACTTTGATTACTATCCTTTATTTTTGTGTTCCCTTCTCCTGAAAAAAGTGTGTTTTTGTTTTGTGACATTGTCAAATTAAGGCAGCGATATGTTTACGCTAAGCAGGCATTAACTGCTAAAATCATAAAAATGTTAAGATGTTTAAAATGAAATTAATTCCAAGTTAATTTGCATTAAACAAGCATAGTTTCCTTGAAGGCAAGTATAATTTACACGGGTACCGTACTGTCTGTCGGACACCCCAGGAGGGCAGTAAATTCTTATAATTGAACCGAGAATCTAACACCTTCAGGCTTGAGATAGAGCTCAGAGGTAAAAGATTGTGGCGCTTGAAGAAACGATCTTGATTTAAAAATATTGCAGTATCTATCTACCTATAATGTTGTGAATGCATCGGTGCCGGTGGCAGAACAGCGGTGATAAATGAACTGTGAGAGCTCCGACTGAAAAAAAGAACTGGACATGTGTGAGTTGAACTCGCTTGAAGAGGGTTTCGTTTGATGAATATTATTATCTTATCCTATTGAAAGATTTACCATGTTATTTTAGGACCATATACTTCTTATAGGTTTTCTTGTAATAAATATTTTAGGAGATAAGGCCTAAAAAAGCCCCCCCAAATTTACTACTCTCCCCCGGGAGGAGTAGTCATTTTTTTTAAAATTACTGTTTTCATCACAAAAAGCCCTGTCTCTTGATGTTCACACAGTACAGTTTCCAAAACTTATAAAAAAAACTATTATGTGTCAATATAAAAAAAACATTTATTCAGGATACATGTCCGTGTTTGGGTCGCAAAAATTCACAAAATTTCAACTTAATCATTACACATTAGATTCGAAGCAAATTGATTAAAAAATAGAGTTTTACCTAAGATGCTTAAATACCGGGAGGTTAGAGGTAACCTGCAGAACCAAACCGAGACTGATTTTTGGCAGTTATAACAATTGTAACAGGTTCCATGACTGTTTGGATTTCCATCGGTACGTGCTTCGGAGGGCACGTGTTGTTGTCGGTACCGGTTGTTATTGATTGATATCATGACTTTTGTAATTTTAATCTTTCCTCCTAACCAAAAAATGATTGCTATCATAACTCCAAGAACAGCAAGATGATGTTGCCTTTATAACGGAGCGCCTTACTATAATACAAGACCAGACAATTTCGCATAACGAGGAGAATCATTGAGTCACACTAGTGCTGATAATGCTCGCAACATTTACTATAATTTTATGAGCTCTAGAACTTGTTTTATTCATAACTCTATTTTTATGTCCACAGACGCAGTTGTATCTTCATTTCTTCCAAAACGACCGTCCTTCAACAAAGTAACATCAAATGTCGCCGTATCTTATCTCTGCCAATAAACAATGGAGAAGGTCCGTACAATAAATATTTATAGTGTGGAAATAACTGCGATATACGAAGGGATGTTCAGTAAAAAATTGGTGAACATATCGATATATTATTTCTACAAAGTTTCTGTGAAAAAATGGTTTGACACGCTCGATTTTAAACGTACAGATTACTTTTTGGATTAAATTAAAATCTGAATGGAGAAATTCCAAAAGTTTACATAAAACTAGACCTATAGAGTTCTAAATTTAATTTATATCTAAGTATAGGCTTGCGTTTCACCACATTCTCACGTTATGTGTTCAAGTTAACGGAGATCGATAGTTTGCCATTCAATTATTTAAAAAAGGCACCATTATCATAAACCATGAACTCGTTTTCAATTCGAATAATGTTTTTTATTTCTTAGAAAGTTCACATTTGGCTTTGGAAAGTAAACGTATACAATAGGTTGGCTATAACGTAAACAACGTATCTACTTGTTTGTATATTTTTTATTTTAAATTATTTTGATGCCATTTTCTCCCTTGTACCGGCAATTTATACTTAAAATACAGAATAAATAATAAAAAAAGTATTTAAACCCCAATGGTATCGATTAGCATCCAATTATTTTGTCGATAAAAATATCGCCACGTCCCTAATTATTTGGAAATAAAAGCAGTAGGTATATTAACACAAAAATACTTTTAAAGGAGAAGAAACAAGACGTTCTCGTAGTTACGTAATTTATGATAACTTTGTAGAAGCGTATGAGGGAAAGTTATGAAAGAGCTTTCTAAACCTAGACCTCACATACTTGCTGTAATGGAAAACTTGTGTTGAAGAATTAGGGTCAAGCCACGCTAGCTAGTCTCCCTTGTGGTCTCTCACCCAACCGTATCTGCAACTATTATAGAAATATTGATTCAAAGAACTAAACTTCAATAACTTAGGCTAGATAGTTGTATCGTGACAGGTCGTCACGCCACCGCAAGAAATAGTTCCAAAACAAACTGTGTACAAGATGACTATGAATAAAGGAAAACGTCATTAATAAGCCTTGGTGGAAGGGTACACTAACCTCTATCAAAAAATGCTCTCGTTAAAACATTAGCAAAACAGCTATTGAGTTTATACTTAAGTATTACAGCTTTCGTCCATCTTTACAAAACTTCCAAGATTCCATAGTGACAACGGGTGCTTGCAGATTTTAGTAATGTTATAAAAGACACGGCTCTTTTACGAGCTATAGACACGCCGTCAGAGCTACATATCAATATTTGTGGACGTAAAACCAAGTAGCAGGTCATGAATAATGTCGCTCGGTGAAGTAGCAGTGAAGATAGCGATCAAGAATGTATACGGCTCGCTGCAGACTCGAATGGCTCGATAAAGCTCGAGCTTCAATACGAGTGGTGGAGTAAACTCGAGCAGTGAACTAACTCGATGACGTGATGTAGAGGAGGAATTTCTCAAGTATAGTCGGGATTTTAGAGCCAGGATTGGAAAATGTTCGAGAGTGTGAAATTGAACAAAGTATGGAAAGGTGTCTAGGACTTCTCTATTGTGGTTATCTATCTTCCATACCTCTATGGCAGTACCGTGACATACTGACTGACTGATAGACAACTCACAGCCTAGTGACTGAAGGTCCTCCGAGGGTTGGACAACCGCCTCAGAGGGACACTCCGAACAGCACAATATATTTACAGGAACTAAGTCGATAATCGGTGAAAGTATGAAAACATAAGTAATTTATACTAGGTAGGTAAGATAAGAAGGTATGACGTAGGTTATCAGTACATCCTTACTCTACCAGAGGTATCAATCAAAGAGAATATAACCACTACGTGTATCGTGTATGACACATTTATGTATGAGTGCAAGAAAAAATAATGCCGGCGGCAGCATAAAGTGTGAAAAGTATGGGAATGCAGTATGAAAGAGGTTGTAATATTGAAAAATATTACTTCGGCACAGCCTAAACCGGTAGACATTTAAAACGAGTAAATATTCATTGACTAATCTAGAGGTGCAGTAAGCAGTTTTTTTTTTCAATTCTATCCCTATAAATAAACGGGATAAACGGAATTTGCCAAGTTTTGCACTAGGGAAAGTCAAACATTACATAAAATTACAGATGATTGCTCAGTTGACTGTGTTTGGTCGCCGTACCGTATCATGGGTTTGAACCTAACCAACCATAAGCAAGAGCTTCAGAAAGAAATACATCGTTTCAAAGAAGAAAAATATAGAAAACCTTTGAGGGTACTTTAGTAACCGCTTGGCTAGATATCACAAAAAAACAAAACCACTTTCGAGTTTCTTCAGCAGTCCTTTACAGACAGTTAATTCTACGATTGGCGTGTATACCGTCGAATACATCGTTATTGATCACCAGGTGAGATAGTGGTCAAAATATACGTTGTGACCAATAAAATAAGACCTAATCGGATTCCTACCCCTTCAAATAAAAATATATGTATTTAAATCTGTCCAGAAGTTGTAGAGATAAAAGGTAACAAACATACATACAAAAACAGACGAGAGAGCGAGTGAGAGAGAGAAAAGAGATGTGGTCAGAGTTGCCAACTTTATTCTTAGGAGATCGTACCATAGACTAGGAATAATCGTATATTGCTAAAAACTCAAGAAAAAAATTAATACGCATTGAAATGTTAATAAAAAACTAATTGATTTATATACAAGGAGTACCTGAATAGCCTTATAAGTATGCCGCAGTTTTGTTTTGATCAAGCTTGTAAATGCGTTTACTTGTGCAATGATTGAATACATAGTATTTAAAACTCACATCCAAAAAAAAAAAAAAATTTGCGACAACCCTAAATGTTTGTTACTATCTATCTGGTGACCTGGTACTGAATGTTTTAAAACCTGTCTCATGCACCAGCTCCTCACAAAGGTAGGTTTATTTTGTTACTCCTGTCTAATCGCAATTAATCTGTAAGTAATTAACCTTTTGTGAGGAAAATAAATAAATATTTAATACAAAAATGATGTACATACATCTGCGGGTTCAGATTGCTAGGCCTCTCTTCGCTTGTAAAGTCTTGGTGGAAAGACCTCGTTGTGTGGAGACCTTAGAACTAATCTATACTTATAATAAAACTGTAACGGGTCCAATATAAGAAGATATTTGTTTTTTTTTGGACCTTTCTCCGTATTCGGTATTGAAGCCAAAACTGTATTTTTTTTCATTTTTGTCTCTCTGTCTATCTGTCTGCCTGTATCTTGGCTAGGCATCACACCGAAACTACTGAATGAATTTAAATTAAACTTGGTATGATTTGAGTTCATACTACGAGGTAGGACATAAGCTACTTTTCATCCAGAAAAATGAAAGGGTTCCCGCAGGATTAGGGTTGAAAGTTATTTCAAAAAACACTTACTTACTCTGAAACTAATAGACGGATTTTGATGCAACTTGGCACAGTCATAGTTTATATGATGGATTCAAATTGAGGATACTTTTTATACCGAAAAAATAAAGAGTTCCTGCAGGATAATGTCCCAAATTCTGTAAATTAAAGATATTTTGTAGTTTTTTTGGGGGCCGTTCTAAATTCAATACTAAAGCCAAAACTGTTTTTTTTTAGTTTCTGTCTGTCTGTCTGTCCGTCTGTCTATCTGCACCTTGAAAGTGCATCACGCCGAAAATACTCAATGAATTCAAATGAAATTTGGTATGATTTGAGTTCATACTTTGTGGTAGGACATGGGATACTTTTCATCCCAGAAAATGAAAGGGTTCCTGCAGGATAGGCGTTGAAAGTTATTTAAAAGAACACGTATCACGCTGAAACTACTTGACGGATTTTATTGAAACTTGGCACAGTCATAATTTATATAATGGGTAAAAATGGAGAATACTTTTTATCTCGAAAAATAAAGTGTTCCTTCGGGATAATGTCCAAAATTCTGTAAATTGAAGATATTATGTAATTTTTGTTGGAGGACGTTCTATGTTCAATACTCAAGCCAACACTGTATTTCTTTTATTTTTGTCTGTCTGTCTGTCTGTCTGTCCGTCTGTCTGTCTGTACCTTGGCAGCGCACCACGCCGAAAATACTTAATGAATTCAAATGAAATTTGGTATGATTTGAGTTCACACTTCGAGGTAGGACATTGGATACTTTTCATCCCGAAAAAAATAAGTTTTCCTGCAGGATAGGGGTAGAAAATTGTTTAAAAGAACACTTAGTATGCTGAAACTATTCGACG
Organism: Alsophila aescularia; assembly: GCA_946251855.1. Classification (NCBI taxonomy): domain Eukaryota; kingdom Metazoa; phylum Arthropoda; class Insecta; order Lepidoptera; family Geometridae; genus Alsophila; species Alsophila aescularia. The sequence continues at coordinate 11,735,686 of OX276385.1, forward strand.
GATGTTGATGCAACTTGGCACAGACATAGTTTATAAGATAGGTGAAAATTATGGATACATTTTGTCCCGAAAAAATAAAGGGTTCCTGTGGGATATGGGTCCAAATTCTGTACATTAAAGATATAATGTATTTTTTTGGATGTTACTCTATATTCTATTATGAAGCCTAAACTGTATGTTTTTATTTTTGTCGGTATGTCTGTCAGTCTGTATCTTATCTACTGGATGAATTCAAAATAAACTTGGTATGATTTGAGTTCGTACTATGAGGTAGGACATAGGATACTTTACATATCAAAAAAATTATGGGTTATTATTTAGGTGTTGAAACTTATTTAAAAGAACACGTACCACGCTGAAAGTAATGGATGGGTTTTGATGCACTATCTTAAGTTATATGATGAGTTAAAATTGAGGACACGTTTTATCCCGAATAAGTAAAGGGTTTTTGCGGGATATGGGTCCAAAGTTATGTTAATATTTAAGTAATATGTTATATTTTTTTTGGATAGTTCTCTATATTCGATACTGAAGCCAAGCTGTTTTACTTTTTAATTTTGTCTGTCTGTTTGTCCGTATCTTGACCGCGCATCGCATCCAAACTACTAAATGAATTCAAATGAAACAAATGCTCAAAATGTCAATTATTTTTTGTTATTCGTGTCTTTTTTTTCTGTTTGTCTGTATGTTTGTTTGTTCACACATCATGTAAAAACTACATGACCGATTGCAATGCGGTTTTCATTGTTAGATAGCTTAGGGTTTGATTTAAATCTGGTGTAATTGTTATCTCAATCTGGTGAGTTAGAAGCCGAGCAATTAACAAAGTATTTTTGACGGCTGAAGAAATTTTGTTCAAATGTTGGTATATTGGTCCTGGAATAGCACATTATGGTACTTTGTACCTAAAGAAAAGAACACGCGTGCGAAGCCACGGGTACAGCTAGTCACAAATAACATTATAATCACTTTTTACAATGTATGTTACACTACTCGGATAGTGTCGCCCCGCTCGACTGAACACAGAAGTTGGTGGCACTTTATTTATTTTTCCCAGCTGACCTACTATGTAATATTATAATTTATCATTTGCTGCTAGGGTTTGAAGAACACTGTACCTGCAATGATCTTTAAAAGTAAATTCATGAATGAAAACCTTCGAAAACTCCAAAGCCGCTGAACTAACGTTATTCGGCATAACGCATGGAATACTCCATCCCGGTATTTATTAGGTTAATATGTTACATTCTGTATACATACATACATACGTTATATTATTATAACTTCAAATCCCTATCACCATTTTATACCAAGTATTAATTTAATTTTAAACACTTGCATTGAAAATCTGATTGCAACTAGTCCCATTGGCTTATGTTATACCAATGCAGATCGAATTGATAATACGGCTGCAGAATAGTACACCTGCGTAGGTATTTCTAAAGTGCCAGTGTGACACTGGGTTTATAAATTTATTGAATACGTTCATAAAAATACAAAGAAGAAGTATGGCTCCTTGAAGTCTATTGTTTTCATTTTTTATATTATCAAAATGAACCTACTATATTATTAATTTTCTATTTTGTTAAGGCGATTGAAAGATTTAGCAAGATCGTATTTTGCGTACGGTTTTGAATACATGATCGTACATCGTATCATCTGCAAAAAGGTCGTATGAATACTATTTAAATTGTACGATTGGCAACGTTGGATGTGGTGTTTGTTTGAAATTAGTCTATCTATACGCTTGTAGACCTTGTTTGCGTGTCATGACAATCAAACCAACGTAACATTTATTTATTTATCACATTTTGCCAATACAATGGTCCTTCCCAGTCCACTGCAGCTCCAAACGTGAAATCCCACACAAGCCTGAAAGTTTAAAACACAACATTGGAACATAGGAGCCAATTGGGAGGCGTCGTAAAACACGTAGTTGGCCCACTCCCGATAAGAGACGGCCAACACGAATACTGCTAAACACAGTAGCTAAGCTCAAATGACATAATACGAAAAGTGAACAAAATAATTGTGTGCTAAACATTTTCAAAAATAAAGAAAAGTACATACAATTATATTGTTCAATATTTATACATATTATAATTTGCACGATCAAACGATTTGTTTTTTTGAGGATGAAAAGTTCGTCCACAGTTTGTGTAATTGTAATATTAAAAGTGTAGAAATCTGGCTTAAAATAGCTTCATACGACTTCTGTTTCTTTGTAATGTACACCCAGTATAAGAAAATACTGTAAAATACTGTTTGGATTGTCAACAGATAAAGTTTTATAAAAACACTAAAGTTTAAACCTTAATAACTGAGCTACACAGTACTACAGCAAACAACGCACAATAGGGTTACCACATAAACCATCAACGTTACGGCAAAAATATTCACAAGCGGTATTCCATTGCTGCGGGACAATAAAAGCTACGGCAAAAACCTGGTAGACCAAGTCACAGAATAAATAATAGTACAAGCCAAGTGCTCGTCTCGCGTTTATTGTACTGTTTACAAATAAACATAAATATATTAGTGGTTTTTGCAACAGCAGCTATTTTAGTTTTACCCGCTATCGAATCACGTAGAAATAAAAGAAAATACCCAAAAACTATGACTCAATTATTAATTAATATTTATTTATATAAATAATATAATATAACATTTGATATTGTCTTTTTGATGTTATTACAAAATTTTTACTTAATTAAATAGGTTAAACTCACGATTAAAATAAATAATTATAAAAGTTTTTGTTTAATTATCCTATGCCTTGCCATTAGCAATGGCAATGCTTATGGCAAAATAAGGGTCAGCATTTTGCTCACGCGTTTTCAGCCAGACGCGTAGACGCTTCGAAGATCATAATATTTCTTCATAATAATGGATATTTATATCAAGTGACAACCCTATAAAGTGCCCTAGGGTAGTTGTCGATACACCGGTGGTTTAGTGGAGATCACTGTCCTGTCCTGCCGTCCCCAGATAAATCAATGGCTACAGCTAAAGGACTGTGGGTTTGTATAACTTGTTTGTTGTCGGTTCGCTCGAAAAAACAGGAGAAATGTTACAAAAATTTGGGATCATTTTTATTCCGTAAAAATAACAGGTTCCTGCGGGAAAGGGGTCCAAAGTTATATTAATTTTGAACGAATAAATATTAATATAATAAAATGAAATAAAACTGCTGTAGCAATAAATGGAGTACCTAATTGGTTTTATTTCCCATCCTAATATTATTATTACTAGCTGTGCTCACAGTTTCGTACGCGTGGTCATTTCTCGGGGTTAAAAGTACTTTAAATACAAATATACCAACATTTCATCAAAATTCCTTCAGCCGTAAAAAAATATTAGATCTATTGCTCGGCTTCTGCTCATCGGATTGAGATACCAAGTTCCTAAGTTTTTAAGTCAAACTCTAAACTATCCTACAGTGAAAACCACATTGCAATAGGTCTAGAAGTTTTTATGTGACTCGCAAACATACGTACAGAAAAACAAACTAACAAACAGATAGACACGAATTTTAAAAATGTTATATTCTTGTCCAATAGCTTATTTTAAGTACCCTAGACCAGTTTTTTTGTACTTACTTTTTCATTCTTATTGATTTATTATATTATTATTATTATAAGCACAGATAGATAGAAGATAGATATAGATAGATAAATAGATATAGATTATCTGGGGCCGCACGACGCGTGCGCGGTAGACTGCGTGCCGCCACAGAATATTATAATAGTTGATCCCGTGGCAGGACAGGACGTGCTGCCGTTCCCAGATAAATCATTGGTTACAGTTGAAGGACTGAGTTTGTATAACTTGTTTGGACTACGGTTTACTTGAAAAAAAAAACTGGATAAAATGTTTCAAAAACATGTTGGTTTTGTTCGCAGTAATAATAATACAGGTTGAATCTTTCAACTGGGCTTGGATGGTGAAGTTATGACATAATAGCGAAATACGCTCAAAGGAGAGAAGAGCCCGATTGTGATAAAAACTGGAACTGTATGATTAGTTTTTTAATTCACTTAGTAGCCGTAAAGGACATGGCGAACTCCCATACATACACTCGCGAGCAATGAAATCGACTCAGGACCACATGCGCGCAATCGTGTTTTTTTAATTCTGAAAATAACTATAAACAATAAAAACTATAGATATTGAAAGTTTACTATATCACCTTTATTATAACATAATTTTCTTGAAAATAAGTTGAGTATTTTTCAGATACGATACTTAAAGTTATACGAGATTTTGTACAAATTTGAAAGCAAGCTATGGGAAAACCTTTAAAGAAAACATTTATTTAAATGTAAAAGTAATGGCTACATAATTAAAAAAATATTTATAGGCATTCCCGGCGCAAAACTTAGGTGTGCTGAGCATTATTTTCAAGCATTATATCTGACTGTACGTATTTTCAGTAAGAAGTGTCAGATTTTTACGATTATTTTTTCATGAAGACCTAATGATTCCAACTTTCAAACAATCGATTTAATATATAATTAAATAATACTTACATAGAAAACAAATAACATATGATTTCGCGCGTAGGAGCTGAGTCATTTTCATTGCTCACAACAAGTCTTAGAGATTTTAATTACTTTATCTGCTTAATTAGGTAGGCAATTAAGTATTTACCTATGCGTGATAAATATAATGTTTGATGATATTGTACTTATTCAATTACCTACCTAGTGTAACAGTCTAGACTTTTGAATAATAATTATTTTCAATCTGTTACTGACTAGTGAGATTAAAAAACAATATGTTTAGATATGTTGCTGCTGTTTCACTGTGCAGGTAAACAGACGTCCAATATTAGCACAAATATTTTGAAACAATTCCTTACACTAAATAATAACAAACATACCTAACGATTTCTTACACTTTCTTCCTCCTTAAACTATAATGCATTGTATTCTCTTTGCTATAATGTTTTGTATATAGGTTTTATATTGATGTACCATTTTGTCTATAGTATTATTTTGTTTAAGGGGGTTGAATTACGCTTGCTGATAAAAGGTTTAACGACAGTAAGCATAATTCAACCTCCTTTGTCTTAAAAAAACCGAGTGGGAAGTGAGTGTAATTCAACCTCCTTTGGTTTAAAAAAATGGGTGGGAAGTAGTATACTGTTGTGACGATTTTGACGTCCAAACCGGAAATGTCATTGTAATTGATTTGTTAACCAGGCTTTTACTAGCTTACATACTATGTTGAAAAACACGTAGATATATTAGTTAAGTTCTGTAGAACTGATATTTCAAGACGCTGCAAGATTTATCACATAAAATTTCGCCCTTGTTCTTTAACATGTTCATGAGATTGTATGATGAAAATACATAATAGATACTCTGTAAATTTTTGATTAATACACCGTGAATTCGATATTTTTCTTAAAAGTATGTACTCGTACTCAGTCCATACAACAGAATGTATATGTAGCACTAAATATGAAAAATAAATCCACACCAATATATAAAACAGAAATGTTGTCTGTTTGTTGTTTGCTTATGGAGCTTTCACGCGATAACGGCTGAACGGATTTTGATGAAATTAGGACCCTGGAATAAAAGATAGGATACTTTTATCTCGGATGGTAAGTTTCCACGGGAAAACTAGAAAATGTTGATTACTTACTCGATGTAAGGGCTGGTTACCATGGAAACGAAATAATAGCAAGTCTGTCAAAAAGCATCATGAGCGTTGGTTCTATACTTTTGCATTGGTTTTTAATATCTTAGAAGAACATGGTATGCTTTTTTCACGATAACCTGTAGTCCGCGCGGATGAAGTCGCAGGCGAAACCTTTCAAAATTACAAATTTGTTATCACTGCCACATGAGAAACCCAATAAGTAAAGATCGTGCGCCTGGGGGAGCACCCGCCACGCCACGGCCGCTAGCGTGTTTAGTGAAATAGACGTTTTATTATTTTTAATTGAATGCTATAGAACGATTCTAATTAATGGACTAAATACATGCATCTAAGATAAATATTGAATTCAATGTCACGGAAGCCATTTCAGCAGGGCCCCCTCGATCACTAGGTAGCGATCCAGGGGTGTTTAGTCAGACCCCCGTAATCAATGGTCCCGTAATCTGTATCTAGCCGTTTCTTGTACAAGCCGAGGTTCAAACCCTCCTTCACTTCACTTGCTCAAGGGCACCCCTTGAGCAAGTGACCAAAACTTTAACTTTGGCGTGCGCCTTCTGCGTCTCGCATTGCGGCGGAGTGCTTTCCGCTCGCCCTACCGTCCGGTGACGCTGTAGAGGTCAGTTATAGACCAACAGCACATACCCTTCCATAAAAAAAAGATCAATGTCACGGTGTATAATTCTAGTAAAAACACTTATAATAAATAATGGAATCTTGTCAATTCCCACAGAAATTGAGCTCGAAAATGGAATCTAAACAATAACCGATATGTTTTAGTGTCAGAGAAAATGTACCTAGTGTTCTTATTAGGAACTAGCTGTACCCGCGGCTTCTCACACATGCTCTTTTCTTTAGGTGCAAAGTTCCATAATGTGCTATTCCAGGACCAATATTGATCAACATTTGATCAAAATTTCTTCCGCCGTCAAAAATACTTTTATCAATTACTCGGCTTCTTACTCACCGGATTGAGATACCAATTACACCAGTTTTTGAATCAAACCCTAAGCTATCTAACAATGAAAACCGCATTGCAATCGGTCTCGTAGTTTTAACGTGATGCGTGAAGAAACAAACATACAGACAAACAGACAGAAAGACACGATAAAAAAGTTATGTTCTTGTTCAATAACTTTTTTAAGCACCGAAGAGAATTTTTATATGTATCTTCTTTGTACAGCCTTTTTCGTACCTATTGCTTTATTATAAGTATGGATATATGACTGTATCAATTTGCATCAAAAAAACCGTCCAGTAGTTTCAGCGTGATAGGTGATCTTTTTAATAACTTTCAACCCATATCTTGCGGAAACCCTTTAATTTTTCGGGATGAAAGTATTCAATGTCCTACCTCGTAGTATGAACTCAAGTCATACCAAGTTTCATTTGAATTCATCCAGTAGTTTCGGTGCGATGCGCGGTCAAGATACGGACAAACAGACAGACAAAAATAAAAAGTAAAGCAGTTTTGGCTTCAGTATCGAATATAGAGAACCATCCAAAAAATATTGTTTATTACTTCAATATTAACATAACTTTGAACCCATATCCCGCAGAAACCCTTTAATTTTTCGGGATAAAACGTTTCCTCAATTTTAAATCATCATAAATCTTAAGACGGTGCCAAGTTGCATCAAAACCCGTCCATTAGTTTCAGCGTGGTATGTGTTCTTTTAAATAAGTTTCAACACCTATCCTGCGAGAACCCATTAATTTTTCCGAATATCCTTTGTCCTACCTTGTAGTAGGAACTCAAATCATACCAAGTTTCATTTGAATTCATCCAGTAGTTTCGGCGGCGTGATGCGCGGCCAAGATACAGACAGACAGACATACAGACAAAAATGAAAACATATAGGTTTCATGATCGAACATGGAGACACCTCCTAAAAAAAATTCACAATATCTTTAAGTACAGTATTTGGACCCATATCCCGGAAAACCCTTTATTTTTTTCGGGAATTATCCATAGTTTTCACCTATCTTATAAACTATGTCTGTGCCAAGTTGCATCAACATTCGTCCGATAGTTTCAGCGTGCTACAGCGTGTTTTAAATAACTTTCAACGCATAGGCGTTAAATGTAGTTATTTAAAAGAACCTGTGGGAACCCTCTAATTTTTCGGGATGAAAAGTATCCTATATCCTACCTCGAAGTATGAACTCAAATCATACCAAATTTCATTTGAATTATTATTTTTAATTTCAATGGTCATCATTGACTTATTTTATTTTTTATTTTTACCTTGTATAATTTTTATTGTTATACTTGTTTGTGTACCGTTGACATATTTTTAATCGTTGACATATTTTTATGAAATGATTAAGTGTCGTTGTATACCTTGTATACATAATGTACTCAATTTTTATTATTATTCTACTCCCATAAAAAATACGATTGATGTATAAACCTAGTTTATGAATAAATGAGTATTTGAGTATTTTCGGCGTAATGCACTTCCAAGGTACAGACAGACAGAACGACAAAAAAAAACAGTTTTATTGAATATAGAGCGGCCCCTAAAAAATTACAAAATATCTTGAATTTACAGAATTTGGGACATTATCCCGCAGGAACTCTTTATTTTTTCGGGATAAAAAGTATCTTAAATTTTAACCCATCATATAAACTACAACTGTGCCAAGTTGCATGAAAATCCGTTCTGTAATTTCAGAGTGGTAAGTGTTTTTTGAAATAACTAAGCCCCAATACTGCGGGAACCCTTTCATTTTTTGGGATGAAAAGTAGCCTATGTCCTACCTCGAGGTATGAACTCAAATCATACCAAATTTCATTTAAATTCATTCAGTAGTTTCGGCGTGATGCCTAGCCAAGATACAGACCAGACAGACAGACAGACAGACAAAAATGACAAAAAAAAAACTGTTTTGGCTTCAGTATCGAAACTAGAGTAAGGTCCAAAAAAAAAAACTAGATATCTTCAATGTACAGAATTGGACCCGTTACAGTTTTATTATAAGTATATATATATAATGAAGTTAAATATGATATATATATATGTATGTATATATGTATTTTGTCTGTCCTGGAATCTTGCAAAAAAAAAAAATTTTCGAGCACTTCGCGATTAGCTACCCGACTGAAACTTTCAGGGTAGCTCACAAAGGAATGAAAAAAAAGAAAAAAAGAAAAGAAACGAAAAAGTAAAAAGCACGAAAAAATGAAATTCATTAAAAAATAAACTCGTTAAAGCTTTTTTTTTTTTATATATTATACTTATTTAAAGTGTGATTAATGGTATGTTATAGAAATTCAACGCAGCGCCGTAAAGGGATAACATTCAACATAGTATGCGTTACTCCACACGTTATTTTGAACAAATAAATTCCCGTCTCATCGACCGTAATTCAACTGCACATAACGCAGTTCGCGTTAAATCAGTAGTGAACGGCACGCGATATTTATCGTACGGAGATAATTCTCTCAGATCGTATTAAAGTAGATACGACGACCATAATATTTTTATCAAGATGGGCTCGGGCTTGATTATACAATCCGAATTGATGTAAGCTCTCTCTGTTTTTTCCGAAGTTTTCTTTTAGTAAATTTATTATTTAAGGTTGCAGCAAACAATGAATTCATATCAAAATCATTTGTCATAGGAGTATATATTTACCATATTATGATATGCATTTTCATTTCCTGTAAAAATATTCACGACGAACACATGATTTCGTTTCGGATAAGTATTGAATATAAAATACAGTTGAGAAACTTGATAAATACTATTCGAATCCGAATCGAAATGTATGTAATGGGATGTATGAGAGCGCAAATAATCTCAATGCTCCAAGCCAACCTCACCTGCACGCGGTCATCCTGATCGTTATCTAGCAGGATGAGGCGAGGCTCTGGCGACCGACAGATGGCGGTATAACCATCCCAAAAACAAGCGCAGCCAAATGACACAGGCCGGTGACGGACAGCTTCGTCACCGGTGCGAAAAGCTACGCCCTGCGATTGCCAACCCGCATGCCCAGCGTGGCAAAAATGCCCCAAGTAAAAAATGCCCCCCAGTTCCCGGTCGCCCTGCTAGTTCTGACCAAGGTGGTGGGCAAGAAAATGGCAGGGCAGGAGGGCGAAGAATCTCCGGGCTACCGTAGGCCACCCGAAACCAAAACAACTGACCCTGGCTACGTACAGGACGAACGATTAAGCTTGACAATCACATGGTGCAACTCGAGAAGGAGCTTACTAAGATAAGGTGGTACATCCTAGGGTTGTCACGAGGCGGTCCTAGGGTGTGGGTTTGTTCCACTAGCCCCGGGACTAAGCCTCAGTGGACAACATAAAAGGTCAGGAACTATTGGAGCATTTGGTGATTTCCATAAACAGTGGCTTCAAACAAAACGAACACTAACGACGGAATTATTATATATATTTACAAGTCTCCAGTTGTAATTAACTTATTTATGTATTTTATAATATTCTTTCGAAAATTACGGTTTTGCTAATGCAATTAATGTCCGAATCAGTCACGCGAAACAGCATAGTAAAAAACTGTTCATAACTGTTGTATCAAACGTGAGCTAATTTCTATGGCGGCTATCTTTTCTACTTCACTATATGCATGACCTTCTTGCACGCCTTCGCTATGAATATGTGTTCTGTGGTTTAACTTTGTTTACAAAATTATTAGGCAAGTTGATTTTGTGATAATTACCGTCTGTTGATGTATTTAATGCTTTGAAGGTGTTTGTTTCTACATTAAATAAATAATAGTGTGATTGAGTTTGAAAGTTTTCTATGCAATGAGCTATAAACTTGCGAAATTTGTGGTTTGCGATCTGTTAGAGCGATGGGTCAAAAACGAACATTTATGGCTAAATTTCCACTGAATAAAGATAGGTAAGTGGTAAATCTATTCGGTAATCTATTAGGTACAAGAAATTAATGATTTTTCTTTCATAATATTCAACAAAATAACATAGCCTTGCTAGAACTAGTGCGGTGCCGGTGTTATCGATATTTTTCTGACCCGTTATTGGATATTTGGTTCCTAATCTTATTCTAAGTCCTTCTGCATTCCACACTATATAATAGTAAACGTAGTAAAAGTATAAATTTAGAATACCTAATGTCGCGTAGCCTTAAAGCACTTAATCATCTAATTTTAATTAAAAAACTTATTTTCAGGTGCAAAAACTGGATACAAGTGACCGATAAAGAGGACTTGACATACATACCGATCGAAAAGCTGCATGAATTAAATATTTCTGTGGCAAACATTTTCGAAACACCGACAACAAATAGAAACAACCCAATTTAAAAAAAAATGCTACTCCTTAACTGCTATTAATCACGGACCACTGCTAGTTTGTAATATTAAGTAAGGAGTAAGGAAGATTAGACATTATTTTAAGGGAAAAAGGCACAAATTGTGTTGTGTACTATATAATGTATTATTTTTGTATGTAATAAAAACCACATGCTTAGAAAAAACATATTATTATTATAAACCCCATATAAATTAATATAGTCCAAATACGTTTTTTTTTCTCAAAATATCGATATCGATAAAAATGTGCTATGTTTGCAGACATCCTTTTCTGTTTGTCATGTTGGCTAACATGCTCGATATAGAGTGTTATTATCTATGGTCATTCGTTTTGTTATGTTGCACTTATTCTCAGCGCTCGTTTTAAAAATTCACAACATGCGTTCCAATATACGTCAGTCCCGTCTCTTCTTACGTAGTATTTATATACTCTTTGGTCCGAATGACAGGTTCTTTGTATATAGAATGAATAATGAACTATCAAAATGAAAAGAAATGGATTATGAAAGAATTAAGATATCAAAAGAGTATTATTATGAAAGAGGTTTTGACCTCGTCACAATACCCCGCCTCCCCGGAGAAAAAAAAAATTTGATAGTTAAAAAAAATAATTGTTTTTTTTGTAAGGTTTATTTAAAAAAAAATAAAAAAAAATAACATGCTAAGAACAAAAGAAAAAAATAATAGTAGAAGTTAATAATAAAAATACATATAATATGGGTAATAAAGTTAAAATAGTGAAATAATTAATTAAAATAATGGAAATGCTGAGTCTTTTTAATTTTTATGTGAAAATGTTTATTAACAATGTCAATATACAATTGATTGGATTCCTAGATGCATTCATATTCATAAATCACACATTCATTCATCATCATTCATAGTCCTAGATTCATTCAAATTCATAAATCACACATTCATTCATCATCATTCATAGTCTTATTCCCATTCTTTGGAAATAAAACTCATTTATAAGACAGAGGAACCTTATATAATATAAAGGTTACTCGTAAAACCAATACAATATAGTGTAGGCTTATTTAGACAGTCACTAGCCGCTGATTAGGGTGATTATGTGAGTGTATGTGTGTATACTGGTTTTGTGACCTAGGCTTGGTTTATAGAGTAATCACATTTGCCGCTCTTTTCAGTATTGGAAGTTTTGTGAGTAGGTGTAGTAAATAATAATATAAGGAACTGGTTTCGCTTTAGGCTGAATATTATGTTTGTAAATAAAATAGATAAAAAGTACATAGCTAACAAGTAGGGTATTAACTACTGTTAGTACCAAAGCATTAAAGTATGTAATATGTACAATAGCACTGAATACTCGTAGCAATACGTGGGGACTTGAAGTCAATATTCATAATGAATCTGAATAGTTAATGAAGTGAATAAAAGAAAAATATAAAAATGTGGACATTACTCCGTAAAAGGAAATTATATTAAAATTACATTATTTACAACTTAAATACAAGGTTGTTTGTAAGTAGGGAACCTATAATTGTCATAAGTAGGCATTTAAATGTATGGTAAGGTACGGGAATATAAAAGCAATGTAACTTTTATAGTACATAATGTATGTATGTATCCTGTTCAAATGTATACGGGCTTTGAAAATCTTGAGTATTCGAGCTATCAAGTAAGGTCGATAACCTTGATTGTAAATTTTGTACAGTTTCTGTTGTATGGACCTCAGCATTTCGACATTTTAATACATAGATCAATTCTGGTTTATTTAGATGCGCAGGGTCCATTTATGAGACCAGCAAATAACTGCTTACTTTACTTTGTAAGTAACGTTACGTTAAGTGCGATAGTAACGCTTTAAAAATATATTTAAAAAAATAGCGTTAATGTAAAAAATTATAATGTTAATTTCAAATTTTAGAGTAACTCGGAACTAGGTAGGCTGATATTGAAATTCGGAATAAAGTACGTATTAATGAAAATGTCTTACTTACATGAATGACTGGAATGCAAATATAAAATACACTTGAGTATAAAAAAACTGTTCTGGTTTGCCAAATATTTCCAATCCAAATTTAAATCAAGATGGCCTAGTGCCTTTTAGAATTTTGTGGGGCGACTTAATTGAACACTGATTAAAAAAAAAAACACGGAGAAATCAGGAAGGATTCAGGATCAGGAGGATTTGTAGGCAGGTAGAGCAGGCTGGGTACGGGGACGTTGAGGGCACCAGTGTCACGAGGCGGTCCCAGGGTGTGGGTTTGTTCCACTAGCCCCGGGACTAAGCCTCAGTGGACAACATAAAAGGTCAGGAACTATTGGAGCATTTGGTGATTTCCATAAACAGTGGCTTCAAACAAAACGAACACTAACGACGGAATTATTATATATATTTACAAGTCTCCAGTTGTAATTAACTTATTTATGTATTTTATAATATTCTTTCGAAAATTACGGTTTTGCTAATGCAATCAATGTCCGAATGACAGGTTCTTTGTATATAGAATGAATAATGAACTATCAAAATGAAAAGAAATGGATTATGAAAGAATTAAGATATCAAAAGAGTATTATTATGAAAGAGGTTTTGACCTCGTCACAGGGTTAAGTGAAGTCCGAAGAGAGGGGGAGGATACAGTAAGCCTGGAATCGGGCCACCTATTCTACTTCCGAGAAGGCGATCAGCAGTCTCAGGGTGGCGTGGGGTTCCTCGTCAACAAAGTCCTCATTGACAATGATGTAGAAATATCCAGTATGTCGACCAGGGTACTTACCTGGTTCTAAAGCTGACCAAAAGGTATAGCCTTAAGATCGTACAGGTTTACGCGCCGACCTCGGCACACTCGGATGATGAGGTAGAAGATATGTTTGATGATATATCTTCGGCCCTACATAACACCACAAGGGCCCACTAAAACGTTATCATGGGAGACTTTAACGCCAAAATGGGAGTACAGACTTGCAGTGAATTGAAAATAGGTCCACATGGCTATGGAGACAGAAATCACAGAGGGCAAGTGCTAGTTCACTTTTTGGAAAAAGAGGGGTTCTTTTTGATGAACTCTTTTTTCTAAAAGCAACCCCAGTGGAAGTGGACTTGGCAAAGTCCCGATGGTGTGACTAAAAATGAGACTTCATCATGACGGACAACAAGCACATATTCAGGGATGTCTCAGTGATTGCAAAGTTTAATAGCGGTAGTGATCACCAACTTGTCCGAGGCTCCTTGAATATCTTCAACAAGCTTGAAAGGTGCCGTCTGGTGAAGTCTACGCTCCGACCCAACCTGCTCCAGGCTGCTGTTAAATCAGAACAGTTTCAACTCAAGTTGGAAAATCGATTCGCTGCCTTGGAAACCACAAATGGCGTAGACGAGGAACTCTAAGTTGTGGTAATCGTTACGGAGGAAGGCACTAAATTTTGACAGCTGCAGCGTACGGGTACGAAGTCTAAAATCTCGGATGAGGCTTTTCGGCTTATGGTCGAGAGACGGGAGCAACAGCAAGCCACAGCGTCAAAAAAAAAGTGAGCTAAATAAAAAGATCTGCAAGCTGGTGCGACGTGACCTCCGATTCTCAAATACACGTCGAATAGCAAAGGCAATTGAGCAAAATTGGAGGTCAAAAGTCTTGAATTGAGTAGATTCCATCTGACGAAGCTCAAGACCAATAATGGCACAACCTTCGTCTCTAAGCCGGAGATCCTTTCTGAGATTGAAGACTTATATGGCCGATTGTACGACTCGCATGCTTCTAGACCCGAACCCAACACAAAGGATTCCCGCACAATACTGACCCGCCACTACACTGACGTAATGCCTGACGTCAACCAAGACGAGATTGAGATGGCGCTGACAACTGAAGAATGGTAAGGCCCCTGGTGAGGATTGTATAACTTCGGTGCTCTTGAGAGCAGGGAGGTGACCCGTACTTCGAGTGCTTCAGAGGTTATTTAGGACCGTTCTTAACATTGGGAGAACTCCAGAGGCGTGGAGCAGGAGTTTGGTAGTACTCTTCTTTAAAAAGGCGATAAAACTCTTTTAAAGAACTACCGATCTATTTCACTCTTGAACCACGTCTATAAGTTGTCTTCGAGGGTCATCTCAAATCGTCTCGCAACAAGACTTGACAAATTACAGCCTCCTGAACAGGATGGGTTTGGCACACAGTTAGGCAGGTTATACAGAAGTCTGAAGAGTATAACCAGCCCCTGTGTCTTGCTTTTGTGGACTATGAGAAGGCATTGGACTCCGTTGAAACCTGGGCGGTTCTAGAGTCTTTGCAGCGTTGTCAAGTGGACTGGCGATACATCGAAGTGCTGAGGTTTCTGTATGACGCCGCGACTATGAGTGTCCAAGTACAAAACCAGCAGTCTAAACATATCCAACTACGCAGGGGAGTGAGACAGGGGGATTTTATATCCCCGAAACTGTTCACTAATGCCCTGGAAGATATGTTTAAGACGCTGGATTGGAACGGAATGGGCATTAGTATCGATGGGGAGAACAGATATCGCCCTAATGGCGGAGTCGCTGCAAGACTTGCAAAGTATGCTGACCAACCTAGATGATGCTTCTAATTGGTCTCGGAATGAACATAGGTAACACTAAGATCATGTTCAACGATCTTATTGACCCGGAACCGATTGCAGTTAATGGTGTGCCTCTTGAAGTTGTCCAATAATAAGTTTACCTTGGGCAAATATTTTTCAATTGGGTAAGAACAACTTTGAGAAGGAAGCCAACAGAAGAATTCAGCTGAGTTGTGCAGGATTCGGCAAGCTTCGTCAAGTCTTCTTGTCGTCTATACCACAGTGCCTGAAGACAAAGGTTCAATCAGTGCGTCCTACCAGTCATGACCTACGGTGCGGAAACGTGGACACTCACGGTCAAACTAGTCCACAAATTTATGGTCGCTCGGCGAGCTATGAAGAGAGCTATGCTTGGAGTTTCTCTGAAGGACAAGATTCGTAATGAAGATATCCGACGGAGAACCAAGGTAACCGACATAGCTCAAAGGATAAGCAAGCTGAAGTGGCAGTGGGCTGGTCACATTTCCCGAAGAACCGATAACCGTTGGGGTGGACGAGTTTTCGAGTGGAGGGTTGTCTGAGAGATAGTCCTACACCACGTTTGGGCAAACTTAGTATATAGGACGCCCTGTGGCCAGGTGGTGTGATGACCTGCGAAAAGCGGCTGGCAGAAAATGGATGAGGAGAGCTGAAGACCGAGCTCAGTGGCGTGCATTAGGAGAGGCCTACGTCTAGAAGTGGACATATATAGGCTGATGATGACGATGATGATGATGAATCCGAATAATATCATATATAGTTAAATAGCTACATTAATATTCCTATAAAGATTTATGATTTAAACTGCCATGGTCATATATAAGAAACTGGATATCAAAAGAAAAAAAAGGTAAGTAGCTGTCGTTTTTTTAATCAATTTCCAAAAGGAGGAGTTCTCAATTAAACTGGTTTTTTTTTGGTGAATTTTCACCAAAACATCTCCGTATTTTCTTAACCGATTTGGATATTTTTCTTTCTTGTATGTATTTCATAGACCGTCAGTGGAGTCTCATATAAGTTTAATTAAAATTTGACGTATTTTTTTCAAATCAACCTTGTAAATAAATATTTTTGTGAGTAGTCTTAGTCAAAGAGTGCCTTTACAAATACTAAGTACCTAAGGTGTTAGTATTCAACAGAAGTTGTTTTTGATTGGCTAGTGTTTGACGGTTGATTTATTTAATTTAGCATTTCATTTGATAGGATTTTAGTGCGTTTGTTCTAACGAACAATTAGTATTTTAGATAATTACTAATTGTTCTTGTACTAATTGATTTATTCACTGCGTCTGATTTACGCAGTGAATAAAGGCCTTATGTTAGATCATGAGGTCGACAGTCGAGGCTAAATATGATTTATTCGCTTGGGTTATAGTTGGCTTACTGAGAGATTTCATGTAATCTATATTGATTTAGATCCGTTGTAGAATCGGGCGTAAATCGTAGAGCTGTCATCGGTAAACTGATAATATTATCAACTATGTTTGTATGTACACATGTACATACATACATGTGAATGTAAATCAGTGACATTAGTTTACATACATATGGATATTATATTATATTAGCTGATACCCGCGAATTCCCACGCGTGGTCATTTCTATAGGTTAAAAGTGCTACACCAGGACCAATATACCAACATTTGATCAACATTTATTCAGCCGTCAAAAATATTTTTATCGATTGCTCGGCTTCTACTAATCGGATTGATTCACCAAGTACCCCAGCTTTTAAGTCAAACCTTAGGCTATCTAACAGTGAAAACCGCATCGGTCCAGTAGTTTTTACGTGATGTGCGAACAAACATACAAATAAACTAAAAACAAACAAACAATTAGACAAACACTAATTATTTTAAAAATGTTATATTCTTGTCCAGTAGCTTATTTTAAGTACCCTAGACCATTTTTTTCCTAATTATCTTCAATGAATAGACTTTTTCGTTCCTATTGCTTTATTTTAAGTATAGATTTACGATAAGCCGTAATCCTAATTTAGCTGTATTTACTTATTCCTTATTCCTCGCAGCTTTATAAACCTTGTATAAGAACTAGTGAAAGTCCTTTAATACAAGCTACTATGAGATTTTATATTATACCCAAAGTTCATGAGCTGTAAAATGACAAAGATTGAAATGTAGCAGCCATAGCACTCAAAGACATTCAAAGAGTATTTTTCTAGTTTGTTTAAAATAAAATTAAGTGATGATAATGACGAGATCCAACCATCATAAGGAATTACTTTTTTCTTGATGTACATACTCGTCATTTTGAGTTCAACATCAGTGACATTAATATTTTAGCATTGATCATTAACACCTCTTGACTGTACCATAACCAACTCTGTTTTAAAACTGTTGATTGTTGGCTCATACAATGGTCTACCCGTTCTTCGACGAGCTTCATAGATAAGTATATGTAAGAAGCTTTAAAAAAAGACGGAGTCTACATCGCCAAATTGAAATAGAAGCACCCAAGATATGCCGATCCGCTCGTACGCACAAGCCTCACGCTCACACTTACACCATTTAATGCCATCGTGCGCCACACTGCAGCAAGATCTCGAACTTGTTAGTAAGATAAGATAAGAAACAATTTATTCTCACAAACTGTACACAGCAACACAAATCAAGAGAGAAACTTAACCAAAAACAAGCAACTAAGCACCTGTGTACAAAGATCGCTGCCATGTACAGTGCTGCCAGAAAAGGTCTGAGCTCAGCAAAAAAGCTGTGGATGGAAATCCACAGCGCTGATTTTCAGCTCAGGCCATTGGTGACGCACGGACTTTTTTTGATATGAATAAATATAAAGTAAGTACACAAATATATAGAAAATAAATATAACTATACAAGTAAATATCACAATAATTCACGCACAGTATTAAAGTATATAAGATTTAATATATTTGTAATTATAGTTGAATTTATAATATGTAACAATTATTGGAAGCTAAAAAATCACACGAAATCCTTGTATTGTTGAAATTCTTAGTCGTGTTAATTTCGTCATGTTCTCACGGAAAATCAAAACAATGCAGTTTTTTTGTGATGGAATTGTGTATCAACCACAAATTATCCACTCACGCATTCACACGCAGCCACCATTTGTTATGCTTCACTCGTTTGTTTAGCGGTGTAGACTCAGTCTTTTTAAACCTTCTTGAGCATAATGTAACCATAAAAAAAAACCATACCTGACCGACATATATATACCGACATATATATATATAGTATATATATATATTATATTAATATATGTACTGTGGTATAATGTAGGTTATTTTCAAAGCAAGAATAGGACGGTGGTTTCTGAACATATAGCCATCTGTGTCGGAATCGTATATCATTGCTGGGGCAACTTTGTCAGTAGCTGTAGCAGGAATACATGATTACGCTGCAGATAGTTTAAAAAGCACTTTATTTATTTATAAAGTAATATTTTATGAAATTCTATGGCTTGAAAATCACAATAATATTATAAATGCATTACGCTGCAATGGTCCAACGATTTTGATGAAATTTGGAATTAACATATTTGATCACTGTAATAACACGTATCTATACTTTTCTACATCATCATCCTTGCGGGGCGCAGCTAGTACATAACACCTACATAAATTTGATAGTCCAAATAATTTTTTTAGACTTTTTTATTTATTTAAGATATTAGTTGCGCCCCGCGGCTTGCCAGCGTATTCATTTTTCTAGGGCTAAAGTAAAGAAAATAGCCTAAGTATATGTCCTTCCTTACGATGCACGTTGCACACTATTACCTTGTAAAATTTCATCATAATCGGTTCAGCCGTTTCGTCATGAAAAGGTAACAAATGGACAGAGAGTAGAGAGTTACTTTCGCATTTTTAATATAATTGTTATATTAGAGACTGGCTGCCAAAAGACTTTTGCCGGAACTTTTATTGCCAAATGCTTTATTAACTAACAAACTACTGCCTACTACAAAATAAAACTAGCTCACTACTACATAAAACAGTAGAGCAACCTACATGCCATTACCGGCTTAGAGGTAGTCCAGTGTTCCCTTTGGGTACGCTGCCCTTCACTCGTACCAGTAGGCGGCGTACCCAAAATGTTGGTGGCATTGCCCCATTGCATTGCAATGCTAATACGATGAGTCAAATATGGTAAGTACCAACATCGATTAGGTGCTCATATACATTTTTGGAAATACGCTGAACTCCCGGTCTCAATGTCTCAACACCAAACGGCTTAAATATGTACTCAGTTCCGAGGTCTGCATATTATCGCCGCTTGAGCTGCTCTGCAGAAGTAGCCGCGGCGCCAGCCTTATATACTCGTACTTATACCATCTGAGACACTGGTATATACTTATGCCAGTGTCTCGGAGACATGTGACGGAGCTCAGTGTCGAAGTAGCGTCCCACACTAGAGACCATCCCATATTCCAGGGAATAAGGGTTATACCGTCAGGCCTTTTACTTACCATCGTCACGCATCAGACCATTCGGTCGAGAATAACTGCATGCAACGTTGGTGCTGGTAAAAGACCGGCAAATGGTAAAATAAAGTATTTTTGGACGTTTGCACAAAAAAGGAGTATAATGTTTTCAGGATTCATGTATGTATGGTAGTATGTATGTGAGTTTCTTTGTTTCGCCATTACTTTTAAATGCCTGAACAGGTTTGGATGTATGGGGTATCGTTAGAATCCTTACATCATCCCGATTAACATAGGCTAGTATATAAAAAAAGATCGTTTTTGGCTGAGCAGTCGTGGTTTTCCTCTTACTTTGATGATGTACTTATTATTTCATATCAATATCTAAGTAAATTAACGTAGGCACTTAATCTTTCAAATAAAACCTTTCAATGAAATATATTTTCTGTTCATATACAGAAGGTATCTAAATTGATACAATGAACTGAATAAAAGATGTTTCATATCTTTTGTTAGATAAGCTTATTCTTTCGTGATATAATCGTAAGGAAAGAGTTGTGAAAAAAAATTGTGGGTATATCATTTCGAATGGCGGAATAGTAAATGTTTATTGTAAGACCAGCTGTGCCCTCAGCTTCACACGCGTGGTCATTTCTTTAGGTGAAAAGTACTCTATGTGCTAGTCCAAGACCTAAAATACCAACATACCAACTGAGATCAACATTCCTTCAACGTCAAAAAGCATTTTATCGATTGCTCGGCTTCTAGATGAAAACCCTATTGCAATCGGTCCAGTAGTTTTTACGTGATGCATGAACATACAGACAAACAAACAGACAGACAGACAAGATTAAAAAAAAAATGTTCAGTAGCTTATTTTAACTACACTAGACCTCTTTTTTAAATTATATTCTTTAGTTATATATTTAAACGGAACTTAATCGCGCTGAAAAATTTATTTTTTATTTACCTCGTCATTTCGATCGAGTTGCATTCATCATGCTCACTTTTTTTTTCTTTTTTTTAGGAATGATATATGCTGTTGGTCAGTACAAACCTCGGCTTGGACAGTTGCCAGTGATTACGGGGGTCTGACAAAACACCCCTGAATCGCTACTTTTGGTAGTGATCGAGGTGGACCTGAGAAATGGCTGGAGCTCTTTGAATTATTTGCATAACTGACCACTGATTTGGAATACACCTTCTAGAAGAATCGGCAAGAAACTCGAAGGCGAATAATATCGACTTTAATTACGGGACCTTTTACCTTGCCGGCGAGGTCGGTGTCTGTGTCTAAGTGTGATGTTAAATGGTGAGGACGGGTTGGACGACTCTGTCGTTGCCTTCAGTGCGGTAGCGATTGACTCGTCCGGATCGCTTAAGATGTCTCTAGGGCGTCTAAGGAGGGGCTGCCATCATCATGCTCACGAGAAGACTGCCTTCTTTGTAAGATTATCTTCTTTGTACAGACTTTTTCTACGTATTGCTTTATTGTGAGTGTAGATATTAATGTTCATTGATGGTATTTTATGCTTGACTGCATCTGGACATGCAACATACCGTATGGCCATTCTGTTGTATATACTCGTATATACTACAATGTTGTTTACTATGTTAACAATGTTGTAATCTGATCGTAAAATATCCAAGTGTATGCTGGGCGTATGTATTATATATACATACGATACGGGCGATAGGTATTATAGCTAGTGTTCATATATACCTACATTATAGGTGTTCAGTTCAGTCCAAGTCTTCTTGTCTTGACTGTACTTACTATCGCTGAATAAGTAGGTACTTACCACACAGGTAACTAGCTGCACCACGTGGCTTTGCCCGCGTATTTTTTTTCGTTATTTCAGGGCCAAAAGTACCTAAGTAGGTACCTACAAAATATCAAGATCAATATTCGTTGAGCTGTCAAACATTCATTAACGACTAGCTGTGCTCGCGGCTGTGCCCACGTGATCATTTCATTTGAAAGTAGCCCATACGTATTTTAATACGTATGGTACAATATACAACATTTCTTCAAAATTCGTTCAGCAGCCAAATAGTTTTTATCTGTTGCTCGCATCTAATTATCGGATTAAGATACCAAGTACCCCAGTTTTTAAGCCAAATCTTAAGCTATCTAACAAAGAAAAACGCTTAAACGCAGTAAGTCTGTAAAAAGAGGATAAACATAAAAAAAACTACCTAAAATAAGCTACTGAACAAGAATTTAACAATTTTTTTAATCGTGTCTGTCTGTTTGTTTGTTTTTCTGAATGTTTGTTTGCGCATCATGTAAAAACTACTGGACCGATTGTGATGCGGTGTTTACAGTTGGATAGCTTAGGATTTGAATTAAAACTGGAGTATTTAGTATCTCAATCCGATGAGTAGAAGCCGAGCAATCGATAAAAAACTTTTTGACGGCTGAACGAATTTTGAAGAAATGTAGTATATTGTACTTTATAGTTACCTTGGTTGGTCCTGAAATAACACTTATGTGCTACTTTTAAATGAAGTGACAATGCGGTCGAAGCCGCGGGCACAGCTAGTAAAGCAATAGGTTTGTACGAAAAAGTTTAGTCTATACAAAGAAGAACCTATTTCAAAAATGTTATATTCGTGGCTGTAGGGTATTCAGAATTAATATCGTGAATGTACAGCTCACGTAGGATCACATCGAAACAGATTGATTATAGCTCAGTAAAGTGGCTCATAATCATAATCGAAATTGTTTAATCTAAAATTAATTAATTTCAGATGTAACCCGGTGACTGCTGCGAGCACTTCATTTGTGGATTAACATAATTTCGTTCGTTTACGTTGAAATGTGAATTATTAATAACTACCTATTAGCTTTTGCCCGCGACTTCGTCCGTGCGGACTACATATGTTTCCACTCCAGATACTTTTAAGAGGTATATCAAACATTTATTTTTGACAAAAAAGCAACGAAATGCAAATTTTTGGCGGTCTTATCCTAAGAAATAGAAAGCTCTATAGAAATTTAAATTAAGGAATTACGTAGAACGGTATTTTGTATTCCAGATAGCCGCTTCAAATAACGGAAAAACTCAACATGCCAACTAATTACAATCAATCTTTAAAAGTAGTTTTTCGTTAAACGCTTTGACGGTAAACTTTGAGATCGTTTTACGCTAAATTAATAACATAAAATTCACAATTTTAGAATATTTTACATATTACATATTTATATTGTGGATAGCGGCATTACTTTTTCAATTTTTTTTCTTAAATTTTTAATTAATTTTTTAACAAAAATCTTTCATTTCATTTCATTTATTAATGCCAACATGTAGACAGACAGGTGTTACAAAAAGTCTTATTAGTGTGCCCTGTCAGGGCGCTGCACTCATGAGTGGAGTCACAATATATTAATTCTAAGTATAATTAAACAAAATAACATTTCAATTAAATTCCCTACTATAAGTCAGTTTTAAATACTATATCGATTCTTAACTTATTTACAATTTCATATTAGTCATAATTAATTACTAGTATTATTTTTAGTCTTCTTAATGTTATCATTTTTTACCATTAATTATCGTCTAACAAACTCCTCGACCGAATAATAGCATTGTTTTATTAAGAATGCTTTAAATTTTCTGCTAAATATGTGGGTTTCAGTCTCTGACTTTATGTCTTCTGGAATTTTATTATATATTTTTATCGCTTTGTATGGACTATTTCCTAATGTTAACAGACAAATATCCGGTAGAACTAATTTATCTTTGTTACATCGGTTATAATTTTGATTAATTTCTATGTTTGACGTAAATAGATGTTTATATTTTTTTACAAATATGGCCAGTTGTAATATGTATATTGACGGTAAGGTTAAAACATTTAATTTACTAAAATGCTGTTTATAGCTATGTTGTGGTTTTATGTTCACCAATGTTGTTATACATTTTTTTTGTAGAATAAACAACTCATTGGAATATGTGCTCATTGGACCAAAATCTTGCTAAAACTATATCAATTTTCTCCTAAATAAAATAAAATTTCTAGACTAGACTACATTAAAATTCAGACTTTTACCATCACGGTTAAATTAAAATATGGGCACTAGTTATAAAAGAAAACATCGTAAACTAAATATACAAATTCCATAATTCCCTTGCTCCCGCGATAATAGCACAGCTTAGTTCACAGTTAGTTTGCGCGAACTTGACTTGTGAGAGGGCCCTTAAAAATATTTTAACAGGATAGGTTCCCCAAACTATCTCCATACCAGCCTATATTTGGCCACTTCTGGACGTAGGCCTCTCCTAATGCACGCTTCTTTTAGAGAGTGCTGGTTGCTAAGCAGTAAAATGCGTGCTGTAGAATTTGAGGGCACCCGGTTCGAACCTCCGCCCTGCACTTTGATACTGTAAGGTAAGTTATGTGCGGATTTTCATAGCCAACACTAAAACTAGCATATTCAAGGACATCAGGCACATAATATGACATCTACTTACACGTACAGGGCCAACGAAGGTGATTCTGGCCGATCATATGTCTCTGAGATAAGGCATATGTCCCAGCAGTGGGAACGTGGGCTGATAATGATGATCGAATATGCAAGAATTCAATTCGCGCGGGCAACCGCAGCTGTCTATGCTTATCATACGATCAACCAACCTTGGAAGTTACATGTGGAATCTTTATTGGTAGCCTCGTAAAACTATCTTATAATGTTTAGAATTAAATCCATTCTTGCAATTATAATAATTAGCAAACTAACGTGGCAATGGGCCGGTCACATAAGTCGAAGAAAACGAGTTCTTGAGTGGAGACCACGTATATTTAGGCAAACGTAGTGTAGGACGCCCTCTGGCCAGATGGAGCAACGCTTTACGCAAAGTAAAGCAAGAACAGCCGAATATGTTCAGCAGTGGACTAATACAGGCTGTTGATGATGATGATAATGATTAAAATTCGAAATACCTAAATGGAAGTAAAATCATAACAATTTGAATATAATTTAAACTGGGATAAACGCACACTTTGAAAGTGTCTCCATAGAATCTAATCCACAAAACATTAAACACCCACTCAGTGTTCCTCCTAATTTTCTCAAGACAATCGTCGCTTATCCCAAGTACCTCAACAAAGGTAAACACAGCATTTCTCCTTTTAACAACGACATTACCCAAAGCTTGCGCAATTTAAAAATCACCAATTTGCTTAAACTTTCGCTATAATACGTCCCTTATTTCCCCTCGAGGCGAACAAAGAATCCTATCTTGCAATCTCGAGACGACATTCCCACAAAAAGAGGTTTAAAAGAGAAAAACTGTTTAAGGAATCAGCGGAATCCTAACGATAAACAGAAGGGAAACGTCTTAAGAGATATTTATCGGTAAAATATTCCCACCGCGAAGTACTGTGAGCTCATAAAATGTGGTCCGCAGACGGCCGGATTTGGTCCGCCTATACATTATGCACTAGCGCCGTCAGAATTGTGTTGGGGTAAAATCTTAACTTGTTCCCTGTTGTTGCGTTTAAAATATGGCTCGGAGTCTGTGTTTATAGAAGTAAAGTGTTCTAAATGCAATTCTTGTTAGTAATTCTGTTTGTGTTAAAGAATCTTAAATTAATTTGAATATGTATAATACATTTTTTCTGATCGTAGGTAATTATTATCTCAACCCATACCTATTATTGGACTATACTGTTGAATATTATTACTCGTCATCTTTATCACGCCAAGATTTCTAGTCCTAATAAGTATCTCTAGTGTCGTATGACTGACTGACTGACTGACAGACAACGTATAGCAAGGACCTAGAGATTTGGTATTTGGACGTATTATTCCTGAATATCTTAGAGGGTGTAACTTTTAAACTTTCGCGATTCAAACACATAGTTAAATATTTAAACGGGACTTAATCTCTCTGAATATTTTTTATTATTAAGTTTCTATAAAAAAACAAAAGCGGGATTGCGCTCCGAGCGTTGTCTCCAACAATCCCGCTTTTGTTTTTTTCTAGACGCTGACAACCACTACTTACAGTCTTCTCGTGACCACGATCAATGCAACTTTATCGAAACGTCGAGGTACAAAAGCTTTCAGTGCGATTCAGTCCCGTTTATTCCGTTTTTTTTCTATATCTTAGAGGAGTTAAGAAAGGTATTTTTTTTATTTCCATCTCTAACGGAGGTGGCAATGTTTGCACGCGGACAAAGTTTTAACTATAATATAGTTTTACTAATATCTTCTTGGAAAGCAATCATTAGCTCTTCTAAGCTTAATTATTATGATACTCATTAAACACTATCTTAGAACCAAATAGTATCCTACCGATTTCGCCACACGCTCCTCGCCTGTGGCTCGATATAAAAAATGCGCTTTATTTTTCCAACAGCGACAGTGGCGCCGTGCTTTACATAATGAGATGGTCTCCGAGACCGTTAGCGGTGAAGGGTTGCCGTCAGTTGTAAATACATACCGCCTTTTTAGAAGAATAGAGTGGTCATAAAAGTTGAAGGGGTAGTAAAGTATCGATAGTTTTTCTCACTAATACATTATTTTAAAAATGTCTGTGTCTGTTTGTGTGGCTTCACGACGAAAATAACGAAGCATCCACGTACACTTCTAAATTTATAAAGCGTTTGGAGTGCAGGACAAGAGCTTCTCTAAGTGGCGTTTTAATGAATCGGTCCCTTCGATTCTAATAACGTCCTGCGCTTTCAAGGCAGCTAGCTTGCGTTGTTGTTTGTTTGTCATATGAGCTTGCATTGACGTAGTCGTACTATGCTCATAGTGCGCTACGAAATCCTATCACCAGGATATTATGAACAAAATCGCTCATATCTAAATGAGCGATTTTGTTCAAAATAATCACTCATACCTAAAAAGTGTTAAAACATCGAAACGAAGAAATAAATATTAAGCGTACAGTATCAGAATAATTTATTGAATCCATACCAAGATATAAAAGTGAAACGTTGTCTGTTTGTTTGTTTGTTTGTTTGTTTAAAGAGCTTTCACGCGATAACGGCTGGATG
The DNA here is from genome assembly GCA_946251855.1 of Alsophila aescularia. NCBI lineage: Eukaryota > Metazoa > Arthropoda > Insecta > Lepidoptera > Geometridae > Alsophila > Alsophila aescularia. The sequence continues at coordinate 11,762,624 of OX276385.1, forward strand.
GATTTTGATGAATTTGGAATGGAATAAGATAGATGGACGGAATAGCTTATACTCTGGAATAAAACATGGAGTACTTTTTATCCCGGAAAATTGATATTTTCCACGGGAAAAACTGGAAAATATTAATTACTCGCTGTATGGAACGGTTGCCATGGAAACGAAATATCAAGTCTATCAAAAAACATCAAGAGCGTTGGTGCTATACCTACTTTTGCATTGGTTTTTAATATCCTAGAAGAACATAGGATGCTTTTTTTTGTGATAAACTGTAGAACGCGCGGACGAAGTCGTGGGCGGGAAAGCTAGTAACTGATAAAATTAATAGTATGCTAGGTCTTAGTGCAATGCAGTTATACCTAGCGGCACGTAAGTCTAGCGGTGAACGAAACGTGGCGGGGATCTTGGCACAGTAAAAGTTTATATAATGTGTTAAAATGTTGAATACTTTTTATCCCGAAAACTGACTGTGCCAAGATCCCCGCCACGTTTCGTTCACCGCTAGACTTACGTGCCGCTAGCTATACATCAGTTTGCCCCCATCGAGCATTCAACAGTCGTGTTACTTTTAAACATAATAATTTCAGATACAAGTTACAACCCATCACAAAATATATATTACAAACAGGTATTTAAAAATAAATCGATATAAATTAATCACAATAAGATAGCAAATAAAGTCAATGAAATAATATAAGGTAATAATTATGTTGTTAATGAATTGTGTAACTGAAATGAGGAATACGGACTTGTCCCTACTTGTTTTTTACACGAGAATCCAAAAACCAAAATAAACAAAAATAAAGTATCTATAACTTTAAAGCTTTAGTATATGAATAGTGTATGCAAATTTAAGCACTGATCTGGTTTTAGTTCAATTGAAACAATAAATAACCATTTTTTTATTATTTTTTTGACTTGTGTGGGTTTGTCTGAAAATAGTGGACATCTTTGCTTTTGAAAGAAAACCTTATACAACAAGTTTACGGTTGTGTACAATTTCAATAAGCTAAACAAAAAACTTCGAAATTGCACCGATAAAGTAAAGCTGCCAGTGTTACCATCGTTTTTATTAAATATTTATCTCTAAATATGAAATTCAATTGTCGCTGAGGGTGGACAAGTCCGGCTTTGTTCGTCTGCTCCTCTAAATATGAAATACAATAATATCCTGAGGGTGGACAAGTCCGGCTTTGTTCGTCTGCTCCTCTAAATATGAAATACAATAATATGCTGAGGGTGGACAAGTCCGGCTTTGTTCGTCTGCTCCTCTAAATATGATATACAATAATATGCTGAGGGTGGACAAGTCCGGCTTTGTTCGTCTGCTCCTCTAAATATGAAATACAATAATATGCTGAGGGTGGACAAGTCCGGCTTTGTTCGTCTGCTCCTCTAAATATGAAATACAATAATATGCTGAGGGTGGACAAGTCCGGCTTTATTCGTCTGCTCCTCTAAATATGAAATACAATAATATAGGTACATAGTCAAAATGAAAATTACGAAGATCACCAATGTCAATTGATTCATCCCTGTTCATAAATTATTTCAAGTCCTAATTAGTTTTGTTTGAATATACACAAGAAATAAATCCAAAAACTAAAAACCGATTACGGTTGGGTAAAAAATATATATATTATGATACTCTATTATATATATATATATATATGTGTGTACATCCTGCGTGAATCTCCTTTACGCAGTCTATGCTTTCCCGATAGTTGTAGGGCGTCTTCAAGTATCGAGTGAAATATTACTTCTAGGCAAGTAAGAACTATCGTCGACCGCATCATTATTTCACTTCAAGTGAGGTAGTTTATCAAACGCAAATCTATCGATGATAAAAAATTAGTACAGCCGCAGGGCACTGCTAGTGTAATAGCTACGTCAAAACCATTACCTACGGCGTAGCACACGTAGACCCAATGATAACTACTCCACGTGACTCAAGTTCCAAGTTTAGCTTCTAGCCCTAGCTATAATCTGGTATTATCGGCTAACCATAAAGTGAGATGAAAATGGCCGATCCCAAGCAAGCGCAATGAATTCTGCATATTTATGATATTGAAGAAAATAATGCACTACTTTCCAATACGAGGGAAAATTAACTTTATAATGCGGTTACTTGTGAAAGTGAAGTTGTCATTTTAGTGTTAAAGTTTTCGTGAACCTGATACATAATTTATAATAACACTACCGGCTATGACTCACGTGCTTATTATAGAAAATATCGACCCCGCGTATCCGTCGCTTTTCTTCAGGAGTTCACGCCGTGAGGTCCCAACGTGCACTGCTGGCTGCGACCCGTTTTTGTTAGTTTCTTCATGCATCATCTGTATCTACATCACAGTAGCACGACAAACCTACTGACTGACCAATGCATAGCCTAATCAAGTGGATCTAGAGATTTTAACTTTGAAGGAAATATTGCTTGAGTATCCTAGAGCCCTAAGGAAGGATTTTTTGTAATTACATCCAAAACAGTCCGATTTATTTGCTCTTAAAAAATCACCCATCAGCTTTTAGCAAGTAAATGCTTCAGTTTGTACGTCATCTTGATGATACAGTGCTCAATAATCGGAAACTGGAAAATAATGAAATACATGTTAAATATCCTGTTTTAAAGACTCTGAAACACGAGCTAGATAATTGCCGCAAAACATATCAAAATTTGTGTACTGCATAAGTCATAACCTATTGCACTAGCCATTAAATTTTCCGTTACTAAAGACATTGAAGTTGAAACTTCTATGAACCGATTTAAATTTCAATGCTTATTTCTATTAGAAAACGGACTTAGCCGAAATGTTTCTTAGCTGTGTTTGAAAGAAATCGGTGTAGTCATTCCCAAAGTGTCCATCTATGAAATTTCTTGGTGAACTTTTGAAGAGATCTGGGGCTCTAATGCAGCTAGAAAATTTTGAGTTTGTACCAAGAATGTTTAAAAAAAGACGGATCCCACACCGCCAAATCGAAAGTGTAAAAAACCCAAGATATGCAGATCCCCTCATACGCACAAGCCTCACGCACACACTTACACCATGTTATGCCAATCGGCCGCCACACCGCATCAAGACCTCGTCCTTGTTAGTCGTGTTAATTCAGTCAAGTTCTCACGGAAAATAAAAGAAACAATGCCGTATTTTGTGATGAAATTGTGTATCAACCACAAATAATCAACTCACGCACACATACGCAGTACCATTTGCTATGGCTACACTCATTTGTATGGCGATGTAAATTCCGTCATATATTAAGATATATTCGATGGCATTCTTCGTAGGGTACCTACGCTTCGCACTGCGAGTCTGATGAGAGAGCATTATTAAGACTGTATGTAGGTAATCTGTGGCATCAAAAAATTTTGAAACGTAGTTTTGAACAATATTTCAAAGACAAATTGTGTGTTTTTTTTCTTCGTCAATTCCCCATCTATCTCTCTAATACTTATTTTGCACTTAAGAACGTGTTCTAATAGTGTTCGTCGCTGTTTGACACAGTATGTATAAATTCGATTCAGTTTCAGCACTATCATGATGTTTGCATTTTCTAAACAGCATACATAATTATTCAACCGTTATGCTCTAAATTTCCTACAATATCCTTTTACATGCACACTATTATCAACCTTAACTTCACGCAAAAAGGTCTTCTTTGGAATGACCAAACTTCCTGTGTATACTTGGTATCATCCATGCTCGGAAAGTTAAGCTAAATTGAGTCCTACGTCTTCGCAATGAGGTTGTTCAGAAGTAGTTTTCTTCAGTGCTTGGAACAAATTGTGTAACAGCAGTAAAAGTTGCAGAGTTGTAAGCGCATAGCATCCGCGTATAGCAGTTTTCTAAAACAATAGCTTTTAATGTGATGCGTATTGTATTGATCGTATTTTCAATAATAGGTGAAACAGATAAAAGGCATAATTTAAAATAGTTGAGGAAGTCGTCTCGGAAGGCTGTTGTAGTCAGGCGCCCGCAAAAAAAAAACAAAAATGAAAACATTAATGGCAGATCCAGGCGCCTTGTCGTGTATCGCTTTAGTTGAAGTTTCATAAATGAACAGTGTACTCAATAGAAACGAACATACTTACTTACTTTTACTACTGGAAAACTCAGCTGGAAAACTAAACAATTCAGGCACAGCCGCAGACCGCAGTTTCATATAAAAGACTACCTCATTTATAAGCCTGCAACTTCTGATGCAGTAAAAAACGAGCTGTAACACTTAGGTTTTCACAAATTTACAGCACCATTGCTTATAAAAGCCTGGTTAGCTAGTAGTAGTCAACCTGTAGTCAAGATCCTATCAGAGAGCCCTTTTTTCCTTGAGTTAGCTTAGCGTGTCATCGTTTCACCCTGTCAATGTTTTGTAACTGACCTGTCTAACAACATGATTGTAATGTGTCAAAAGATGAAAAATAAATGAAATGGAATGAACTAGAAATGTAGCAACGTAGTATCCCTACCATCAGCACGTATTCGTCCAATGCTGGACGAAGGCTTCTCCTGGTGAATGCTACTGAGCTCAATCTTCGTTTCTCCTCATCCAGTAGCTGTCAGCTGCCCTTTGCAAGTCGTCACTCCACCTGGCTGGCGGAAGCTAAACGCGTTCTCCACTCTAGTAGTCTTCGTTCGTTTACCCCAACGGTTGTCGGTTCTTCGAATTATGTGATCGGTCTATTGCCACTTCAGCTTGTTAATTCTTTGAGCGATGTCAGTTACCTTAGTTATCTGGCCGATCACCTCATCTCGGTTTCTATGCTTTAGAGAAACTCTGGGCATAGTGGTGTCCATAGCTCGCTGAGCGAGTATGGACCAGCCTCACTGGTGTCCACGTTTCAGCTCCTCTCAGTAACCCCAACAGATGCGTAATGCATATTCATCCCCAAATTGCCGTTTCCAATAAACAATAACCAATCAACTACTCGTTTTCCACATCAACGTTCACAAAAACGGCAGCGCGAGAAAAGCTAATATTGAGAATAACAAAAACTAGGTGCAATATTCCAAATGGACAATAACATGAGCTCAAAATGTTATTACACACGTGGCAATGCAATTCGTGGCTAGTCTTGTGAAAATCGTACGGTTACATTAAATTTGTGCGGTACCTACTGTGAGTTCTCGAATGGAAGTCATTCATAATTATATAAGGAATGGAGCATTGTTCCTTCCTAGGGTCCTCTTCTCTAGGAATATGTCTGAGCTGTCACTCTATCACTGCACAAAGATAACACAATACTTCTCTATGGCTTACCGTGACATCTAGAAATAAATATATGTCTATCCACACCAATACAGGTAAATAAAAGTGAAACTTTGTCTGTTTCTTTGTTTGAGGAGATTTCACGCGATAACGGCTGTACGTATTTTGATGAAATTTGGAATTGAGAAAACTTCTACTCTGGAATAAAACATAGATAGATAGATAGATAGATAACTCTTTATTGTACACCACATAGAACAAAAAATACAAAAATAACTAACATAAAAATCTTTTAATATTTAATGATAATTTTCCACAGGAAAACTGGTAAATGTTGATTACTCGCTGTAAGGAACGGTTGCCATGGAAACGAAATAACAACAAGACTGTCAAAAAAGCATCAAGAGCGTTAGTGCTATACTTTTGCATTGGTTTCTAATATCCTAGAATAACATAGGATGCTTGTTTCGCGATAAACTGTAGTCCGCGCGGACGAAGTCGTGGGCGAAAGCTAGTTCTAAATAAGTCTATGAATCACAGAAGTGCTCAAATTTATTGAGGTAAATTGCTTTGTTGGATCGTTAAATAACAAACAGTTCCAATGTGTATTTCACTCCTATGTGCATAATCAGGTCATAAGTATACTACACTAAAGCATCTTCAAGGTTCTATATGTGGGTACTAAGTTTTAGCCTCATAGTTTTAGCCTGATAGATCGTTCACTATTCATACTAAATGTTTTTTTTTAACTATTTAATAATAATTACTAAGATGGAAATAGTGTCATGCTTGTTAAATGGTCCGACATTAGTGAAAATGACAAAGGGAGGCTGTAATTAGTGCCAGAGAGTTATAAGTAATAACTCTACTATAACTTATTCCTTGGTAGTACCCTGCAATGGCTGTTTTAAAAATTGCAGTGTGACGTCGACAATACTGTATTTTTCAATTTGTTCGCGAAAACGTGGAAGTTTCTCGAACATTTTCCCGTGAATTCAATGGATATTCCCGCCTTAATGATCGACGTCCGGGCGGTAAATGCCGCACGCTTTATCCGAAAAATACCTTTTATGGATGCCCTCATTAAATTGAAGCAAATTGGGTCTTAATCGGTGGCTATTTACTAAAATACGTTAAAAACTTCTCACTTATTAATAAAATTTTGATGATAATGTGTTGTGGCGTATTGATGTCAGACGTTTGGTATTTAGATCGAGGTATATGTTTTTTATTGTGTATTTACATTACATGTATATAAATATATAAGTGTTACGATAGTTTTATTTGGGTAGGGTTTGTTTAGCGTGGGGGTTTTGTATTGTATATGTATATTTATATATATTATATGTTTATAAATATATAAGTGTTTTATTTTTTCTGGCCTCCAGGTCTTAGCTTTCATTTAATTTATATTTTACAATAGTTTAATTTGGGTAGGGTTTGTTTAGCGTGGGGTTTTACTTTTGTTTTGTTTTTGTTGACGACCGGTTGGTCTCGTGGCTAGAGATCCTAGGTACGAAATCGAACGGTCGCGGGTTCGAATCCTGCAAGGTGCAATCATTTGTGTGATGAGCAGAAATGTTTGTTTCCGAGTCATGGATGTAATATTCTTATCTATGTATGTTTATCCGTTATCTAGTGCCCATAGCACAGGGTATCCTAGTTTGGGGCTAGATAATTGGTGTGGAAATGTCCCGAATATATTATTATATTATTTATATAATTTAATTTTACCATTTATAATTTGTCTGACTTACAGTTTTGGCGGAAGTAAGCTACATATTTTTATTCGTACAATTTACTTTTTTGTGCCGGGATTTCACAACGTTTGATAAAAATCTATCCCCATTATTCACTCCGCTAATGGACAGTACCAAAACATCCAGGTTTCAATAACAGCTCCTGAATTATAAACAACTTTTCCCCATTGATGAGTTCATAAAAAGAAGACGCGTTACTTTAATAACTCCCATTTGATGAACGTGGCTCAATAACTATTGAACGGAAAGCCATTCAGTTTCTTAGTGTTGCACGGGATCTATTGCGGCTATGTCGTGTTGACTTTCGACTGAAAATTTTGTGAGTATTTTACAAAGTAAGACTCAGTATTAATCAATTCACAAGTTTTGGTCAATTTTTAAAACCCTGGACACAAACAGCTTATTATCATTCTGTATTAAAATGTTCAAACTCTATTTCAAACTATTTTGATGCCACAGATGTCACATGCTACTCATCATCTAGCACTTATAATAGGCGGGTATTTAGAATGCCATTGGAACAGCATTAGATCATCATCAAAAATTTTTGCTGCAATAAAGAGTAATAAATTCGTAAAGAGTAATCAAAACTGAATATTTTCGAAACGGTACACCGATTTTTTCCAAACTAAAGGTCGCCAAATCCAGTTTTCCATTAAAAATTCATTGAAATCGGTCGATATAGATACGGCACGCTTTAATATTGTATATACGTAAGCAAACATTTTATTACAACTACAGGCAAACGCACCCACACAGCTACATTCCCACCGTCGCTCGTATTTAGTGTGCCAAACTGTAGAGCGAATGGGACTCACTGATAAACGCAACTCCGATTGGAACTAAGGCCAAAGAAGGCCAATTGTTTGTGTTGCTCCTAATTTATGCGGTGCATGCCCGAGGTGGTACACAATCTTGACCGAGCAAGCGCGAAGCGCGAGCGAAGCGTCACGGTTTCAGCTCGGCCAAAAATTCTTTCGTATGTGTTTCCGGATGTCCGGCTGTTCTCCTCTACTGGTCGCATTTCTCAACCGATCTGGACGAAACTTGATATACAGGTATAACGAATTTTCAGAATTTTTTAGTTGTCCTGGGATTTTTGATTGGGGTACTTCCCCCAAAAAAGGCAAAAAAGGGGCTACTGAATGTCTCCGCTTTATTAAATCCAATTTCGATGGTTCTTTTTTATTTGAAAGGTAGTAACTTTGAATTAGCCTCATAAAAGTTTAGTGAAGATCTGATGAGGATCTTCGGAGTGTGATTTTAATTTCCATTGAAAAAGATTGTGACATATCTTCATGTTTGGTTTATCAAAGGCTCAACCCATTCAGCTATAAATCAAAACCCGGAGTGGGCCGAACAATCGGAGACAATAGGACTACCAATTTTACTCTGGGTCAAATTAATTTTGGGTCCAAGTGGCCTCTTTTAATAATATTGAAGATAGATTAGGTACTACTAGCAAGGTCAAAGATGTTTTACTCTATGTAGCAGGTAGTAGATGTGAATGATTTCAAGATCTAATTTCAAAGGTGGCTTTTGTCAAACGTCAGGTTTTGTCTTATCGACGATAGCAATAGAAAAAAAACCGTTTGAGAAGGGCCAATTGTTTCATCCTTAGTTAGTACTAACTAATAGCACAGTACATATCGTGGGGTGACAAGAAAAACTCATTAAGTACAGATTATGGAAAAAAAAAAGTTCATTATTTTAGTTCAACCTTTGGCAAGAAAAAGTCACCAGATTCTTAAGGCTCAATTTTTTGTTTTCCATAAGAGGAAAATAAAATATACATTATGGATAAACACATAAGATCGTGAAATATTTTGACTTTAGTCATTCTTATCCCACTATCGCTGTTTCTCCAGGGCCCATAATCGCTATCATGCAAACATTTAGCGCGTCCTGTTACGATTTCTTAGTGGACGATTCCACTAAGATATCTGTTATATATTTTATTATATTTGTTAAATATTTGTTGTATATCTGATATTCTGCAATAGTCGTAATGACATCACTCGTTTTCTGCAAGGAATTTTGTGTGGCATAGTGAGTAAGCGGCCAGTAGAGATTGATGATGGTTAAAAAGTGCCTTATATTATTGGTTGAGAAAGAAATGTTATTTATTCTGTGCTATGACACAATAGTTTCTTTGTCGCCTTATATCAATACGTTGTGCGTTCGGTATCTTACTGTCATAAACATGGCTCACATCACATCATCAGCCTATATCTGTCCACTGCTGGATGTAGGCCTCTCCTAATGCACGCCACTGAGCTCGGACTTCAGCTCTCCGTACCCAGTATCTGACAGCCGCTTTTCACTAGTCGTCACTCCACCTGCCACAGGGCGTCCTACACTAAGTTTGCCTAAACGTGGTCTCCACTCGACAACTCGTCCACCTTAACGGTTATTGGTTCTTTCGGAAATGTGACCAGCCCAATGCCAGTTTAGCTTGCTTATCCTAATAGCTATATCGGTCACCTTGGCTCTCCGTCAGATATCTTTATTACGAATCTTGTCCTTCAGATAAAACACAGCTCTCTTCATAGTCCGCTGAGCGATTTTAATTTGTGTCCTGGTCTGATCGCGAGTGCCCACGTTTCGGCTCCGCAGGTCATCCGCAGGTCAAGGGTACTGGGCCTTTATTCGCTACTAGCTGTGCCCGCAGCTTTGCCCGCGTGGTGATTTCATTTAAAAGTAGCGCATACATGTTATTCCAGGACCAAAAGTACCTACAAAGTACAATATTATACTACATTTCTTCAAAATTAGTTCAAATAGTTTTTATCGATTGCTCGGCATCTAATCATCGGAATAAGGCTAGCGCGCACTGCCTTGCGTTTTTATAACGCATATTCTGTGAAGTAGGAGTGTCATAGAAGTGCACGTATTGCGATGAAATAAGTTCATATAATACAATATGCAATAAACACTAGAATAAACGCATCGCGTTCCACCGCAAGGCAGTGCGTGCAATGCTTAAGATAACAAGTACCCCAGTTTTTAAATCAATCTTTTAAGGTATCGTAGTGCGACGAGCGTTAAGGCAACGAATGACGTGCAGCGTGCAGATGAAGCGAAGAAAATACATAGTTCGTATAAGTTACGTATATTCAGAATAGGTAGATCTTTTTATTGTACTAGAGAGCGTACTCGTAGTATTTGTACTTTTAATATATATATATGTATATGCGCTATGCGCAGAGTAATTCGCCGGACTGAGGCAAAGCGCTAAAGCTAGTGTAATCCGAATTCAAAAAAATTATAGATTTGAATTTCGCGGCTCTCTTAGTTGCAATGAATGAAATGCTTGCGTGTTTTAACGTCTATCAGCGCCATCTAGTTAAATCGGAGGGAGAACTTTAATGCGTTTGGTTTATGCGCTTGAGTTATTGATGCTGGTAAATTATGTAGTGTTACAACTTTAATTATCTTCTTTGTACAGTCTTTTTGTTCTTATTGCTTTATTATAAGTACAAATACTACGAGTACGCTCTCTAGTACAATAAAAAGACTTACGCCCGTGTTAAGGGAGTAGGATACTCCATTGTATTGTGACGAGGTCCTAACCTCTTTCATAATAATACTCATTTGATCTCTTAATTCTTTCATAATCCATTTCATTCATTTGTCATTATTGATTCTAAATACAAATAACCTGTGATTCGATATATTGATTTTTGGAAAAACCGAATTATTATTATAAAATACATAAATAAGTTTATTGAAAATATATATGAGACTTGTAAATATATATAAGAATACCTTCATAAGCCGTTTATAATCATCTCCTTCTGTTCCTGTGCTCCTAATTATAATTGTTCCTGTAATTCTGTTGTCCATTGAGGCTTGGTCCCTGGGCTGGTGGAGCAAGCCTAAACCCTGGGACCGCCTCGTGACACTGGCGCCCTCTACGTGTCCGTACCCAGCCCAGCTCTACCTACCTTCGAGTTCCAGTTTTTTTTTAAAGTATAATTTAATTTGTTAATCCGTGTGCTATTTTTTCTAAGCAGTGATTCCCACAAAATTCTAAAAGGCACTAGGCCATCTTGATTCATTTTGGAAATATTTGGCAAACCCAGAACAGTTTTTTATACTAAAATGTATTTTATAATTGCATTCCAGTCATTCATGTAAGTAAGACATTTTCATTAGTACGTACTTTGTTCCGAATTTCACTATCAGCCAACCTAGTTCCGAATTACGCTTAACTTTGACGCGTTATTATGCGTGACGCATTAACGCGTAGTTGCATTAACGCTATTTTTTTTTGTATTATATTTTTTTCTATTTTTAAAGCTTTACTATCGCACTTAACGTAACGTTACTTACAAAGTAAACACTTAATTTTATTTGCTGGTCTCATATTAAATAAAAATGGACCCTACGCATCTAAATAAACCTGAATTGATCTATGAATTAAAATGTGGAAATGCTGAGGTCCATACAACAGATACTGCAGAAAATTTGCGTTCAAGGTTATCGACCTTAACTTAGAAAAGTCATCAGTGGGGAGCCGAGAACCGAACCCGGTATCGTTGGATTCTAAAGCGCACTAGTGTACCGCAAGGCCACTATCACTCACACATCGCTCAACTTCTGGATACCGGTACCTTTTTATTTCGTTGACCTCGGCTATCTCTTGGATATTTAAATTACGTGATATCTTTGAATTTCTGTTATCATTTGGACTCATTACTTGTTTCTCTATGAAGACCTCGGAAACTGGATCCTAGGATCGGGACCGCAGTCGTGATGAAATCGGTTCTGCCCCCCGATTCAGTTCCTTTCGATAACTCAGTTGTGGATCGATTGGGTATTATTTATTCTGTGAATTTGGTTTGGAATCGTTCAATTCAATACATTTTTACTTCACAATATCGAATCGAATCGATTCCGTTTGTAATCGAAAGGTTCTGAATCTGGGGGCTGTGCGGTAAACACTATCGAACAATGTCTAATTAGTATTTTAAACATAAAATGTATTTAAAAAAAACAGTCAGGATCATGACATAGGTACATATACTACCACCGAACTGACAACGACAGGAAATACATTATATTATCTAGTAAGTATTTATTTAACTGAAATGTTATCAAGTAGTACCTTCTTCTTCTTCAAGTCGATAGTACATTTTATTGATAGTATTTTTCATCATTTTATTATCGAGGAGTATTAAACAAAATAAAGCGTGCGACACATTCAAAAAGATTTTAGCATGAGTACCTTCTAAGCAAAAATACTACCTACCTAGTTAGGATGAAAAATATGTGCGTGTACCGTCATAGACCACATCATCATTTATCATCATCTGTTGAATGGAATAGTGATCAAATAAAAATCTATGATCGATTTCAAAATAATGCAATATATATGTTAATATCACGGGTCAAATTATTTCTACAAAAATCACTAGACTCGAGAATCTATGAAGCATAAATTATGTAGGACATTTGCCTTCCCCCTTACATTTCCTCTGCCAACTTGCTCGTCTATCTTATCTGTGATAAACACAATAGAACACCATTTCTGTTTGTTGTCATCTGTTTGGTTTTGATTGAGAATTCTAATTTCCGTATATTTCTGTTCAATTTTAAAAGTAATTAACTTGTTTTCTCTTAGATAGCCTGTTGTGAAATTGTGTGCCGGATTGTAGCCGGGTTGTGTGTTCGCGACAGGACGCTTTATATCGTTAGCTCCCCGATTGCGAGAAAATACTCCAAAACTGTCTTGATTGTCATGTTTGACGGTGATTTCATAGAAAACTAAAGTCTAAATAGCCTGAGTGACCTAGCTAGTACCAATGTTTGTAGAACCTTACAAACATTTTGAGGCGTTCCTCGAAATGCCCGAACGTTTGAGCATTTGCTTCGTATTTATAATCAGCTACATTTTAAATTTTTCAGCTTGTTAGAAACACATCAAAGTAAAATATATCATTGTTAATAAATACCTAATATATTATGATATATTTATCGATCCATCACAAGGATTGCAAAAACGGGTACAACCTTTCAAAATGGATGGTTGACAATTAATTTCGGTTTGTTCTGTCAAACTTAAGGGTCATAGGAATAAAAAGTTGAGCTATGGCACAGTGTCACACATAGTCCTTTCGGGCAGTATAGGGAGTAAACGACTGAATTGATGCACGCGGTGCGGGGGCCGGGAGGCAGGGCTCTCAGAGTGGATTTGAAATGACGGCTACGATGGGGTTTCGCTCTTGAAGTATCTTCACATAAAAATGCGAGAAAGAGAGAGAGCGTGATGTGCAAGACTCTTGGACTGTTTAGTTCAATCTTTTTGACTCCCTATTGAAACTTATTATCACCTAACCTTGCCCTGCCAAAATGAGCCCTAAATATTGCAGTGTGCTTAAATAATTTGAAAAAACTCACATAATATAATTATAATTTTTTCACTTCAGTCAGGTGACGCTGTAGAGGTCAGTTATAGACCAACAGCATATATCCTACCTAAAAAAACCTTTCTGGTTTAGAGCTACTTCTATTCTTTTGTTTTTGTATGGCTGAAATAGTGGTCAAACGAAAACCTATGATAGATTAAAAATAATGTTGGTTAATTATTATCAGCTGCAATAGTGGTAAATCGAAATTCTACGATAGATTTAAAAGTCATGTATGTTAGTATCTAACTAAAACAATAACTAATTTTAAAGTCTTTTATTTTCTAATACAAAAATGACATAATTACACATAAATAAAAATAAACAGTATAAAACAAACAGTTATTATACCTACCTATTAATAAAAATCAACTCTTTTATTGTTTTACATTATTTATAATTAGGTATGTTACGCATATTGAGAACACAGTTAAATTGATAAAGAGTTAAAATGATAAAAAAGTACCTATTTAATTTATTTGTATGTTGTTTGACAACTTTACAGGTTACAATAATTATAATTGATCAATTATACGGTTAACCTACCTGATATCATACAAGACAATTATAATCTCCTCACTAATTGTTAAGTTGCGATTTGGCATTCACAAGTATTCAACAAAGTAATTAAGTGTAAATCAAAATATATATAAAATAGTTTATTATAACAGTAACATTGTTATTTATTATACCAAAGATTAGATGACTTAACGATAACTAGAGGAATCCTAATAATTTTAATCTAAATAAAATAATTAACAATATTATGGTCAGTCATTTCAATACTTACATTTTTGGTTGTTTACAATTAACATATATTAATACAATCATACACATCTAAAATATCTACAGTTCTTTTTGAAAACACACTGTTTATGGCGATTATAATTTGAGCTTTAAAACAAACACAAGTCTAGTTACATGGGGGTCACCCTATCTGGTTCTTTTTCTTCTCTTACTGTGTAAACACTTCTACGGATAGCTCCACCTTCATATCTGGAACTTGAGACGTGGTGGAGCACTTCAGGCAACGAGTCTCCTTCGGAGTTCAATATTGTTTCGTCGGATAAGTTCCCGCTTTCGTCTCGTCAAGACATTCTATGCAGAAACTCTGACGTCATCACCTTCTGTGTCGTCTTTAGTACCTTCTCATGATGCCTCAGTCGGTGCACTATCTCATCGTGGAGGACGTTGAAGCACATGGCAGTCAGGGCAAGACCAGTCATGATATATATGGAGCAGAACCATATAGTACCTGTTGAAGCACCGTTATTCTGAGTAGCACCGGGAGCTAAGTGTCCAAATCCAATGGTACTGAGGCTCATGAAGCAGAAGTAAACTCCATCAATCGGACTCCAGCCTTCAAGTTGGTATAGAACGAGAGCTCCAAAGAAGATGTACACGAAAATTGCAGCAAGACACAAAGCAACAGGTGCCAAGATGGAGAAGCCACGCAAGGATAGCTTGGAGTCCGTATCAGTGCAGCTGGTAGAATCACAGTCTCTCAAGAAGTTCAAGCTTTGAGTCTTGTCTTTGACTGAATTTGAGTTGTGGGCTTGCGATGCTGAAATGATAGTGCCAGAAGGTGACCTAACGTAATAAGGCTCTTGAAGATGCAGGGTCTGACTTCTATAATCATCTTGCCTTCTGACTTTCTCTTTGTGTTCCTTGCTAGTCATGGTCCGTTCGTCGAGGCAGCAGTATCCACATTTTGTACATAAGCAGCAGCATAATGCTCGACTGAAGACGCTTCGAGCAAGCCTAGATAGTAACGCTCCAACTACAGACAGGTAGAGGAGAGTCAGAGGTATGCCAATAACGGCATATCCTATAGTAACCGCTTTGCCCAATGCTGTTCTGGGGGCCACGCTACCATAGCCTGAAAGCAAAGAATGTCATTAGACCTGTTGAATACCTTACTGCGTGCGTAGTACTGCGTAGCACTCCTTAAATTGTAATTGTTCGTTATGGTACTAATTTTTCCAGCTTGATACGTCAAATTACTATATAAAGCGAACCTTGAAAACGATCTCGACGAAAAGAAGTTCTCAAACACAACAATTGAAAAAAACTTACCGATAGTAGTGAGAACGGTCAATGAATAAAGAAACGCCTTGGCAAAATTCCATTCATAGTCATCAACCACCAGTGCTGGAGCTGACTCTAGCGCTCTTACACCATACTGCGCGGAGACATCTGCCGCTACTCTTGCCACCAGTTTTTCTTGAAACCTTGCAATCTCTTGAGCTGCAAGTCTTGTCCAGTTCTCTTTATACAAAATGTTTAGTGACACTGTAATTTCCCAAATGCTCTCCACCGTTTGTGACCGCAGCTCTGCGGTAGCCTGAGATATAGTCCCATTTAACTTCGATAGAGGAACGGATTTCTCATTGGCTTGATACGAAGTTGTTGCTAGAGTCTTCTGTTGAACTTTGGCAGCACTTCCCTCTATTGCCAGAAATATGAAAGCTCCTATCAAAGTATATCCCAGCAGTAGGACAAATATCCCTATGTTAGTGCCACAACCAGCAACTAGGTTCTGTTTCTTACTGGTTTCAGTTTTAATGCAAAAACAACACGTTGTTACTTCATCTTCAATTCGGTATGCTTCAGATTTGCAGTTTTTGTTATATTTGCCATTCACATTGTTCTTTTTCTTATTCTTGTCCATATTTGTTTTCAAGGGCGAATTCTAAGCGGCATATCTTGAATATTTTAAGTTTATTATCAAAGTTTTAGTGAATATTTTTATTTGCAGACGTTCTCGATCCATCTGAAACAAAAATCGTAAAATTAATTCAATGTTTTGAAGTTACGTCTCGTGGGTTGGAAAATTTAAATATTTAACTTCATGCGATTGCTTATTCGGCAAGTAGGGGAGGCTTGACTTAGAATAGGCGGGGAAAAAAATGGCAGAATAGCATCGTTGATAGATAATGTTATAAAAATTAGCATACAATCGTAAGAGACACAAATAGTCAATGCGACTGAAGACATTCATTCACATTATCATAATGTTTTATTTTTTGACAGAATATTACTATTAAACCCTAAATAAAACCAGCATAAAGGCCTTATACTTTAAAATCTCAATGTATCTGTATCAAATTAGGAAAGCTTACTCCACAGAAATTCTCAGAAGCGGATGTAACTAATGCATTAGGAATGTCATGTTGGAGGACGTTCAGTGAATTGTAACGTCGCGTAAGTAACGTGGAAACTAATGCAAGTACGGAGCCATATTTAGTTGAGATAGTCACTAAATATTTCACCTAAATTAGTGTTAGTAACATAACTCTTTCTTCTTCATCAAAATTGAAAAGAAATTAATTTTAAATCAACTCTACAAAACTGAACAATCAGCTGATTTATTTCATCATCAAGATCGGCTCAGTAGCTAAGTCGTGAAAAGGTATCACAGACAACAGACAGACATACAGAGTTACTTTTGCGTTTATATTATTAGCATGGAACTGTACATAAACATCGAAGATTTTCATAGCAACTTCTCTCCGCTAGGTTAGCAAAACAAAATGTGTCATTATATCAATATACATGTAAAGAATCAAAACCTATGCTAACTCACTACTTTGGACATGCTTTGGACAGGCTTTGGAGTTCATAGTATTAAGACGGGGTCAGTCCCGAAATCACCAAAAAGACGAATAGCAAAAAGTCGAAAACGAGTATTATGACGGGGTCAGTCCCGAAATCAGCAAAAAGACGAATAGCAAAAAGTCGAAAACGACGTAATGGAACAACTTTATGCCACCAAAAAAATAGTGTGGATAGAAAAGTGTACCACCTAAAAATAACCGAATAGAACTTTCAGAAATGGCTCGGTATCCTTGGAAAAATAACACGAATTACCACATGAAAATAACTTGTTGCATCGCTCTTTTTTTAAATAATTATGTAGCTATAGGGTAGCTATACTAAAGAAACAATCGAACACTCTTTTAATTGATTTTATATTTAGAGATACCGATAAAAAAGCACAAATTTTATCTAAAATCGACTACCGAGCTGCATTACCTCTCCCGCTCACACTGCACCTGGACGAGCAGGACAAACATTTGAGAGCCAAGAAAATGACGATTCTACTAATTTGAAAAACTTTTTATCTCAGAACAAAGCGTAATTAAAGTGCAATGAATAAAGACTCATTATCAATAGACATCACGTAATGTAGTGGAATGAACGAGACAACAACCCCTGTGGGATTGCTAGCAATGGGGTAAGTTTTCCAATAATTTATACAGTTAGCGTGGTTCCGCCCTATCAATGAAGGTAAACAACGAAAGCGTTGATTAGCCAAGTTTTGAGTTATTTGCTTTGGAGTAATACAAGTTTTTCTTTTCTATCTGATGTTCTAAATGCTTCTGCAATGAAAGGTAGGTAAATGTGCCTTAATGTCATACCATTGGCAGTACCAATAATGGTACCAGTGACAACAATAAAATACAAGCTTCAAATACCAGGGTTTACTTATAGACAGTAGGTACCTTTATTGGTACTAGAGACTACTTTATATTGTTAATACCAATAATTAAAATAATATAAAAGTATTAGATTTTAGGGATTAAACGGCTGAACGGATTTGGATGAAATTTGGTATATACAAACTTTGTCCTGGAATAACACATAGGGTACTTTTCATCATCATCATTACCGATCATCATCAGATGATGCCACTGCCACTGTCAGTGGCAGGTGTCAAAATGGCAAGTGTCAAAGTGACAAGTGTAAAAGTTACATGTGTCAGAGTGACAGGTGGCAGCGGGTGAACCGTAGGGAACAGCTAGTTATTTTATAAATTTTCAAATGTGGGAATTAACATTAAATTACAGACAAATACTATTAACTGTACTAGCGAAAGAAAATAGTGTCAATAGTTCCATTAATGGTACAAACGATAAAAAACTAGTGTCAGTGGTATTTGTAACCGGGGCGTAAATTTTATTGAAAATAAATAGAAACCATTCAAACACTTGAACCGTATTGACTATTATTGAATCTGCCCTTAGAGAACAGTGTTGGCCGATGATACAGACAGACAGGAATTAAAAAAAAAAGTTTATCTACTTATGTACCATGTAAATGTGGAAAGCTAAGAGGAACTATACCTATTTTCCATATCTCTCTAGACTATATGCAAAAATGGTGATGAGCGCAATGCAGTGCCGCGAAAAGTAATTTCTGGGTAGCATTGCAATTGTTTTAGGAAGGAGTGGTTCATATTACAGTTGAGGGGAGAAATAAAACGTTTTACAGATTAATAAAAAGTTTAATAGAAAGCATAGTGTAAATTAAATCTTTGCTTATCGACTCGCTAAATTTTGTTCGCTAGAGCATTAACGTTTGTACCTCTGTATAGAAGAAATAAATGCCTAGGTTATAATATTATAAAAAAGTATGTATGAAAAGATAAATAAAATTGAGATTAGGAATTTTGGAAAATTTAGAATAATACCTAATAATACTACTTTTGAAAAATATTGAATTAGGACCGAAATAAACTGTAGTTAGAACTACTAAATGTATTTTTTTTATCCCCCCAAATCCGAAACAGATGGCTCACTCCAATAACGTGTAGTCTGAAGTTTAGAACCTGATTAGTTTCTGCACTAATGCGAACTTTGTTTCGAGTAAAAACATGTGAAGGCGCCGAAGTTGCCGTATCTTATTGCAACTTGTCGGCTGCCTAACAAGTTTGAATTTTGATGTGGTTTAAGCCAGTGCTAATTTGTGTATTGTGGTGTTGGCATAGCATGATCAATCAAAAAAAATGACTATAAACTACATTTTAGATCAAGGTAACTAAATAAAGCAAGAAATTATCGTAACATTTCGTGCTTGAAATGCTTCAGGTAGACGTGAGACATATGAAAGCGTGGGACATTTTCATGGGATTATTTTATTGTATGGTAACACATTTTGTTGTTGTTGACTAATAATCATTGGATTCCAGTTGCATCAATCAACGAAAATAAATCGGAGTGTTACAGAGAATTTAAGCTTCAATTATTTTCAGGCAATTAAACAAATGAAGGACTAAAATGTTTAAATGTAAGTAAGAAACTGTCATGATCACTAACACTAATCTTTTGTTTTGAGTTTTCGATATTTCGGCACAGTTGCAAGTGCCGGATGATCATGGAGTAAAGTACTTAGATGCGGGTGGGTGTGATTTTTACATGCAAACTAAACGGTTTACCCTCTGGTGTGCTCGGTTTTTGTTATTTTCAATGTTACCGGAAGCTCAAATCAAAAGATATACATGGTAAATATCAAATTTTCAGCTCATGTTAGGAAATCTTTGGGTACCTATTGTTTTTTGTGCCAATGTACATATGAAATTACTTATTTAAATTTCACCCATAATCACCATCCTTGGCAGGCGTCTTGGCAATCGCAATAGTTGGTGATATTACACAGAAACAACCAGTAAATATAGATTTAATTTAATCTAAAAATCACGTTTTTTTTTTCGTTTTTTTATTGTCATTGTTTTGTGAGTTAATTGGGGGTTATTTTGGGGTTATAGGTTTTATACTCACGTACCATTTTGTATATAGTATTATTCTGATTAACGCAAGGAGGTTGAATTACGGTTACTGTTAAAAGGTTTAACGCCAGTAAGCTTAATTTAACCTCCTTTGGTTTAAAAACCGGGTAGGAAGTAAGCGTAATTCAATCTCCTTGGGTTTAAAAAACTGGATGTAGCTGTGTCAAGGCGCACAGCTGTTTGTTTGTCGTGAAACGTCTGCGCTACGTATATAATTTTTAAAATCAGTTTTTTTGCATAGCATTTTTATACCCGTCGTGTCTTCTAAAAAAAACGCCAGTAAGTGTAATTCAGAATCCTTGGCAGCAGCACTGTTGACCATAGACAACTGCATTATTACTCACGTACTTGACAGATTTGTTATTATTTTGTGTATTAGTACTTATACTATTATTTATTCTGTGGTATTAGTAGCATATAGTATTTCCTACGTCAATGATTATTAGATGTTCGGTGATTTCTTTCCATGGCAACATTCATATACAAAGACCCGTATCTCCTTCTTAGTTTGTGATACAAAGAAATCGAGTTTGCAATTTTCGAAGGGAACTGTAATATTTTAAAAATAAAATACTGCTAGTGTTACTCGCTGATAATTTAGCTTACTTTATGTGAAAAAAAAAACAAAACGGGTTTAATTTTTTTTAATTTATGCATTAGAAACAAACAAACAAACAAACAAATGTTTCCGCTTTATAATATTAGATGATACTTTTAATATACATTAGTAAGAATTTGTATAAAGATCCGTTTAGGCTACAACTCGTGGTAATTCTTGTGGCAATTCTTAGCACACAAACATGAATGGAAATATTATTAAACATTGGGGTAAAATAGTAACATATACATCAATGTTATTATTACAACTATTTTAGAGCGTTGATTGCTCAGTAGCCGGTCGTATGGCGTGGGTTTCAAAACCAACCGTGCTAAATGTGCATGATGAAAACCTCCTTTATAACCTTGGTGGTGGGATAGGGCACAAGTTTACGCCTATAGCACAAAGATTGAAGCTTTTTGACATACTTTTTATTATTTCGTTTCCACGGCAACATGTCATTCCGTTCCTTACAGCGAGCAAACAAGATTTTCCCATTTTCCAGTAAAAGTTTCTCATTTACCGGGATAAAAAGTATCCTGTGTTGGTTTCTTTATGTACAATACCTATTTACAAAGTTTCATCAAAATCGGATCAGCCGTTTTGGTGTGAAAGCTCCCCAAACAAACAAACAACGTTTCCTTTTTATATATTAGCGTGGATCAAACTTTTTATTTTTATAGTTAGGAAATAGTAATTCAAGATGTTGATTTTCATGAAGTTATAACAGTTTTAGAAAAATGTGTACTCACAAGTTTTGGTTAAAAATTGGGTAAAAAGAGAGAAATGCTAATAGAAAAACCTAGTTGAAACTAAAGTTGGAACACAGTTTGCACGAAAACCGCAACGTCAGAGGGAAATACCTACTAAATTTAAATTTCCTAAGAGTCTTAAAATTAATTCTCAAATTAAATTTTCTCTAAAGCCCGTCTGCTCGTGAGAAAAATAATGTCATTTTTAGTTACTCATGCATTTTAATGCTTTTAAGTTTGAATACTAGTATTAAATGAACTTACTCATCAATATTAGTTTCCGAAGTTTTCTGCAGCTTCATTCGTTTTGCAGACAACTAGAGTCTGCAATGCTTGTGTTTGTGGCTACGGTCGCAGTTTCTTATTGATTTTTGGAGAATTTATTTATGTTGCCCGGAAATTCTTGCTAGAACAGCTGTAGGGCCAATTATTATTGCTCGCACCTACGACAATCTCCATTCAGACAATAGGGATGTTGAATAATGTTAGAATTATTATTGAAATATAGTTTTAAAGCAGCCTACAAACTGTGGCTAGTCTACCAAATGAAACAAAGTATTGCACTGCGCTCCTCACCCTCAAACCTTCATCATACATAGAGGTAACTTTATTTCATATTCTCAATAATTCATTTACTAACATTGCAACCGCATACCCTTCCAATAAAATACCAGATCTCGTAACGGAGTCGCACTAAAATTTTATTATCAATTTTGGAATTTATGCGCCATCTCATTCGAATCCGCTCGGTCGCACGCAGATGTAATAGAATAATTCATTTAAATTGGGAATAGAGGATCCGACCGTTTGGTGTTGCCCAGTAAGGTAAATTACCCCATCGGGTATTGAGTAATTATCGCGTTCTAAAAACGCTTTTCAGTGGAATCTCAATAGTCCAATTGTTAAAATAGAGGAGTTAATATGTCAACATTATTTAGACGGAAAATGAACGTATTTTAATGTTTTAGCCTGATTTGTTGAAAAATATGAGACTGCATAAAAACTTTTTTGTAACGCTACTTTTTATTGGTACGGAATGAAAACGATGATAAATTATAACTAAGTCTTAAAGCAAAACTCGCAAAGCAGAAGCTGAGCAAATAAAGGAGGTTTTTAAAATAATACATCGATTACATTGCACACAAAATGTAACCCATTTTATCTACACTCATATCATAAAATCCGGATTATGAATTCAAAAATGTTGGCATAATTATATTCTTTACGCACGGCACGTCTCTAATAAGAAATAAATTATCTATATTATAACACTGTTTTTAACTTAACTGATATAATATAACTATTTTCACATAATAGCACCAGTTTGGCTACGCACACCGAGGATTTTCGCAATTTATTATCTATGGCGGTGTGTATTAGACCATATGCGCGCGAATTCGCTGTGGACTGCATTTCGACGCCATAATTTACTTTACGTGTAAGGTATGTGTTTTTGTTGATCAAAAGTTTTATACTGATTAAAAATGATCGACAGCAATGTTATCGAGGAGAATTTGACTCCGCCTGACATTACGGAAACAGCAACGAACTTGACGAACGAGCTTTTACCTGCAAAATCAAGAAAATATTCGACACACAACATTTATTTTTCTTCATTTAGGTAAGTTCTTTTTGCTTGACTGTAGATAATGTAGTGTATAAAACGGCACATAACGAGTGTTTTAACTAGAGTGATACTATTAAAAATCTCGCTCTTACTCTCGTGTTTTAATAACCCTCGTTATGCAACCGTTTCATAAACTGCTATACTCGTACTTGGTTTTTATTTGGTTCAGTGACGAGTCGAGCAGGTCGCTCGCCTGATGGTTTTAGTCTGTCGTCACGCCTGCCCACAACAGTTGCAGTGCTACCCAGAACTTTGGTTGCAACATTGCCCTTCAAACCGAAGAACAAAAATGTTTACACACTACTGCTTGGCGGTTCAATATCTGGCAAGGCTATTGGTACTTCTCCAGGCTGATTCTTGCGTAAGAGGCTTACCAGTACAGTAGAAAAGTCCGTAAAGACTCCTCAATGTCAACTGTTTAAAAAATCTTTTAGTTCATAATACATATAAAAATTTGTATAACTACATCATTTTGTATTCAAAAATTCAGATATCAAACGCCCTAAAAACTTGGAGATCCTACGATTACTGGCAGCACCACTCCGAACATTAGGCATGGGGTACGCTAAATACGATAATATTGGATTACATCACTGATTTATGCAAAATCTTTATCTCGCCCGACACCTGAAATTGAATTTTGGCATCGACGCATTACTTTTGCTGAAAACGGTGGATAGAATGGTAAGGGATGAATTTTTTTAGGTAATGGATTATGTTTATTATAGAATCAGATGTTGGTGAAGGTATGAAGGTTTAAGGTACAGCTGAACACAGTTTTTTAGTGAAGTCATACTATTTTTTTTTAGAAGGATGTTAATTGACGTTTGTAATATATTATAATAATCGGCACCTTGTGATTTAATTACAATTATTTATTGTCAAAGGTTTTAACTTTGACAAAACTCCACACAAACCTCAAAATATGAAAACTATCAACTTTAAGTTATTTCACTGAACTTCGAATAAGTATATTATTATTTATTTCTATAAGTTATTTTTCTGATCGAAGGTCTACCCTTTTAATTAATTAACCCCCGAACAAAGACTGTGGCATCGTAGCGCTCAAACAAATGGACCGATTTAGATGTGGTTTTTATGTTAAGCGGGGGGAGGAGGTGGGGGGGAGCTCCTAAATGAATGGCTATTTTAAAGCGGTTTTTTATGTTTGAAAGGTGATGTGAACGAGATAGTTCTTAACTAAATAGGGGAGCGGGGTGGGAAAAGTGGGGACAGAATCTCCCCACTAATATCCCATATAATAATCTCCCATTCGTAGCTTCCAAATGAATGGACCGGTTTAGCAGCGGTTTTTTATGTTTGAAATCTGAGGTAAACGAGATGGTTCTTAGCTATAATTGGGGGAGAAATGGTGGTGAGGATCGTAGTTCCCAAACGATTGAACCGATTTTGATGCAGTTTTTATGTTTGAAAGCTGATGTGATCGAGAAGCTTCATAGCTTTAATGGGGGTGGGAGAAGGGGTCGGGGGTTAAATATTTTTTTAAATTTGCTTGATATAAAAAGAAAAACATATCGTTTCAGAAACTTAACAAAACTAAAGAAAAGCTGACGTCTTGATAACCTCCTACATTTGTGAAGTCACTTACAACTAAGCATCAGCTCCGCAACTTTGGCGACATACACAAAACTTGCACGAGTATGTTTTTCAAGAACTTTCACACGCGAACATAGTCGCCGGGGCTTTTATACCTCTTGACAGTTTACCGTTGCATTCAGCTAAAGTTTATATTATGTTCAAGGCTTAAAACAGACAGCATTTTGCAATGGAGCGAGGATTTAAATAATAATGTAAGTACATGGGACATCATTGTGCATTAGACTATTTTACAAATAGCCTTGGCACTTTCAACACAGATATAACGGTGGTTTTGTGTGTTGATAAAACCAAAATGACGTTAAAGGAACCATTACCCAGTGCCTAGTGTATATATACAAAATAGGAGAAAGTGATTACCATAGAGAAGAAGTTATTAGATGTGAGTTTTTTTTTTCAAGTATGCTATGTTAGCGTTACGGCCGCGCCGCGAATGTCTCAATTGTACGCAACAAGCCACCGTTTGTGAAGACGTGTAGGGTAATCATCTGTCTGGGTATATTCTTAAGAGCTACGAATGGCATCTATAGACTTTAATAAGTATAATTAAAAAAAAAACTTTTACTACCTTTTTTTAATGAATGTCACTTTTTATGTTTTTTTTTTATTTTTTATGTCCTCTAGACATACTGGATCAGTAGGCAAACCACCAGCACGATGGGTGGATGACATCATCCTAAATGTAGAAAAAACAATACAAAAGAGGCCTAGAGGCCTATGTCTAGCAGTGGATTGATACGGCTGATACTTGGTTCTGTACTATAATCATTAATAATTGTGTAACTATAAAAGTGAGATTAAGGTGTACGAGCACGAGTTCAAAAGGCAAACTAGAAAAAAGGTAGACGATCTATACAAACTTTAACTATTATATGAGACTGCGCTATTTTTGTCAATTTTCTAAAATTTGTGAAGACATGAAATACGGGTACAAACTATTTAAAATTTCATTGAAAGATCATCTTTAAAAACGGAATATTTACCATAAGTCATAGCGAAAACAGAATATCCATCCTGCGGTTTTTCTTTTAATTGCAATATTAACACCCAGCCAACGAGGATCTATCGAGCTGCAGAGGTAGCCGCATGTCGAGTACTAATAGCTCTGTCTCGCTATCGGACATAAGTCGAATTATAATGTCTATGTACCGATAAGACCGCCTGTTGTCCTTTTCTTTAAGAAATGTTAATTGCATTTTAATATAAAGCGTTCCTTATATTGTGTATGTACTGATAGACAGTCCATTGTACTTTTCTTTAAGAAGTGTTATTTGTATTTTAATATAAAGTGTTATCTATCTATCTACTATGTCCACTGAACATAGTGATTTTAAGTCTGCTTTTGTCTAGGGCGTCCTTGATTCAGTGACTTATAGTTTGAGATAATGCCTGTGTATGTGATCTTCTACAACTTAAATAAGTAATTTTGACCTTTTGAGCGTGATGAGCTTGTTTTAAAAGTTTAAATATACCTAAAAAAAAACTTAAAACAGTAAGTTTTAAAATCACTGCCGTAAATTTTTATGATACATAAATAACCAAATTTATTTGTTAAGTTTAATCCTGTATAATTAGTTTTATTACATTCATTAGATATGTAGGTATATTTACATTTATGTTCCGGAACTATGCAATATGCATTTTTCGTCTCGAGTGAGGCAATAAGCCAATAAATAACAATAATTATTTTTCAGTTTTCAAGTAGCACTTTTTTACATTTAAGCAAATGGGGTTTAAAGATTCATTTGTAATCTTTTTTTTTTGTTTTGTGTATTGCATTAGTTTTATACCCCACTAAGAAAAGAGAAGGTTTTGACTTTAGCGGTGAATGTACATAATATGTATGGTATCGTTGAATTTGATTCAATTGTCCGCGTGCCATAGTTCATTGGATTCCATCATGAAGGGATGGACAAATCCAAAAACTTTGAAAGATCTTTTCAAAAAATATAACATGTGGCTACAATGTATGATGATGCAGAACAATATTGTAATATTAAGAAGTCGGGCTTTGACTTTGACATTTAAGATAACAGAGATGCACTGATTCACTAAAATTTTTGTGTGTTCCTGTGAAATAAATGGAACTTTATAACCTAATGAACCAGTAAGATGATATCGGGTCATCGGTAATTTGTTGCCAACTTCGAATAAAGTGACAAAGACCTTAATATTGTATCTCTAAATCTCCTGTGGGATCTCAGACCAAGGCTGGTGCTTGCCCTGCTGGCTCCCACTGTTGAAAGGTGAATAGTTGCTGCGCTGGATGAGGCTTCCCTGCTTCGGCTTGATCGTCGTTTTCCGAGGCTGGGATTTTCAGTAAACTTTTCTCATTCCTGTTCTTCTTAATCAAACTGATTTTATAACATACCTACCTCAAACTTTTCATTTCTTATTTATTTTTGGGGAGGTACCTAGAATAGTACCAACTGTTTTTGGTGTACTTTGTTGATTTTAACTTCTCAGATAATACAATTACATAGACAACTAATTGTATCTTTTTACTTTAATATGAGCTTTAACTAACGAGAAAGCCTCGTCGTGTCCTCGTCTCTCCGCAATGGCTGTCTTGTATTTGATAGTTCAACTGCCACAAAAAATATATGAAGTATTTTAGTTTATTTGTTTACACCCCGTAAAATCATGGCAATGATATCCTGCTATAGAAGCTAAATCCTTATGTGCTGCTTTTCTGAACAAAGTTTAAGCCTTTGGTTTTTTCAACATGCATAGAAACATTTTCTTTGTCAAGTTCGGGGTCATCATCCATAACACTTGATTTTGATGCCCCAGAGCCAAATCTGCCATTCGGCTCTGAGGTTGGAGGATTGGTTCATAACAGGCGAGAGAGACGGTATCAGGCGGTGCTAGGTCCGCGGCAGACGCAAAAGTTGAGAGTACACCATTAAAATATTCTGAAACAAACAGTAGGTATGTTCTTTATAAGAAGTGAATAAGATAAGCCGAGGTCCCAAGGTAGAGTACTTCTAGGGGCATCCGAATAACCCTATGTATATTTCGCGACTTTTGATATTTTCAGAGATTTAATAAAAACCCTTTTAGGGTAGAATGTGACTCGGTGTTCACTGGACTCGGCTATGACTCATTTTTTTTTCGCTAAAGAGATGTCCCAGATGGAATCACTTTATGGACATATTTTTATGAAGAAATTATCTCTTGACGGTAGTAACCCTTCGTGGAAGTACGCATCACTTATTTTAGGATTAAAACATTTCAGTAAAATTATATTAAATTTTGTTCAGATATCAATTGTTGTAGATTTCTACTTATCGGATTGAGATACAAAGTACACCAGTTTTTAAGTCGAAACCTAATCTATCCAACAGTGGAAACCGCATCGCAATCGTTCCAGTTGTTTTATTAGCCATTCAAGGGTTCCGTCAATCACCTTCCAGCTCCGTCAATAAATGGATCAGGCAACTGGGACCACAATCCTAGTTTCGAAATGGTACCTGTCACCTGAATATACTCCAACAGCAGCTCGACGTTAACATTTGTTATATTGTTGGTCGGGACAACGATCGGGATTAACTACATTTGCAAAGTCACGCAAAGAAAAAGCACTCACTTTTTCTTTGCGTGACAGAGATAGCTTAGATGGTGTCTCGCAGTACTTTTATAACATATTTAATAGTAATGTTACATTTTGAACATACCTTAATGAAGAAATATAGTTACAGTAGGTCCCCTTTATAGTAGTACGTATCACACTTCTTTACGTGAAAGAGATAGACCCGTTGGCGTTTCGCATCACATTTCGAACATTCTTTTATGAAGAATTATAGTAAGAGTAGGTCTCCTTCATGGTAGTACCTACGCATCACATTTCTTCTTTACGTGAAAGAGATAGCCCCGCCGGCGTCTCGCATTACATTTCTAACATTCCTTTTATGAAGAAGCAGTAGTTTACGCATCACATTTCTTCTTTAGGTAGAACTATGTAGTTAGGAACATGGAACAGTAAGAAAATTTTAGTCAAGAAAAAATTATAATAATTTGTATACCAACCTTCTGTTTCACAATCCGAGGATGTGTGGCTTTTGTAGGCAACTTTTTTATTGTAAGACGAATACGAGTATATATTATTATTTTTCACCAGTAAGTACTCGTTTTCTTACTAGCCATATTTGAAGGCAGACAACTTTTTATTTTTTGTATGTAGACTGACTAAGCGCGTGCAAAGGCTATGAGCACGGAAACACGAATGAGAACAAGATGGCGGTACCTGAGTTTGTCAGGGACGGGTTGCCATGCCATAAGAAAATTACTATTTAAACAAACCGTGCGAGGGCTGAGACGTGGGGACCTGTTTACAATATGTAGACAAAATCGCTAAGAGTTAAGCTGTGAAGTATAACTTCAGTTTATCCGTGACCAACAGCGCTTGCAACAGTGTCGAAATATCGGGAACTCATTGAAAATAGTATCCATGGTTAATATCCCGTTTCTAATGTTTATACTTCTACATTACTTTTCATCATTATCATCATCATCCGCGCATGCGAAACCTCGCACACACACACTTCATTGCACACTTGTTATACCAAAAAATCTTTGATTGTTGTATACCTTTATCAATCACAAATTGAAAAGAAAACGCGTGTGCTGTGATAGCAATAATATTGCCTAGTTGTATAACCTGCCATTCTCCAATAATATTGCCTAGTTGTATAACCTGCCATTCTCCAATAATATTGCCTAGTTGTATAACCTGCCATTCTCCAATAATATTGCCTAGTTGTATAACCTGCCATTCTCCAATAATATTGCCTAGTTGTATAACCTGCCATTCTCCAATAATATTGCCTAGTTGTATAACCTGCCATTCTCCAATAATATTGCCTAGTTGTATAACCTGCCATTCTCCAAAAACCATATCACAAAAAACAAATTATTTTTTTGCAAATCAAATAACTTCATGTTTATATCAAAATAGTTCATCAACTAATTCAATTAGCAAAACCAAACCAACAAAATTCTACAACTGAATAACGAATAGTCTACCCACGTAAATAATTAATTGATCAATACAACAGCGAATGGCAATCAGAGTTCAGCTTAATTTGTTCAACTAGTCTACGTTTAACGTCAAATAACTTGTGTAAACAGATTGACTGACAATGGAAATTAACGTTCATTTATTTATTAACAACTAGCTGTTCCCGCGGCTTTGCCCGCATTTTTCTGTGGAAAAGTAGGTATCATTATATTTTAGGATTAAAACGACATTTCAGTAAAATTATATTAAATTTTGTTCAGATATCAATTGTTGTTGATTTCTACTTATCGGATTGAGATACAAAGTACACCAGTTTTTAAGTTGAAACCTAAGCTATCCAACAGTGGAAACCGCATCGCAATCGTTCCGTCAATCACCTTCCAGCTCTGTCAATAAATAGATCAGGCAACTGGGACCACAATCGTAGTTTAGAAATGGTGCCTGTCACCTGAATATACTCCAACAGCAGCTTGACGTTAACACTTGTTATATTGTCGGTCGGGACAACGATCGGGATTAAGTACATTTGCAAAGTTTCGCACAAATACGACCTCTAGAAGTATGTCAAATTTGGATTGTTTAAATTTTTAAACTTGTTAACAAAAAATCTAGGGTTCCGTGAGATACGAATAATATACTTGCTAGTCCTAGCGCTAAATAAGGCGACTAAAAGCAAGAAGCTTAAAAATAAATAATCATGACATTAAACTCTGAAATAAAGCAGGAATAAAATTAAGTTCCGCCACTAAACCCAGCAAAGCTCGACAAAGTACTATTATTTATTCTGTGGCTCGAGTGCGCTTCACATAGACGCAAGACACGGCTTAATGCAGAAATACCCAAAATACCGACGTCCACAACGTCGGAGAGAATGCTTGTATGCACGATACAAGAGGTGGTTTGAGAGCTGGCGTACATTTTGAGTGGGATGTTCTGGCTTATAATGTAAGTAGGCACTTAAAATTATGTCACATCAACAGCCGGTAAAAGTAGACTGTTGAATATTGCCCTCCCACATAGACGGCAACAATGACCGGTTGCCCTCTTTTCGCCTATCATAAGGGATGATATACAAAGCGAAACGGGCGTGAGCTCGTTAAAATGTATAGCGCATTGACACCGATTACTAAATAGTTCCAAGCGTCTGGGAGCACGAGGCCCACCTGCACGAAAACAAAACAAAGTATCTAGTTAGTCCAAAAAATATTGTTATCTCTTTCGCGTTACTGTCTGCGTATGTCTCTCTATCCTACTTGTCTTAAATTTTTAACCTAGACTAGATACTAGCCGGGGGCTTAGACAGCTGTGCAAGTGGGTCTTGGTATATCAAGTTCCTGAGGGGAGGTTTAGGCATAACCACCACGATTGGAAGGCGTCTAAGTGATCACAGTAATTGGTAACACAGTAAATTTCTGCTGCCAGTTTCCTGAATTTCTCCTTTTCTGGTACTATCCGTAGCACTACTACCCGTAGTAGCAGCATTCATGGGATGAGAACAACTGGTCGATTATTACGTATTTCATCATCAACATCATCAGCCCGTGTTAGTCCACTGCTGGACATAGGCATCTTCCAAAGCACGCCACTGAGCCCAATCTTTGCCTCTTTTCTTACAACTGCTGCCAGCCACGTTGCTTATATCGTCGCTCCACCTAGCTGAATGGGGCCCTAACTACGTGTACCGAGTTGCGGTCTCCACTCAAAAACACTCATTACTTACTTGATTGTGTTTAAATACTATATGTTATGTCTAACGGTCTAACTCAAATAAAATGGTACTTATGCGGAAACGTACACATTATATTGAAATGTACTTCATCTTATATATTTTTACATTATCTTGCAATACTAAGTGCAAGGCATTAAATCAGTATCAGATCGTTTAAAAAAATGATAAACATACTTACTTCTATCTGTCACTATTAAATTTTGTAGGTATTCTAGTCTAGTGATAGATATCTATTAAAACATCGTTGTATGGGTCTGATGAACTGACATTGGAATTCTGACTGAATGGGTTGAGATATTTGAATTTGATGGCATGAGCTATTTCGAGTTTACTTACTGTTAAATGATTGAAAACTAGCTATTCTGGCACAGAATAAATAATAGTACTACGATTCTGGTACGTAATGGCCAATCATGACCAGTACAAAATAATTTCGATACGTACCTAATATAGGGATACAGCTAAAAGTGCCACAAATTTGATTTGAGCATTTAAAAATATTACTAAAAATGACCGCTACCTTTCTGACTACAGGAGTAGTGCATAACTGAGTAGGTTCCTGTGGTAGTGGAGCGGTACGGGAGGGGTAATTCACGTAATGGTCAACACGCCCTTCACGCACCACTCCACTCACTTATGCGCTAACATCTTAGATATACAATGTGTCTCGACAAAATACTCCGAGAATTTAACAGTGTGATAAACACTGAATTTTATCGAAGAAAATAATAAAAGAGGGGGTGCAATCCCATCCCCTATTAAAGGCAGCTAATTTAATTTTCAAGGATAAAAATTGCGTACCGCGACTGAGTATCTCAGCTTTTACATTGTTAGTCTATTGTAACAAGAATAATAAAAAATAAACTTTGTGCAGGAGCTATGTAATGTCACGAGTTTATTATTGTGTTTTGCTCATCAAGCCCTTTCATTTGATACCCACATCATAGAGGTTACTGTGGTAATCATTAATCGCCATTTTGTAACGTCCGCCATGTTGGATTGAAAATGGCAGCATTTGAGTAATCGTGCATTGTCCCGAGAACCAAACGTGTTTGCCAAATTTCAGCCCGATACTTCAGTGGAAGTGGGTGAAATATTGATTGCAAAATTCCAGGAATACACCCTCTGAACATACTTGTTCAGAGGGTTGTACTTGTTCGATCGAGCGGACTAAGCTTAGTCCGCTCGATCGAACAACGGTGAATTAAATAAAAGTTTGTAAAAAGCTACTTAACCAATTTTGATGAAATGAATACAGTACCACCCACTGGAGGTCTTTCTTTTTCAAGTCAAAATAATTAAATAATTCGGTTCAAAAATCCCGAAGAAACTGAAGAGAACATAAACAGTAAAACAAATAAATTATAATAAAACTAAAGAAATAATTTTGAGTCTTCTCGTGACCACGATCAATGTAACTTGATCGAAACCGTTCAAATATACGAGTACAACTATGTATTCGAATCGCAAAAGTTTGATAAAGTTTATACGGCTTACGGCTACGACTACACTGAAAGTTTAACTTTTCGAAAAAAAAAACATTAAAAACAAATATTTTTGAAAAAATACATTGGCAGCGATTTGGTAGTTCACTCCGTAAACTAAAAATAATTTCTTCAAAAGTATATATATTTAAACCTTGTAAACTTCGTAACACGGTCTTTTTTCCCTGGCATCTATTGTACACTTACTTCAATTTAAGATGCACCGCTTAAAATAACGTTATTAAAACAGGTTATCAACATGCTGTAACAGAGTTTGGATAAATTCGGACACGTTCTGAGACAGCGTTTTGATAAATCGAGACTCTCACCGCGTGGAAACAAAGTTGACTTTACGCTGACAGGCTTTTAATGAGCGAGGATAAGATGCCAGGGGCAAAAATACCTTGTTACAAAGCCAACAAGGTTTAAATTACATTTGAAGAAATTAAGTTTAGTTTAGTTTTTGCCCGAATCTATTTTTACTATTTTTAATAAAATTCAAAAAAGACAATACTGAGTATCTCTTTTCTGACAAATATAACAATGATTATCGAAATCCGTTTATAAATTCATGAATATTGAGATTGCACTTGCACTAATTTATTTTTTCATTTATAATAAAGTGTTTAAAACACAGCTATAGTGTTTAGCACACAGTAAAAGTGTATTGTGTAAACATTGTATAGCACTCGGACTTAAAACTTGAACTTTTTATACGAGTTATCAACATACCTAAATTGTTTGTAAAAGCTCCCCCTCATTGTTAGTAGAAGCGAATTATCACAGTCTGGGTGAGGGGTAGGACGTGACACGTGACTTATATGCGGGCTGGTTGATTCAGCAATGGCATATTCTGTTACTAAAAAGTGTCGTAAGAATCAACGTCACATACTAAGAACATTAAATAAAAAGATTTTGAGTTACGCTCACTGCTTTTGTTTTTCTGTATTAGTGACCTACTACTAAATTGGGGTATTTTGTATTTTATTTTATTGTAAATAGACAAAATTATACCACTTTTACAACACAAACCATTTTTAACAGCTAATGAACAAGGAGAAATACATACATATACATAGGTAATGTAAGTATGCAACTAAGTATGTAAGTACTTTGAAAAGGAAATTTCCCTTTCATGTGCCAACAGAGTTAAATCTCACACTGGAAAAGGAAATACCCTTCTGACTCTACCGGCGCTTCGGATATACGCCCGTTAGTGAAGAAAGCACCAAGAAATTCTACAGATATGTCATTTTTTCCATATTTGTTAATTCTTTATAAGTATTCAAATGTTAGAACGTTTAATAAAACATTATTTCTAAAAATTCGTTAAACCTGTATACCAAGTTTCGTCTGGATCGGTTGAGAAATACGACCTGTAGAGGAGAACAGCGGGACAGATATCCAAAACGTTTGTTTGTTTAAGGAGTTTTAACGCGATTGTTTAATGATTGTGGGACATCTCATTGTCACTTTAATCTTATAAATTTGTAGTTTACATATTTTGTAATTATTTGTGACATATGTAAACATTTTGAAGAATTAACAAATATGAAAAAAAAAGCCCGTAGAGTTTCTTGTTCTCTTCTCTAACGGGCGTATTTCCGGAGCACCGGTAGAGTCAGAAGGGTGTGAGATTTAACTCTGTTGGCATATGAAAGGGAAATTTCCTTTTCAAACTCAAAGAATACTTAGTTTACCTTCTTTTTTTTTATTTGATCTTTATATGATACTTCATGTATTTCTGCTTGTTCGTGATATGTTAATTTTGTAAAAGTGCTATTATTTTTGTCTATTTACAATAAAATACTTTGACTTTGATAAAGGATCTTGATGAAATTTGGAATGGAGGTAGCTTATACCCTGAAATAAACCATAAATTAATTCCAGAAAATGGTAAGTTTCCACGGTAAAACTGGAAAATGTTGATTACTCGCTGCATGGAACAGTTGCCATGGAAACGAAATAACATCTCTGTCAAAAAACATCAACAGCGTTGGTGTTATACCTACTTTTGCATTGGTTTTTAATGTCCTAGAAGAACATAAGATGTTTTTTCGTGATAAACTGTAGACCGCGCGGACGAAGTAGCAGGTGAAAGCTAGTATGAAATAATTTTTAACCAAGCTGAAACGGAGACGCTTCGCTCACGCTTCACGCTCGCTCACTCCCTTGGCCCGCGGCTTTGCCCGCTTGTTCATTTCTCTGGGTTATGATTACCTTAAGTAATTTTCCAGGACCTAAAATACCAATACTCATAATTCCTTCAGCTGACAAATAGTTTTTTATCGATTGCTCGGCTTCTAATCA
This sequence comes from Alsophila aescularia, assembly GCA_946251855.1. Classification (NCBI taxonomy): domain Eukaryota; kingdom Metazoa; phylum Arthropoda; class Insecta; order Lepidoptera; family Geometridae; genus Alsophila; species Alsophila aescularia. The sequence goes on from OX276385.1 coordinate 11,797,701, forward strand.
TTGGATTAAGATATGAAGTATCCCAGTTCTCAAGTCCAACTCTAAACTCTTATCAAAACAAAAAAAAAAACAAATCGGTACAGTAGTTTTACGTGATGCGAGAACAAACAAACAGACCGACACGTTTTTTTAACGTTATTCTTGGTATATAAACTAACGTGAACGTGATTCATTATAACCCGAACCTGCACTCTTTGTGTACGCCAGCGACATCAGTGATGATAGAGCGGGCGCAGGCGTGCTTTCATCTGGGCTGGGGCTTCCCCCGCCTGCAGCACCTGCGACGCCAGCGCCACTGACGCAACGGGCGACACGCGCGGCAATTCGCGTCGTGCCCTCACTGCGCAAACTCCTGAGGATGGACGTCGTTAACGTCCGAACACCGGTCGAATTGTTCGACGAAATAACTCGTGAGTGACAGTCGTAACATATCTATATATAACGTTATTCTTGTTGCTGTTGTTGCTTGTTCGTAGCTTAAAGTTCTTAAGTTTCCTAGTCCTTTTATTTATTATCTTCTTTGTACATACTTTTTGTGACTTACGTCTTTATTATAAGTATAGATAGGTATAGATATTTCCAGGAGGCAATTGCCTGAAATAGCCGGTAAGTATCACATCTATTCCTCCAAAAAACCCTCTCGTTCGTTTTGTGCTCGAATTAAGGATACCGTTGTAAGCTCCAGAACTTCTTCTTTCAAACAATGTGCATTATCTTTATTTTAACACGGACTTTCCGGGCACTGCAGCACCTTATGTGATTTATACTCTATTTTCCACCCTTCATTAAATTTAGATAATTTACTTAGTCTTAGGTAGAATTTTTGATTTTTATCAGATGTCCTCAACGAGATCTTTACAACATCAATAAGCTACCCTATTTAAATGGCGAATTATACCGAAATAATGGTTACAAAAACATATATTTTTCTGATATTTCTCTCTGCGACCTGCCTCTTTCTGATTAAATAGAGAAGATATTCTTCTTCTGGTCGATCTCTCTTTTAGTCATGGTACCCGTATGTATCGGAGGGATTTTAAAGACCTTTCAAGTCAAAGGAAACTTAACTGTGGGTATGGAGTTTTTATGACTTTTTCGTTAGTCATTCATTTAATCAGTCACTGTCACGGTTCGTTAGGGTTATTATAATAAATAGGAAGTATACAATACCTACATATTTTCTACTCTCCTTCGTGTAGTATACATGGCTCAGTTACAAAATTCGTTCAGTAAAGGACCCTCAGTGCCCGCATGAGGGGTAGGACGTGACTTCTCTCTGAGCGAGCGGATTCAGAAAATGTTCTTGGTAGGTTAGCCTTTGGGATTTTATATTATGTAGGTACCTAGATACTATAAGGGTAAGTTAATCTAATTTGTCTGTTGGCCTGACTTATAATCTGATAAACCAATTCTTAGCTGCCCCTGAATCCCGTAACTGATTGACACTTAACAACACTGATTAATTTATTTAATGACTAGTTGTACCCGCGGCTTTGCTCGTGAGGACATTTTACTGCGATAAAAGTACCCGTAACGAACTAAATTCAAAACTTGTGAGACCGCCCGAGGGCCTCTGATGTGGCTGGAAAACCACACATAGCATAGAAAAGTCACTGGTGCGGAGCCTAGGACCGAACCCGGTATCATTGGATTTTGAGTCGCACTAGTAAACCTATAGGCTACCATCGCTCTTTCCCCAGCCACATCCCAACTAATATATAAAAATGAAAGTTGAATGCTTGTTTGTTGGTTTGTATATTTGGAGCGTTTTCACGCCAAAGCGGCTGGAACGATTTTGATGGTTTTTGTTATTTTGATACTTTATACAACATAAACCGACATAGGGTACTTGTATCCTGGAAAATTGAAAGATCACACAGGAAATCGGGAAAATAGTTTTACTTGCATTCACATCAAAACGGCTTAACAGATTTATATAAAATTTTATACACATTTAATGACATATACACAATACTTTTATCGCAGAAAAAAAAACCCGCGGGAAAAGCGTAAGTCCAAAACGCCTAAGAATTATATTGATGAAAGTTTGAGCATAGGTATTATAGGTACTAAACGTACAATACAAAGATAAAAATAAAGTACATTTGTTACGGAACAGGTAAGTGAAATGGGAAATCAGGAAAATGTTGGTTGATAGGTTGTACTGGCTTTCACACACGGTAACGGCTAAACCGATTTCAATAACAAAAACAAATTGATACTGTACGATATAAAGACTGAAAAAGAATACTTTGGATCCCGAAAAATAGAAAAATGCCGCGGGAAAATCGTAAATCGAAAACGGCTTAACAAATGACGATATTTTTTTTTACATAATGTTTACAGAGATAAACATGAAATACTGATTGTGTATCATGTTCCGGAAAAAGATAAGAGACAAAACAAAAAATGTAGGAAAATTTTGGTATATTGGTGTAAATCATACATATTGGATAACATAAAGGGTACTTTTTATCATTGAATAAGCGGGCAAAGTAGATTATTTGATTCTAGTGACTCGCCCTGGCTTCGTACGGGTAGCGCTCACACCACTGCATTTTTCTTCCTCTTGGCATTTTTATACCTAATTGTAGTAAATTATAAAATAAAATAAAACGCCACCAAGCGTAATTCAAAATCTTTGGCAGCAACGATCGTGGTGACCGTAGACAACTGAATTATTATTTACGTTCTTGATAGACTTGTTATTATTTCGTTTCCACGGCAACATGTCATTGCGAGCCTTACAGCGAGTATTCGTAATTTTTGAAAATAATATATGCCCATGTTACTCGCTGATAATGTAGCTTTCTAAGTGAAAGAATTTTTAAATCAGTTCGTGTTTTTTGAGTTTATCCATTACAAACGAACATACAAAGAATGAACTCTTTGCTCTTTATAATATTAGTGTAGATTAGTGAAGATTAGTGCAGAATTACACAATTTATTACTAATAGGCAGTGTACGTCTTTTTATCCATCGATGGACGAGTGATGATGACAGGAAGTAAATTACTGTTATCTGCTCCTCTACTCACTGAACTACTTATTCGTACATTATTTTAAATTAAAATAAATTATAAATTAAAAAAACTAAAAAACACGCTTTAATACCATTATACCGAACTAAAAAGTAAAAAATACATTTCAATATACGAATAAAGTGATTAACGAGAAAATCAATGTCAAAGAAAAAGAAGCGTGGGGTGCTCGATATTAATTGTTATTTATTTTTTACCATGATATGTTAATATTTCTATTGCTAATTACAGAGTTAGTGTAAGAATGTCGTACAAAGCACACCACGCTTTTTTTACGACATAAATTTTCTAGTTGATCACATTATATTCGTATATTGAAATATATTTTTTAACCCCCGAACAAAGAGACGGGTTTTATTAGTTTAGGGTGTGTATCACTGTGTGCGTGCGCGCGCGTGTGTGTGTGTGTCTGTGTGTGTGTCTGTGTGTGTGTGTGTGTGTGTGTGTGTGTGTGTGTGTGTGTGTGTGTGTGTGTGTGTGTGTGTCTGTGGCATCGTAGCTCCCAAACGAATGGACCGATGTGGATGCGTTTATTTTCTGTTCGAAAGCTGATGTGATCGAGATGGTTCTTAAATATATGGAAAGGGGGAGTGGGGGAGGTGAGAAAAAAGGGGGTGAGAATCGTATCTTTCAAACGAATGGACCTATTTAGCTCCGGTTTTTCATGTTTCGAAGCTGAGGTAAACGAGATGGTTCTTAGCTATAATTGGGGGAATGGGGGGACGACCGTAGCTCTCAAACGGACGGAACGATTTTGATGTTTGAAAACTGATGTGATCGAGATGCTTCCTAGCTATAATGGGGGTGGGGAGTCAGGGGTTACATATTTTTTTAATTTGTGCTTGTTACTTTTTAGTTCGGTTTAATGGTATTAAGGGCTCTCATGACTCGCAAATACCAATTTTTTTTAATTTTTGTTTTATGTTAATATATTGTCTTATTATCGGGCCTTGATAAGTTTGCAAAAATTTGAATTAATCTGACCCAAGGAAGTTATATGTACTCACGTACAACTAAGTACATATAACTTCCTTGATCTGACCATTTAAAGTGGGTAAAAATCGAGCTCAAAGATTCCGTTACATCTTATATACAGGTGAAGCTAATAAAAGCGTATAACCTAAAATCACAGCTAGAGGCAAAAACTTAAATAGAGCATACAACCCTCTGTGTAAATAAATCCGTAACTCAAAACATATATCAAAACAAGCGGATTTACACAGACCACTCTGAAAATGCGAACATATTCGCTAACATAGCATTTTACACGTATTCAAGTGTAGCCATGCAAAACGCATGCAAACCGGTTGTGTTAAAAATGGTTTATGTGCTGCGCGAGATATTACGACGTAGCACACATATTTTTAAAAGAAAATTTAGGGCAATCCTGCAAATAAATTAAAACATTTTTTTTTATCTACGCTCATATTGTAAAATCCGGATTATGAACTCAAAAATGGTGGCATAATGACATACATTACGCAAAGCACGTCTCAATTAAGAAAAAAAAAACATTATAACACTGTCTTTTGAGCTAAACAATGTTATTATATATATTTTTTCCCATAAAAGCACCAATTTGTCTCCGCACTACGAGGGGTTTCGCCATTTATTATCTATGGCGGCGCGTGTTAGAATGTATGCGTGCGAATTCACTGTGGACTGATTTTTGGCACCATAATTTACTTTACCAATTTAATGTGTTTTTTTTGTTGATCAAATATTTTATCCTGATTAAACATGTGAAAAAGATGTGTGAAACTTGTGAAATTAGCACAAGTTTCACACATCTTTGTCACATTTTTTTTAGTGTTTTAGTCACTTTGTTAGTGAGGAGAATTTGACTCCACGTGACATCACGGAACAGTAACATTATTTTTTCATTAAAAGTAAGTTCCTATTGCATAAGTGTAGATTAAGTATTGTATGAAACAGCACAACTAGATATTAAAACACTTGAGTAATACTATTAAAACTCACTCTCGTGTTTTAATTCCCCTCATTATGCAGCCGTTTCATAAACTACTAAAATAAAACTCATGGCTCTGTGAGCTGTAGACCTCGCGAGTCTAGCTTAAAACTGGATAAATGTTCACCACGCATTATATTACTCAAAACGATTTTGAATCCGACAATCGCGGGTTTGAATCCCGCTGAGTGCAATTTTTTTTGTAGAGCTGAATTTACTTTTTGATGTTTTTTTCCCTTTCAAAGTATATAAAAATAACTACCTTAAAAGCTAAAAAAACACGCCTGCTCTGTCAAAAAATAACTTATGCCAATGAATTATATACTGTTGGAATGTGCTTATCAAGGCCTTCAATTTGATACCCATATTGTAAAATTGAAAGATTTATTTTTTGCGCCTTTGTTTTTGGTGTAACACTGCCGCCATATTGAAATTTTCCAAAAATACATTTCTTCGTGTAATATATATAGCCTATATTACACGAAGAAATGTAAGGATTCTAACGATACCCCATACGTCTAAATCTGTTCAGGCATTTAAAAGTTATGGTGGAATAAAGAAACTCATATACATACAAACATACATTAAAGCTGAAAACATAACACTCCTTTTTTTGGGCAGTCGAGTAATAATAATAACATGTTTTTTCATGGGAGTACTTAGTTCAAAATAATGAGTTTGAACAATATCTAAAAACTGAATCAACAATAAAAACATTATCGAATCTGCTCACAAAATTTCACGAGAATCGCTTGAGAAATATGCGACCTGTAGAGGAGAACAGCCGGACAGTATATGAAAGCATTTTTGCCCAAGCTGAAACGGAGACGCTTCGCTCGCGCTTCGCGCTCGCTCGATTAATAAATAAATAAACCACTTGACGGCCCATAAAATAATTATTTCCAGGAAATAAAGGCGTTGACGTAATTTCTGAGGAATTTAGACCACTTAGTACGTCGAAAAACCAAACCCTGTCTATATTTAATGTTATATTGTGTACAATGTTTCAGCTGACCGGTTGGCCGAATGGTTAGTGACCCTGACTGCGAAGTCAACCAACGGTCGCGGGTTCGAATCTAGGTGCAATCATTTGTGTGATGAGCAAAAATGATTGTTTCCGAGGGATGGATGTAATATTCGTATATCCGTTATCTAGTAGCCATAGTACAGGGTATTCTAGTTTGGGGACAGGTAAAAGTGGTGTATTGACCTGCTTTTTTATTTTTTGTTGTAAGCTATCTAAGTGTAAGCAATGTTAATGGTATTTGTTGGTAGGACCATGTAGAAGGGGTGTACAACATAGAGTAAATATCATATTTTAGTCGCTCTTCTCCTTTTTTAGTCGTTTCCCTCTTGAAAAAGCAGTCGTGGTAGTCGTTAATACGACAATATATCAATAAAAGTATGCATATATATTTACTTTTGTCGCCACGTCTCCTTTGAACAAAGGGAACTGTATGACATGCGCCTCGATTGCAGATAGGCATTATGTTTTTCAGTCATAAACGTAAACCAGCAGGAATACATATTTAAAATCAACACAATATGCCTGAAACTTGTAACATAAAAATTTTTAGTGTTTAAAATAACATAGGCATAGCTTTTATACGCCGGATACCAGATTGCGGATATCCAGCCAACCCTGAAGCCGGATAGCCGGATATCCGGCCGCCAGATATCCGGCCAAAGAGTGCTAATTGGCGCATCGTAACGAGCAAGCTCGCGTAGGTGGCCGGGTGATTTCAGGTCTTTTCGTTCATGAGCGAATGTAAAAAGTGCTTCATGGACTTGTTGAATTGATTGCAAACACGATCACTTAAGGTTATTGCAAACTTGCTATTGTAATTTGAGGTTATTACAAAAGTTTTTTATAATTTTAAAATATTTACCACAATTTAGTGCAGTACGATTACTTACTTTATTTTTGATGATAAATGAAAATTTGTTGATTACATTTTGATGTGTGGATTAAAAAGAGAAACTAAATTTGATATTTCACAACATTTTTCTAAAATCTGGTATCCAGCCGAATACTCGCTTACTATCCGGTATCCGGCCGAATAGTAAATTTAGGCCGGATAGGCTAGATACCGGAAAGTTACCAGATATCTGTTTCATCTCTTTAAAGTCAGTATTATATAATTTAAATTATTTTATTATTTTTATTTCTTGTTGTTTCTAGGTTTTCTAAGTCATTCTAATAACAGTAGGATTTTATTCGCTTTTATTCACAGTACATATCAATCACAAAAAGTTTTATAGTAATAATATTAAAGTTTGGAACAGTCGGCAGTGGGGCATTTAACAAAATATATAATAAATATTCAGAACAATTCACACCTGGCCCCAGCTACGATCACTCTGTCTGGCAGCTCAAGAAGTCCCCATTTTTGGTAAAGTAGATTTTTGTTTGTCAAAGATTTTTATTCACACAGACCCTAAAATACTGCATTAATTGTATGGAATTAACCTGTAGACCGCCTAACTGCAACAGCATCAACAATCGTCCGTGATCGGTCTAAGCGTTCTTTGCAGCTTGTAGGTACTAAGATTAATTTAAGTGTTAATTAAATCAACAAAGCCTGTACTAATAATAACTCAGATGCTTCCCATCAAAACAGCGGCTGTTAATAAGCTATTAAGATACCTACAGACTCGGTATTACAATAGCCTACGCAACAAAAGCTTTTGTATCGATGCTGGCATAAAGACGAATAAATTCATCGTTCCCGTAAGGATAGTGTAAAACAGTTACCTAGCTCATTGTATTTCATTTTAGGATAGGGACGAAATCATTTATTTTTTATTTGATTGATTACTCCCCATAACAGTCTCATTGCCCAGTAATTTCACTTGTACATTGCCTTTCAAACCAATACACATAATGTTTACACACTATTGCTTGGTGGTTGAATATCCGACAAAGCTTACTTCCGCAAGCAGGAGACCTGCCACTATATAATTGATAAAAACTCTGTAGCTGCTTTCTAAATACAATGCAGGTTTTTATTAACTAGGCGTCAGTGAAAAATGGAGAAGCCATCACAAATAAAGGCAACAAGTTAATTATTTGACGGATGATAGTAAAATAATGTTTTAATTTCCAAGTATCATCTATGTTGAACAAAGTAGATAATTAAAAAGTAATGTGTAGTGTATTTAAAATAGGCTAATGAACAAGAATATAACATTTTAAAAAATCTCGTCTTTCTGTTTGTGTGTTCGTGCATCACGTAAAAAATATTAGACTTTTTGCAATTTGACTTTTATTATTTCAAAATTTAGGGTTTCACTTAAAAATTGGGGTACATGTTATCTTAATCCGATGATTAGATGCCAAGCAATCGATAAAGTACCTACAAAGTATATTGTACTTTACGGGTACTTTTTGGTCCTGGAATAACACGTGTGGGCCACTTTTAAATAAAATGATCACGTGGGCAATGCCGCGGGCACAGTTAGTAAACAAAATAAAATAAATGAGCACCAACCTATTGTTATCTTATACTTTGATGGCCACCATGTACTCGTATGATTTTATCACTCCAATTAATTCACTTAACCCATTTCAATGCATAGTAATGACGACATCTTTCGCCCGGTCCGGTGGCAAAGAAAAATCGAAAAGAAGCGAAACAACACTTAATAAAATTATATGTGCACTAGCACACATAATTTTATTAAGTGTCGCTTTAAAACCTGCCTTTACTAAAACGGTAACATCTGCGCATATAGTGTCACCAGCACGTGTGAAAAGGCACGATAGCCGTATGTTGTATTTTCCGTCAGTGGATACTGAATTTTCTTTATCTCAATTTACGACAATTTGTTTCAACTTAAACTGTCAAGCGTGCATACAATGACGCAACTTCATGTACTGTTAAGATTAACGTATAGCGCCAGCAGCTCGCTTAAGAGAAAATTAATGTTATTATCAATTTCGGCCCATTTACTCAGCTTACAGCGTATTAAAGAGCTGTTCTGGGTTTGGAATTGATAATCTTCTACCGTTGGCGAAACTTCGTCCAAAAACTGCCCGGACCCGCGGGGTGATTTAAATTGATTCAGGAAAGGGCGGATATATTTTTAGGCGATATATTGTTATAGCGTTTTGTAATTTTAAAGCTTGGGCTGATTCGGGAAGTTGTCGGAAAAGTAACAGGTCGAAGGGTATTTTTTCGAAGCACATGTAGAACAGAACCCTCTCATAAGTTTATTTTCTTTTTCTATGAGTGATTCATCTCTGAGTTAGCACACGTATGAGTTCCTTTTAAACTCAAAATATAGTTTGCCTAATTTTTGATTCGGTATATTTCTCGCATGGATGATGATGATGAAAAGTACCCTATGTATTATTCCAGGACATAAAGTATCTACATACCAAATTTCATCCAAATCCGTTCAGCAGTTTGAGCGTGAAGGAGTAACAAACACAACAATAAAACATCATACAAACTTTCGCCTTTATAATATTACTGTGATATGTTATTTCTCCTAGTTCAGAAAACATTTTAATTGTAAAACTGCTAGGCTGAAGTTTACACTTTCAAATAAAAAGTTAACATAAAAACGCACAAAAAACAGTCGAACTGTTTTCAAATGCAAGATTGTCAAAAATGATTAAATCCTTGAGAGTAGGGAAAATGATGACAAATTAAAGCTATGTTAAAGACGGCTATGCTAGCTGTATTTAACACTAGCTATGTTGGATTTTTGATATGGCGCAGTCAGTAAAGGCTGGCGTTTTCAGAAGACTGTCCTTGACTGCTGGAGATATTTTGACCTGGATTCACAGATTTTGAAAAAAGTGTACAGCTAAAAACTTAAAACAAAATGAATGTGGATAAATATAATAAAAACTATGTTAATTAAAATTTAACAAACTTTTTACAGTATAATTTAAGATACTGGCCACCAATAAAACTAAATCCTAAGGTTAAGGTACCTGCCCTTAATATAGGATAAATAACAGGACGAGCCTTACTGCCGCAACTCAAAAAATCCAATCTGTCTGGTGCTGTATTTTTTATTTAACTGGGTGCTCACGTCAGGTTTCCTGATGCGGTAGACCGATCAGGGCACCTAAAGAACAACCTTCAATAACATCACAGATCTGAATAACATTTGGTTGAAATGTACGGGCGGCTACAGTCTAGCCTGGTAACCTGTCTCTCGAGATCTGTAGATCTACCGTTTCGGTATAAGGCCAGCTTTACACTCACGGTGCCGGTCGCGACAGCGGCAGCTTGTTTGTATTTCTATGCGTCAAACACATCCGGCTGCGACGTGGGATTCGGATATGAATTTTATAAATGATTCCATACATATCTTGTGACGCGACGAGATATGAGAATGGAATAATATTTGTCATCAACCTTGTGAGTTTGTAATATTTTAGTGGAAACTTTAGAAGTTTTGCGTTATTATTAGGTCGAAGAAATGAATTCATTATTAAACTTAGTTCCGTTTTAAATCATAAACTGCAAGTCATATCAAAACCAAATTCAAAACAATTTTCGTGTGAAAATAATCATTCCGAATAAAGTTACAAGCTTAGTACTTAAAACTTGTTTTAATGTAGTAAATCTATTATTTTTTACTCCATAATTATCAGTGATCAGAGAGTGACAGAGTAGATAGAATGATTTAGGGTCAATGATGTCAGACATACATAGATAATATAGAGTAATATGGACATGCCTCCGGGATTCTGGCATTTTAAAATTAGTAGTATTTTTTCCGGGATTTCAACAATTTATACGTGGAAGAATAAAGTGAGGTATGTTTGTTTTTCTTAACATTTTCAACGCCCTGGGAGCGGCATAGGTTACCAACATTCTATAAAAAAAACTGTGGTATTCAAAGACGTCAAGTATAAGCCGAACGAAATATAATCGGGATCAGATCAGTAATAGATACACTGAATAATAATAGGTACCTATAACTAGGCAAACAAGGTCATTTACTGTTTGTCAGAACTGGTTATCTGTAGTAACATTCGATTGGATACCGGTTAATATCGTTTTTTATTCTCAAGTGGTTATTAAATGGTTTTTTTGACAGTGTCTCAAACTTCACAGGGAAACATTTACGTATTCTATTTACTTGTGGGAAACGTATTTTCCTTCTAGAAAGTGCGTGAAAAATATAATGAATTTGCACACAGCAACTCACCAAAGCTTCAACTCAATCGGATGAATTTTATGGAAGAGCAAACAAAAACTAACATTAATTTTTTTTTGCTCGACAGATAAAAAAACCCAAAATAAAACGTTTAATAATCGCTTTCTATAAACTTAAAATGTAGTATTTACTTAATCATTACTTTAATACATAATAATATTAAACTCAATCCCTTAAATATCGGAATTTTCCGGGGAAAATAGCATGTCCATGTTCTGACATCATGGTGTAAGAAATTATGAAAAATCATTCTACCTACTCCGATCAATCATAATAATCATTAACACCCATTGTCTGAGTCATAGAATTAGTTTGTGAGTGGGGAGGGTTTGGTTAAAATGATGTTAGGAAAGGGTTCCAAACAAATGGGAAAATATAAAAAGCGAGTAATCAACTGCCATGAACTCAAGGCGGTCACTGTGACCTGCTGTCTTTGACTGTCACAAAGTACTATCGGTACAAATGCGCATATAGTTACCATCACAGACCCAGTCTAGTTTTCTGTCACTTCTACCATACGTATTATCATATTTTCTAATCGTCGATCCAGAATTCACATGTTCAATTGCTTGAGTCGACTCTTCTCCACGAGTTTCAGCTTTGGGGAAAATAAGCGTTCCTATTTTATTGCAGAAAGCTAGAACACATGGAAGTGGAGCCGTTTGTTTATTTTATTACTTTCAAGAGGGGCAATAAACAAATAGTAAAATGATAATGAATGACATTTGACTATAATTTTTTATTTTGACTGTGACAATAGACCATGATGTATAATGTAGCAAACAGTAATTTGTAAACGTCACTTACGTCAAAAAGATAGGTACCGAATAAGTAACATATAATATATATTAAATGTTTGAAGGGTCATACTGACTTCATTATTTATCAACGCCATCTATTACAATCTTTGAGCATGTATTTTTAATGCTGCCAGAAAATCCCCCATTAGAATCAATGCTACTCTATTAGAAAGTAATAAGTACTTTGACATAACATAGTATTAATGACGTATAGCATTTTACACAGTATTGCACACAGTGTGTAAAGAATCAAATTTGAAAACTGATAAATATTTTTATCCCGCGAACGTACTCCCCTACTGGCCCATCTCAAAAATCTAACCTGAATAAAACCTTCAGAAATGATATAAATGTTTTTCAACACACTTGCTCGTAAAGTGACTCTTATGGCAACGCAATTAGGTTCATAATTCAGCTTATTACACACTAGTGTTTTTTACTTTACAATTTTTTTTCGATCTCCTCGAATAGTTTCTGTGTCTAAAGACGAATATTTTTGTGAATAAATAAAATATTTTAGGTTACATATTATTATAATAAATTAATCATCAAAATTATCATAATTGCATCAAATTATATATTTTTCACTAGATTAAGTTTAATTTGCGTATTCAAAACCGTACGGTTTATAAGAAAGTCATTAAAACTGTTAAAAGCATTCCAACACGAAGTAAGGTGCTGTTGGTCACCAATCTTTACAGTTTCACCGGACTGGGCGGCGGAGAACTCTCTAGCGCTCGGCACAAACGTACGAGCGTATAATGCAGTTGTCTTTGGGTTCGCGAGACTGTAGTCTCGTTTTGTTTCTTCTGCGTTTCGTGTTTTGTACGAAAGTGCGTAGATAGATAGGTATGTAGGTATATAAATTTGTAATAAGGATTGGCACCGACTTCAAAAAAATCTTATCTTATGTTCCATTTTTGTATAGTTATTCCATTTTTATTTTGAAATCGTTTTATTTTCTTGTTCAATTAAAATTTCTTTTTAGTATTTGTTTAGGTAAAAAAAAAACCACTAAATAGACAAAAATACAAAGGTCTTTTTTAAATACATTGTTATGTCTTCACTTTGAGTGGCCTAAGCAAACATCGGAAGGTTATAAAACAGCTAAAATACTTGAAAAGTCAATTTAAGAAAACGTTATCAGCTTGCTTGCTTTTAAAAAAAATACAAATCAAGCCATGAGAGCTTCGCAAGCCTAGGTAACACTTAAGACCAAAGAACTCATCGAGACGAATCAAATGATCCCAAGCTCGAAGGGGTTTCATCATATGAATGTTGGGTTCCTGTGACTACCTTCCAGCTCCATCATCAGACCCTGGATACCACATATATGACCAGAAAACTTTTCAAGACAAATCAAATGAGCCCAAACTCAAAGAGGTTTTATCATTTGAATGTTGGGTTCCTGTTACTACCTTCCGGCTCCATTATCATACTAGATCAATGGTATCATAATATTGTATTATCATCGGAACTACACCAATGACTTTTCTAAGTTATGAGCACTTGTATCGTAACGTTCTTTGGAGGAAACATTAAGCTATCTGTCCCGGCTGTTATTGATTAAGCCATGTCAGAGGCTCTACAGCGGCCTGAAAAACTCTGACACTAGAGTCCAACACTACCTCATATGACAAACAAACAATCAGAACTGTTAAGTAGTACACAATTCACTAGCAAGATTTGTCCCAAACATCTAACATCTGTGTTTCATTTAACTAACACAGTGAGTTAAATGAAATCTTGTAATAAACTACTACAACAATTTTGATGAATTTTATACAGTACCACACTGTAGGTTTATTCTTTAAAAAATAATCATCTAATTCTGTTCAGAAATCCTGAAAATATGAGAGAACATTAACACCAAAACAAATCGATTTACTAATAAAATCTAAACCATTTTTGACGAAATTCATATGAGTATGAAATTCTACCCTGATAAATAAACCAAGAATCATTCAAATGGGCACAAAAATTCTTCATAATTTTTCTTCCAATTAAAAACCACTGAACCAATTTTAATAAAAATAAAAAGGGACTTATTCAGAGTCCTACGCTTGCAAATAAAAAAATAATTATCCAAATCGGTTCAGAAGTTTTAGCGATATGAGGTAAAAAAAAAAACACGACTCTATAACCTCCTGCATTTGTGAAGTCGATTAAAAATACCTAACAAGATGATGTTTATACCTACCTAAAAATTAATGATGGCCACCAAGAAAAAAAATGTAAGCGTAATAAACCTTACCTTATTGTGATAATTTTCCTTTGACAGTTTGGCACACTTTTCATCTTATTCTTACTCCTTCTTTTGAAGATTTCGTTTGACATCACATCTTGTTAAAGACATACAAATTGTAAAAACAGTTATTTAAAACTAAAAAAATGGTCTTCCAACCTCAATGATTACCAGTATCTGTCAACATAGTCCGTACTTCGCTTTACAACCAAGTAAAACTTTACAACATATTTCACTAATTTTTACATAAAACTTTTGTTTATATTTCAAGTTGATTTATTTAGATTTTGGGCAGTGATTATTGCAGTTGGTAATAATTTTTAGCACAACAATAGGTGTAGGTTTCGGCACTGACCGCCATGTTTGTTACACGAAAGCTCTTTTACGCATGCGCGGTTTGAGAGCTTTGCGCATGTGCTGTAGGCAGCACTTTGCCCATTCTGCCACTGGAAAAAAGTTATGAACATCTGACATCGTCCCGCTTCTGCGCTCGTATAGAAATTATTTTTATTTTACTAACCGTGCCCGCGGCGTCATTTCTCTGGTTTAAAGTAACCTATGTGTTATTCCAGGGCTAAAAGAACCTACAATGCAAATACTTAATACATTTCATAGAAATTCTTTCACGCGTTAAATAGTTTTTATCGATTGTTAGGCTTTTACCTACTTATCGGATTGAAAAACAAAGTACACCAGAATTTTAGTTCAAACCTAAGCTTCTTAACAGCGAAAACTGCATTTCAATTGGTCCAGTACTTTTTACGTGATGCGCGAACATACATGCAGACAGACAGACAGACAGACACCATTTTAAAATATTATAATATCTCAGTAGCTTATTTTTAGCATGCTTGAACATTTTTTTTATTTATCTTCTTTGTACAGACTTTTTGTTACTTACTGTTTAATTATAAGTAATTCCTAGATTAATTCTTTAATATAGGCTAAAGTAAACTGTTAAGCTGTTTTGTTTTTCGTTTACTTGCAGTTGGAGTGGGTTTAATGTATGAAATCTACACAATGTTGAAAAGTCTACCATATTGAAATCTACAATATATAATTCCTTCTCAAATAGGAAATTGGACAGAAGCTTAATCATCAATCATCAATTCCTTTCATCAATGTTAACAAATCAAAAGATTTAGGTTCAATTCCGTACTAATGAGAGATTGTTAGTTAAACTAAAATTCACTTAACTAAGCAAAAAGGTCTTCAACCTCAAATACTTAAGGACTCATATAAAACATTCAGCCTACGAAATCCCCTTGGCAGTAAAAACAGCGGGTCAAAGATGTGAAACCA